>WOVY01010648.1:0-191783 GCA_013436015.1 Rhipicephalus annulatus
TATCCAATTCATCATCATCATCATCATCAGCCTGATTACAGTCCACTGCAGGACAAAGGCCTCTCCCATGTTCCGCCAGTTAACCCGGCGTCCCTGTGCTTGCTGCTGCCAATTTATACCCGCAAACTTCTTAATCTCATCTGCCCACCTAATCTTCTGTCTCCCCCAACCCGCTTCCCTTCTCTGGGAATCCAGTCAGTTACCCTTAATGCCAGCAGTATCCTGTCTACGCGCTACATGCCCTTGCCCATGTCCCAATTTCTATTCTTCTTGAATTTCAGCTATGATATCCTTAACCCCCGTTTGTTCCCTAAGGCACTCTGCTCTTCTTGTCTCTTAAGGTTACACCTACCATTTTTCTTTCAATTGCTCGCTGCGTCGTCCTCAATTGAAGCTGAACCCTCTTTGTAAGTCTCCAGGTTTCTGCTCCGTAGCTAAGTACCAGCAAGATACAGCTGTTATATACCTTCCTCTTGAGGGATAGTGGCAATATACTGTCATATTTTGAGAGTGCTTGCCGAATGTGCTCCACCCCATTCTTATTCTTCTAGTTACTTCAATCTCGTGGTTCGGCTCTGCGGTTATTACCTGCCCTAAGTAGACATAGTCTTTTACAACTTCAAGTGCACTATTACCTATCTCGAAGCGCTGCTCTTTGCCGAGGTTGTTGTACATTACTTTCGTTTTCTGCAGATTAATTTTAAGACCCACCTTTCAGCTCTCCTTGTCTAACTCCGTAATCATGAGTTGCAATTCGTCCCCTGAGTTACTCAGCAATGCAATGTCATCGGCGAAGCACAGGTTACTAAGGTATTCTCCATTGACTCTTATCTCTAACTGTTCCCAATCTAGGCTTCTGAAAACCTCCTGTAAGCACGCGGTAAAAAGCATTGGGGAAATTGTGTCCCCCTGCCTTACACCCTTCTTGATTGGTATTCTGTTGCTTTCTTTATAAAGCACTATGGTAGCAGTTGATCCCCTGTAGATTTCTTCCAGAATGTTTATATATACTTCATCTACGCCCTGATTCCGCAGTGTTTGCGTGACGGCTGATTTTTCTACTGAATCAAACGCCTTGTCGTAATCTATGAAGGCTATGTATAGTGGTTGGTTATACTCTGAGCATTTCTCTATTACCTGATTGATAGTATGAATGTGGTCAATTGTTTGAGTAGCCTGTTCGAAATCCTGCTTGTTCCTTTGGTTGATTGAATTCTAATGTTTTCTTTACTCTGTTAGCAATTACCTTTGTAAATAGCTTGTATACTACAGAGAGCAAGCTGATCGGCCTGTTATTCTTCAAGTCCTTGTCATCTCCTTTCTTATGTATTAAGATGATGTTAGCGTTCTTCCAAACTGTGGTACTCTTCCCGTCAGGAGACAACTCGTAAACAGGGTGGCTAATTTTTCTAACACAATCTGTCCTCCATCTTTAAGCAGATCTGATGTTACCTGATCCTCACCAGCAGCTTTGCCTCTTTGCATGCTCTCCAAAGCTTTTCTGACTTCTATCATTACTGGTGGGGTGTAATCTGGGTTACTGCTAGTTCCTATAGTATTAAGGTCGTGGTTGTCTCGGCTACTGTACAGATTTCTGTAAAAACTCCTCCGCTATTTTAACTATCCTATCCATATTGGTAGTTATTTTGCCTTCTTTGTCCCTTAGTGCATACATTCGACTTTTGCCTATCCCAAGTTTCCTCTTCAATGCTTTGACACTTCCTCCGTTTTCCGAGCGTGTTCAATTCTCTCCCATGTTATACCTTCTTACATCGCATACCTTACGTCTATTAATCAACTTCGAAAGCTCTGCCAGTTCTATTTTGTCTGTTGTACTTGACACTTTCATGATTTGACGCTTCCTAATTAGGTTCTTCGTTTCCTGGGAAAGCTTGCCAGTGTCCTGTCTTACTACCCTGCCTCCAACTTCCACTGCACACTCCGTAATGATACTCGTCAGATTATCATTCATTGTATCTACGCTAAGGTTGGTTTCCTCACTAAAAGCCGAGTACCTGTTCTGCAGCGACACTCTGAATTCCTGTACTTTCCCTCTCAGTGCTAGCTGATTGATTGGCTTCTTGCGTATCAGTTTCTGTCGTTCCTTCTTCAAGTCTAGGCAAATTTGAGCCCGTACCATTCTATGGTCACTGCATCGTACCTTGCCAATCACTTCCACATCGTGCACGATTCCAAGGTGTGCACTCATTATAAGTCTATTTCGTTCTTATTTTCGTCAATAGGGCTCCTCCATGTCCACTTGCGGTTTTCTCGTTTTCGGTAGAAGGTATTCAAAATCCGTAAATTATTGCGTTCTGCGAATTGTACTAGTAGCTCTCCTCTGGCGTTTCTAGTACCGATGCCATACTCTCCTACTGCCTGGTCTCCAGCCTGCTTCTGCCCCTACCTTTGCATTAAAGATGCCCATCACTATAGTATGCTGTGTTTTTACCTCTACTCATTGCCAATTCCACACAATTAGGTTTCAAAAAAAAGGTACAAAATGAAGGTGGTAGAGGCCGACGTGCCTACGTCGAGTCATGATGGTTGGTTGAACGCTTTAACAAGACGCTTTAACAAGTAAGCAATAAATAAATTAGAGAGACTGGTAGGCAAATCTACTGCCAAAGCAAGCGAGAAGAAGGCTGGAGGGCCATGAGTAGGGGAATATGGCGTAGGTTCTAGACATGCCAGAGGGGAGTTATTATTATAGTTCACAGAACGTAATTTATTACGGATCTTGAGTACGTTCAAACAGAAACGTGCTAACCGTAAGTAGAGTTGGCGGAGTACTAATTTCAAAAGTAAAAATGAAATAGACTTCATTATGTGTGCACAACCAGGCATTGTACAGGATGTAGAAGCAGTTGGCAAGATACGATGCAGCACCCAAAATTGATAAGAGCTTGAATTCACCTATGAATGAAGAATCAAACGCCTAAAACTGATATGCAAGAAGCAAATAATGAGGCTAGCGGAGAGAGGAAAGTACAGATATGTCATGAAGACATAAGCAAACTAATACGACGCCCTCACCCAGCGCTACAAGAACAAAGTATAACTGCAGAGATTCCTTGAGAAAGAGATCAAAGGTCTCCGTTAATAAAGCAGGTGCTGCTCTCAGCGAATAGCCTAATTCAAGCACGTTACGCTGGCAAAGACAACAGTCCGTTCTTGGTCTCTGGGCTAGGATCGTAAGTAGCTAGAGCGATCAGGAAACTGTTCTGTGTGGATACCTGCAATCATAGCTCAAAGTGCCTTTGCTAGAAAATAAATTTATAAAGTTAATAGAGAGCATCTTAGTCCCCTGAGATTCACTGATCACATAGTCTTGATGAGTAAGACAAGGGACGAATTGGACAACTGGTCTGCACAGGGAAATCAGAAGAGTAGGTCTCAAAATAATATGAATGACACTTAAGTAATCTGAAACAGTTTCGGCATAAAACAGCGCTTGGGAATAGTTGGAGAAGTGCTGGAAGTTGTAAAAGAATATGTCTACCTAAAACAGTAACTGCATGGCCAAACCTTGAGAGTTAAATAATTAGAAGAATAAATATGGGATAGATCACATTCATCAAGCACTCTGACATCATCATTGGAAATATAACACAAACCCTCAAAAGGAATGTATAGGGAAGCTACATCTTGCCGATACTTATCTACGGCGCAAAAACATGGAAGCTTGCAAAGGGGGATTAGCCTAAATTGAGGACGACAAAGCGCGAGATAAAAAAGAAAACGAAAGGTGTAGCCTTAATCATGATATATTTGGATTGACGTTTCAAAACTAGCTTATGATTGTGAGACGCCGTAGTGAAGGGCTCCGAAAAATTTTAATACCTGTTCTTCTTTAACGTGCACCCAAATCTGAGCACACGGGCATACAGCATTTTCGTCTCCATCGAAAATTCAGCCGCCACAACCAGGATTTCACACCATGACCTGCGGGTCAGCAGCCGAGTACCTTAGCCACTACACCACCGCGGTGCGGCAAGGTGGCGCCTTAAGAAACAAAAAGAGAGCTGAGTGGGGCACGAAACAAACCGCGGTTAAGTGTATCATAATTGAAATCGAAAAGTGGACATTGGCCGAGCACGTAGCATGTAGGGAGGATAACCGCTGGTAATTAAGGGTAATTGACAGAATTTCTAGAGAAGGGCAATGTCCGAGGGAGAGGCAGAAAAGTACGTGGCCCTAATAAATTAAAATAAATCACAGCATTCCCACGAACTCAATGATTATGAGTGAGGCGAAGCGTCCGTCAGTCTGTCTGCACTTCCGTCCGTGCGTTCGTTCTTGCTTCCGTCTGTCGTGCATCGGTCCGCGTCCCCGTCTTGCGTCCTTCCATCCCTCCGTACGTTCTTCCATGCCTCGGCGCGTCTATCCGTGCGTCCATCCATGCGCCGTTGATCCATTCGTGCCTCCGTCTATGCGTCCGTCTGTTCATCCGTACACGCATCTGTCTGTCCATCTATTCATACGTCTTCTTGTCTGTCTGTCTGTCTGTCTGTCCGTCCGTCCATCCGTTCGTGCGTCCATTCATCTGTTCATTCATCTAGTGAACACTCCAAGTACCACAATCTGGCATGTTTTGATCATATTCTTATCATGTAGTACCACCTATCAGCGGCAATCCAAGGACTAATCGAGAGATGGCTATCTACAATTTCGACTACTACTACCACTACATACATCGCGGATACATGACCCACGACATAAGGAGCTTCAATCCTAGAAGTTGGCAGTTATAGCGTGGCAGCAGAAAGCACAAGAATGAGATGATTGTAGATTACGGGAGAGACCTGTGCCCGTCAGTGAGCGTAGCCAGGCTTCCGCTGCTGTTGCTGCTGCTGATGATGATGATGATGACGATGATGATGATGGCGGTGATGATAATGATGATGATGAATACAGACGTCCGGGTCGTGTATTGTACATGTATCTCATCATGTAACTTCGTCAGCATAACTGAGAAAATTTGTGTCCAACAATGTGTCTTAGAATTCGGACATTGTACTTTGCGGGGCGACTAAGGCAGCAGCAAGTGCTAGAGAAGAGACGCGAACAATCTGCAATTTTTAGAGGTTAGCAGGCAAAAAGTAACACAGAAAAAGAGCAGCGTGTAATCAAATGAACCTTGTTAGGCTTATTGTTGGATAGGTCTCGGCCATGCTTTTCTGCCTCTACTTTCATTTTGTTTTTTACCGCCCTTTTGACGGAATTTAATTGCAGTGACAATGAAGCATGGATAGGATAACTGCTAGAAAAGGCTTGTAAGTTTCTTTCTTTCTTCCGTAAAGTCAAAACAAAAGCTTTCTGGTGACCATTACTTTTCACTTATTTCGCACATTTCTTCGAGAGAAAAGCGTCACGACTGAAAACGCGTACGCCATGACTCTAATGATTGTACTCTGTATGCGGGTAGCGTGCTGTCCGCGAAACTGTATTAGACGTGAAGAGCCATGCGCATGTGCTTCGATGCGTACGTCACTTTATTGGAATAAGTAGCGCATTTTTGTTTGCCTTGAGTGCAGAGCTGTACCCTTTCTGTGCCGTCAAAATTTTTTGCTGACACTTGTAATAGATCAAAGACGATTTTTTATACAGTTTTGTTATAGGGAAATACATAAAAAGAACAAATATAACAAAAATACTTGAAATGTGGATGACTTTTAGGCCGACATGAACGAACGTTGGAATTATTCTAACCCTATGGTTTTACTTGTCAGAAGGAAAATGTGATTACGTTTGAAAATTCACGCCACTTCCATAAGTTTTTGTCGCTTTCTTGTTTTTGCTAGTTTGTCATCAAATATTAGACGATACATTTTAATAAAGTCTAAATTCGCAATGCTTTAATAAAGTTAATCACATAAATGAGGCAATTATTTGTTATCACCTTTATCTAGCTGCTCGGTGGCTCAACTTACTAGCGACATATAAGTTCACTATTGTATCAAGGATGCAACTAAACTTCCCTGACTACAAAATAAGAAGTTTCGCCATGTAACTTCAGAGACAAGGCTCTGTTCCGATGAGCCTATTTATGAATGCGGGATACAACGAAATCTCGTTCTATATCTCGTTCTAAAGCTTTAGTGCTAGAGATGCAACAAATCTCATGAAATGCGACGTCTGCCTGGCCAGGGCACACTTATTTCAATAAGAATAAACTGTAATGAAATCCGTGTAACTCTATATCAGCTTAACGAAACTTGGTGGTCAAAGTTAACCCGCAGTCACCTACTATGAAGTTTTTATTTATCACAATCGAGTTTTCAGGCATAAAGTACAACAGTTACAGAACAAAAAACCTTAGGCTCCCCATCAAATGGGAAAGGGCACCACTGGCGTCCACCCGGAGGACTCGTCAATTCACCATCGCGCGATCACGCTCCATGTTACGTCATCTTGACGTCACCAATCACCAAAATTTGAAACCTTACAATGATTTGATTCCCGGCTGCGGCGGCTGCATTTCCGATGGAGGCGGAAATGTTGTAGGCCCGTGTGCTCAGATTTGGGTGCACGTTAAAGAGCCCCAGGTGGTCTAAATTTCCGGAGTCCTCCACTACGACGTCTCTCATAATCATAGAGTGGTTTTGGGACGTTAAACCCCACATATTAATCAAAACAATGATTTGATATTGACATCGCTCTGAGGACACAATTGTACCGTCGGCTTTGCGACTTCGTATGGGGTCGTCATTTTGTGACATATTTGCTTGCTCTAACGGTGGAACGATCACGTAGGTAATACGAAATTATACTCAGTTTCGAACGATTTGAGAAGTATGTGAGAGAAGATCGGTGAACTTGATGAAGAAGAAAATTGGTGGCGGCTTGTTTCAATACAAATGTCGTCGAAACGCGGCAGTCCTAGAGAAGGTGACTGAAACCTTTATTGGATGTTCTGCGCTACATATTTGCCGAATGGAATCTTGGAGGTTCTGTGTTGGACATGAGCTCTATGTGGCAATAATCTTAGAAAACAAAACAATGGCTTCCGATATAGTGATTGCGCGGTGTGCGCGCACTATATCGGAAGCAATTATTTGCTGAATGCAAGCTCATGGGTAAATGGCAGCGCCGTATTGTCTTAGCAATGCATAGGAAACAATATCCGTTTCGAGCATAGCATCGTATTTTCAGTGCGTAATAAGTGCTAGGCTCGTCAGAGTTACTTACGGATGCCTCTTGTAGTATAACAAACACACTAGGGTATATTGACGTGTTGATATGGCGAATAAGGTACCCGCAATATTTCCTTTTAACGCGATAGCATTAAAGAGCTCTGTTCACAGAAATTTTGGTGTTGGCGTCAGCGTCGTTGACTGTGAACGAAAAATCATCATCTTATGGAGACAGAACAATCTAGAACGATGCAAATAAAATAAATAAATGATAAAAATCTTCTAGCTGGTTGGGGTCTGGACCACGGTTTCTTGGGTCCGAGTAGGAATTGAAGCCGGGTCGTTTAAGTGTCAAGCAGATGTTCTACCACACGGACATGCCTCTGCTTCTGAAAACAGTAAAAATAACTTCCTCTGCTTGCAAATGCAGTGAAAGTAGCTTTATGATTCAAAAACACACTCGTTCTATATACATCATTCACAATTCAACATAAAATACTGCAGTAATAATGCGTACAAGCGTCGAGCGCCAACTGGCGTCAAAATATGTGTTTATCATGATGACTTCTTGATTGAAAGTGAAAAACTTACTACGAAAGGCACAACGCTACTGCTCTTATTAGCTTGAAGTCACGTAGTGTATGCATAGCAATTTCGAAAAGGTTTCATTCACTAGGTGTTTTAGGTACGCACTAGGAACAACATGTCGCTATCACGTTCAACTCCTGAAGTTGAAGCTCTAGGCTCCCCTGGTTTTTTTTTATTTGCAATGCGCACACGTACTAGCACTGAAACCAGATGTAGATTGGTGGGCGTTGATGATGTGGTTGAATTTTTGCATGGTACCTGAAACATTTCGGTTGACAGTCAGATGATTCGAACCAGAGACAGAAAAAAAAATTGCGTTGAAGTATCTCAAGAAAGACCATCGTCTTTATTATGAGGCGGCCTTTGCTTAGAATTTTCTTGTGAAGCTTATTATGCGAACCCGCAACATTTTTCATCTTTAGTTCAAGTGGCACAAAGTCCTGAGCATTAGACACCAGTTTAATTGATGTGTTCTCACTCGTAGTGGACGCACCACTCAGACATGCCTGAATAATATTCAGTAAAGTTGTAGTATTAGAAACACCCACATGTTTACGCATCACTGATTAGAAATGATTGCATAGAATTATTATAGTGTTTCCCTCCTCCTCGGGTTCATGCAAAGCTTAGGTTCGAAGTATCTATCTATCTATCTATCTATCTATCTATCTATCTATCTATCTATCTATCTATCTATTTATCTATTTATTTATTTATTTATTTATTTATCTATCTATCTGTCTATCTATCTATTTATCTATTTATCTATTTATCTATTTATCTATTTATGTATTTGTCTATCTATCTATCCACGTCTGGGTGCTCTTGTGATCACCCCTCTTATTTCGGGGTAAACCAAAAGAAGTGTGGGAGGGTGTGATAGTTTAACAAATATGACTCGCATGTCATGATATGAATTTTGTAACGATTCCGTTGCGTATGTAATGAAACTGTTTTCAGGAAACGCGTGGCACATACCCGTGGGCGGGTATGCGTCACATGTATGTGGGTATGTTCCATGGGTGATTGACAAATTCTGTCTTCTCAAGAATCGCTAGAACAGACATGGGTAACCTGAATGCGTGAGCGATAGGAAAATGCTGACATCGACAGTATTAACGCGACGAATGCATGGAAATCATGTCAGGGTCCCAGCAGGAATTTGACGGCAGAATTCTGCGTGGAAAGGAAGAATTCTATCATAGAGCTTGACCAAGTCTCGGAGCAACTTACCAAACATACTGTAATGTTTTTGAAACGCCAATGGTGGTTACATTGCTCACAATCTAACTTTATAAGCATTACGTAGGTACCCCTGTGACACAGCCGTCACGTCGGGTTAACGTCAATGCAAGTGCCTACCACTGAAGTTGATTTATGTAGCACTGTCCAGGGCTACCATCCTCGCGAGCACAAATGGTTCATATAAGCTCACCTTTTTTGGTGTTGCTGTATCTCCGTGGTGCTATTGGCGCTGTCACGTATCTGTAAACAATTGTTTTTTTTAAACATGTGCTGCTGTTTAACGTCTGTATATGTGTGCACTTGTGCATATCTTAAGCACAAATTAGTAACGTTTTGCTGGAGGCAAATTACAACACAGTCAACTTCCATTCACATGCTTCACATAGCATAGACTCCCAAGGTATGTGGGCGCTGCCATTTTTTCATATATTCAGCGTAATATACATGCCGTAATATACGTACAATGACAGCGTAATATACATACCGGACACTACGATCAGACACTTTTTGTGAAAAATTAGAAAATAAGTAGCCTTTATATACTTGTGTTTTCTATGGCGCAATACACTAAGCTGACGATAAATGTCGCGTCACAATTTCAGCGACACCCTCATTAGGATTTGTCGAATTTTTTGACAACTCATTGACGAATATATATAAAGAAAAAATGAACTACTGAAGCTGAAAGAAATTGTAGCTGTAACGTTTTGAAAAAAAGCCACTTACTAGATTCTAAACCAACGTAAACTTTTCCCATTATACTGAGAAGAAGGTGCAATTACCTAATTGTATTCGTCAAGATACTATATATAAAGGAAAGAAAATATCGCCGATGCCTAGACGTCCAGTCTGCGGGAATTAAGTTTCTAGAATTGTAATTAGGCGAAGTGTTTACTGTGAGTTTCACAATCCAAGAAGATCACTGATGTTTCTAAAGGGCAAGGCTTTTGAAGCAAATAACTGATAAACATGACTCGGTATTGCTGTTTTAGCTGTGCTCTAGAAGGATGAAAGAGCATCAGGTTGATCATCAACTCGATATTCGCTGACTAAGTTTTAATGACTTCTCGTTGATACGTTCTGCATTGTATGCAAGTGGTTCCCGTTACACAATGATTTACTTGTCCAGCTCTTGGTGTTTTTGTGGTGTCCACTGAAATCAGCCTGCGCACTTGCACCGTCAAATAATGATCAATTTTATTGAGCTCACGTTTTTATTGCAGTTTTGCGCGGAAATATGAAATGCGTATTTCTCAGGTGACTATTATGGTCAGCAACTGAATTCAGTGAATCAAATTTGAATGGGAAATGAAGTATTTTATAAACTAAGACAGAAATCCGGAAACTTTTGCGCAATCTACTTTTATATCTCATCGATTTCATTCATTACTGTATTGTGGAATATGTAGTGGTGCGTTGATTGCGGCGTTGCGTGTGCGATTATATCAAAAAATAATCTGTTAGAAAAGATTAATGCTTCACTAGATGACTTTTTAGCTAGAATTGAGCAACCTATTTTCTGTTTCCTCGCAGAATAAAAAAACAGCTCCAAATAAGCAAATGACTATTATTTTGACTTTCCGTCTATTGCTTAGAGTCTCCGAAAGACTCATTTTGTTTGTATAAATAGCATGCTTTAAACATAGTTGCTGAGAATTGGTCTTTTATTATACAATCACTAATGGCAATATAAAAGTTGTGTATTGAATGCATTTAAAACAAACATACCATCAATCACTGAAGTTGCTAAAGCGGGGAGCTCCAAATAAACACCTTACCTTCAAAGCTTCATATTTTTTATGTATATACAAGCACGCACAGGAAAACACACCCCAAGACGTACAGTCGGCCACAATTTAACAATTGTGCGCAGCGGCCACGCTTTTGTTTCTCAGCGCTACATCATAGAACAAAGTTACAAAAAATTACTTCATGGACATGTGCTCTTTGGGCACACACTTGTCCAAGCCTTTGTAGAAAACCAATTCAGTCGTACAGAAAAGATGCTCCGAAGAAACTGTCCCTCATGCCCGATAGCTAAATATTTAGCCGACTATACAATTTATAACTTCTTCAGAAAGAAATTAGCGAATCGCGAATTCAACAGCTCTACTATCATACAGACACCATGTTCAAATGATTCGCTGAGATCAACCTCCTCTGCCCTAAAGGCTCTGACTGACACGCTGCCCTCATTTAAATTCACATGTATAGCCCATAAATTGTACGGGGTATGACCGCCACTGTAGGTCAATGGTAGAGAATCGGGCGCATTATTCGAGCGTCACAGGTTCGGTGCCTGCTGGAGGCAAGTTATCTTTTTGTGCACTTTTCTTTCTTGGCATTTACATTACAATACCTTCTAATAACCTCTTCCATACTGCAATTGGCTTCATTTTCTGTTAGTTCTCAGTAGTAATGTGCCTAATCAAAATAAACGAGCACCTACATTTACACCTTTTTCATTCTTTCTCTAACTCATAACTTGTATATTTGAAAATATGGTATCACGCATAATTATATACCCCTTCGAAAAATTGGGAGTTGTCTGAGTATTCTACCAACACGTTCTTACAAGCAACGCAGTTAACGATAGCTGTCAGGTTAGGAACGCACGCAAACTTCGAACAAAATGCGCATAAAAGTGTAAAGCCAGGGTTTTGTCATTGTACCAGACGATGCAGTACATCCCGATCCTAAGGCAACTCGATCCTACACGGCCTCAGGATGTCACGTTGCACTTCGGCGGCCTGTTATCGGTCGCCCATCAAGCGAAGCAGACGTGACCTCTAACGCTATCTGGTTTCTCGTTGACGCGCTACACGTGTACTACAGAACAGGAAAACTTGTCACAGGAAACGACAGTCACATGATTTTGCTTTATCTACACTACAGCGTTCGCTATTGCGCCGTTGTTTGGGGAAGGTATACTTTCCGTAACGACGGGTGACGTTCGACCAGTTCCTCCTCGGCATGTCCGCTCTCTTATTGATGCTGAAAGCTGGTTCTGCGAAACACTAGCGACACGTGCCGATCGCATCTTATTGTTCGTTCGCAGAACTGGGGAACATTCAGTTTCGCGGGACCAAACTCCTATCAGGCTCCCTTCAATGTCATTTTTGGACGATGCATGCAACCTTGCATTCATTTGGTTTTTCATGTATCTTTATTGAAATAGCATCTATATGGACAGTCTCGGCTTTTTTTTTTGCCCTCGCCGCTGCCGCCACCATCATTCCCGTGTATGTTTATGTATGTATTATATATACGGAGAGAGAGTAGGCGCTGAATTCCTCTTTCTGCGGAGCGAACATCGCCTTTCTGGCCACAGTTGCCTGCATGCGCGCTAATCTCGTGAGCAAACAACGGAGGGAGGGTGGCGCTGCGGTTGCCGACCTACTGTGGCATCGATCAGCACGCACCTTCTGCTGATCGGTATACGGCCTGCGCTTCTACGGTCTGCGCTCTCAACACGAAAAAACGGTGCGAAGAGTGCATCTGGGGTGGCCACGTACTCTTACTCCTCCGTTTTCTAGAGTTACACGAGATCGAATCTGAAAGAGTTGACTGCCAACATCACTTCGTATAGCATTAGAATTTGTCGCTATCACCTTCATTGCTCCAAGTTTACCGTGAAACTCATTTTGTGCAATCATCCCTGCCACAGTCACAAATTGCATTTGGTAGCATGCGCACGACTACCAATAGCCACCGAGAAGGTCTCTTGAGACATACCTATGTATCCAGTGGCTATGCACGCTTTGAAGGTTCTGTACCGTTTGTCATAAGTTATTCGCATCATAAGTTATTTGCGTATCTGTGATAACGTCTCGTGCGTAATTTGTGCGTGATAAACGCGGGGCACGTTTCGATGTACTTGCTATTGTTCACGTGACCTTCCAATGTGTTGCTATTGCATTCATTGTTTCGCCTTTGCGGCAAAGTTGTGACTTAATTATTTTCTTTCAAGATTTCTGACATTTTGCATCCTAAACTGGCATAAAGAGAGAAAGAATGGATAGGCTGGCATAAATTAAGTAACATAATGTAAAGTAAAAAGAAAAGATATTTCTTTCATGAACAATGCAGAACGCAAGGAAGTCTAGGAAAAGGTTCATTATAGGCAGCTTCACAAAGCTCTCTTTGCTTCAACTTCAATCTTCGACTCGCAATATGAGACATGGAGGGGAGAAGTAAACAATGGCTGAAAAATTCACACAATTACTTATGCGTTCTCTCAGACAAGTTTACGTGACAGCAGTCATTTTTGTCTGAGTGGATACTATGATTGTCCCCGCATACCCTCCTCTCCTTCACTTGTTTTCTGTGCGTAAAAGGCAGGAAACAGAGGGATGCATTGTGAGAATTGCGCACCTCATGGTGTTTTGCACTGCCTTCGTTATAAGCCATTGTAGGACCAAGCGACGACACCATACGATTAAGGCGCCGTGTCCCGTCAACTTCACGCGACTTAATGGCGACAATACAACTTCTGCTAATATATGGGATATCAGTGTGATATCACATTCAGATGTCTCTATGTAATAATTTTTGCAACAGCAACAATGACACCCATAGCCACCTTTCTTGCTTTTGATGAGGTATTTAAGCTTTTCGTATAACTAAACGTAATTAAAAGAAACCATGTGATCCTGCAGCAGGCCCTAGAGGTGGATGAAGTTACAGTTAATTCCCTGAGCAGCCCCGGTTGTCATGCATACTGTTGCAATTATATTAACTCTCCACCAGACAAGAGCGCAAGAAAGTTAGTCTACCTATAGTGTAGCAGGATTGGGTTTAGGGAAGGAGGTAATAAAGAATTCTGGAGTAGAAGCTCCCGCAAAGCTTTGGCGGCACTAGTGAAGCCAGCTTTTCCCTCCAAACATCTGAGAAACATGCTACTTTCTGGTGGTGCCTACTTAGACGTCAGTTGGCTTTGATTTGTTTGATTAAAGGCTATGTTAAATTAAATTAAAAATAGTTGTTTCCGAAGAAGTATTGCGCAGAGACTATATCGTTGATTTAATCTCAAAAAAAGTTGCCGTTAATTAAAGGCATACCAAAGAAAACTAGTGACACAAGCGTGCGTTTTGAGCACTTTCTGAACCGAAAAGGTTGCGACGGTAAACACGTTAGGTGTGCGAGAAAAACGCTTTCTTTCGATCTCAGAACGTCAATAGCTCATCATGCCCGTGGTAAGATGGCTACCACAGTCACCATCTTACTGCTGGCACGGCTTCGCTCGTGGGCAAGAACTTTCACTCCAGCATTTTTTTAAACCTCTTTAGGAATGGAAATGCGATCTTGGTGATATTCATTCTCATGAAGTTTGGACATTTGCATGCGGCACTCCTCTCATTCCAGGTCACTGCTGTCCATCTTCGCTCAATCAAAAATAGCAAAAATTTAATGTCTGCTGAACAAAAACTGTTCAATGAAATCAAATGCGACCCCCTGTTTTAAGCACAGCGTATTACAAAAAAAAACTGAGCTGATTCGACAGACATATTTCAATTTTTTAATGTGGTGCATAAAGCACCTGTACACTGCTTGAGGCCCATTGGGCTTAGTTTCAGCCCTGTGAACATCCCACTTCAATGTTCCAGCAAGTGAAACATCAAAATATCCTTCGATAACTGCCCCGTCAAACTAAGAAACGAATTCACTAAAATTGCTGCTATTGGCTGATTGTTCTCCCAACCTTGTGTTCAATTTTTTGCGATGGTCAGTATTCAAATTTTTATTTGATAATTCGTTATCTAGACTTTAAAGCAATGACGACTGCAGAAAAATTGGTGAGGCAACGCAAGTCATTATTCATCATTGTTGACGTGATCTGGTTACGACAACAGTTCTGATAGGAGCAATAAGCATAAACTGTAGACATTCTTCAAAAAAAAAAAACAGTACGTGCTCCCTTAGCCAAAAAAGCACACCTTCACTTATCAGAGAGGAGTGTGCAGGTCATTTAAAATTTATATATTTTTAAACAATGGAAAAAATGTAGTATAAAAATGTTTAAAAAACTGAATTGCAAGCTAGGAAGTGCCAGGTGTAAAGGACAAATTAAGCAGTTAGTCTTGCCGACTAAACTGCTACTTTGCTTCTGAAAGAAGAATACAGTCACAACATTGCCGCAAATACGAAGCATTGAACGTGATAGCAGCAAACTGGGCGGTCAAGAGACGAATTGAAAGCAGATAGAAACGGGTCCCGCGTTTCTCACTTACAAATGACTAACGAAACGTTTTCACAGGTACATATTCGCGTGATAAAGCGTCTCAGTTGTTATTTCACATGTCTGGAAAACGCACGCTTTTAGCAAACAGCGACGTAAATGATCGCAGTGACCTTTGTGCGACCGGTACCTTCTACAGAATTGTTCCAGGTAAAGTCCGAGGCCAGACAAGATGTACGATCTTACCCTCCTCCCCAACACGAGGTGAAGGTGGGCTAGGGTGCGCCGCTCTCCTCCTTTAAGAGCAAACCTCATAAGCGCGAAAATGCACGCGACAACGACGAGCGATGCTATGAGCGACGAAACAGGGCGTTCGCGCGACGTGTCGCGTGCTCGTTTTCGCGCGATCGCTCGATTCTCCAGATTTGGAAACCATCGCTCATCACCCGGAAGTGGTGGGCTCAAGCAGCCAACAGCAAAAAACAGGAAAAGACAAAGACTACAGAGGTGCACGTGATCTTGCCCGAGTCACGTATACGCAACAAGAAATAATGTAATGTTTACGCATGTGTATATAAAAAAAGTGCTGCAAGGCATTCATAAACACTTTCCGTTCCATTACACAACAATATATCTCATTTTTAAATTGCATACCGCTCGCTACGCGGCTTTCTTGGTGCGAGCAGATGGCCTCATGCCAGCAACAGTGGAATTCGCTCGCCGAAGCCGTCGCGTGAATGAGGTTTGCCTGCGCTAGTTAGTGACTGATCGCGCGAAGACGATATACGTCGCGTCGCTCGTCGCTGTCGCGTGCATTTTCGCGCTTATGGAGTTTGGCCCTTACGCGGAACAACGTACGCGTGGAGAGTAGAGCGTGCGTCGCCAGGCGATGTGGCGACACGGGCTAATTGCACCAACTTGCTGGTGCCGAAAACATGATAGTTCCCTCCAATGTGCCTGTGAGCAGCGGTAGGTGGTAGATATAATGAAAAAATGGCAGCATATCCACGGAGTGAATGATGGAGAGTGGGGCGAAGCATCCGTACGTCCATTCATTCTTGCTTCTGTCCGTCTATGCGTCCATCTGTATGTCTATTCTGTATATTCTGTATCTGTATGTCCATCTGTCTATATACCTGTGTGTCTATTCACCCGTCACTGGGTGCGTCTGCTCGTGCATCTGCACGTCCATCTGTGCATCCGTCCCTGCGCTCATCCATGCATCCACCCCTGCGTCAGTCCATGCGTCCATTCGTCGGTGCAGCCATAAATGAGTCCGTCCTTCTATATGTCTGTGTGTACGTTCGTCCATCTATTCAGCACTTAAAGTACCACCATCTCGCATCTTTTCGTCATATGTTCTGCATATGCACCACCATCCAGCGGACATTTCAAGGACTAAACGAGAGGAGGCACACGCACACTTTCTTACGGCTTGCGCTTCGTGTCTTCTCCCCACCTTTAACCACCTCGGGTTCATGGTATATACTAGTTCACTGTATTCATGACACTGCGGCCCAACACTCGCTAAACCTTTCTAAAGCCAAGGAGGTTATCCCCAGCAAGTATAACGTAGCAACCCTTTTTGTCAGATAGTGCTCAATGTACATGCCAATGACTGCTAAGGGGAAATGAGAGATAGGAGAATTCGGCTTTTAGTTAACGCGCACGCTGCGAATTTTTTATTGTTCAACAACGCACAGAAGAAATCTCTCACCGGCATCACCTTGGAGGTCAAAATGTAAGACTGGTTACACACTACGACGACTACTACGACTACGTGGGACGAATGGGGGCCGCTATAAGGAGCTTCGCCCCCAAAAAGCTTGCTGTTTGATGGACGAATAATGTGAGCTTTCGTGGCTCAGTGGTGAACGCCTTCCGATCTCGACTGGGAGGACCCAAGTTCAATTCCGGGCACTGGAGACTTTTCCGGTTTTAAAGGCGAAGCATTTCTTAGAGAACTTATAGGCCACTTTGAGCGTATCTATATATCTATCTATCTAGCCGCCAACGACATTTAGCTCTCCTGACCTTTTCGATAATGGCATCGATACCAAATTTGGCATGACTAAACATGACTGTATGAAGAACATATTTGACTAGTCATAACATGCCCCGCTGCGGTGGTCTAGTGGCTAAAGTACTCGGCTGCTAGCCCGAAGGTCGCAAGATCGAATCCTGGCTGCGGCGGCTGCAATTCTGATGGAAGCGGCAATGTTGTAGGCCCGTGTGCTCAGATTTGAGTGCGTGTTAAAAAACCCCAGGTGGTCGAAATTTCCAGAGCCCTCCACTGCGGCGTCTCTCGTAATCATATGGTGGTTTTGGGATGCTAAACACAACATATCAATCAAATAGTCATAACATAAATATTATGACATGATTTAATGCTTGTCATAATTTACAGTTCATGGTTCTGCAACACTTGCGGTGGTTTCGTTCACATGGCATGTTTGCAAAACTGGTATGGTATGGCATGATTGCATGGCGAACACAAGCGACAGAACCTAACAAGAAAACATTGGCATGCATGTCATGTAAAAACACGACTACGTACCACGTACATGATGCGCTCGCAGCCATATGGCTAGCATCACATATACCAAATTTGATATTACAGTACGTAAATGAATGAAGAAGGTATAACACTGCTGCAAACATAATAAACATGAAATGCGTCATGTAAAAACATGACTCCAGGCTCTGCTTTTGATGTGCTCGCGGCCGTTTCGCTAGCTTCATATGTACCGAACTCGGTATTACGCGACGCGAACGAACGGCATATGTATATGACACATCCAAACGTGATAACACGACATGCGTGTCATGTAACAACATGACTACATGCCACACTGTTGATGCGCTCACGGCCGTTTTGCTAGCTTCATATATGCCAAGTTTAGAATTACGTGACGCCGATGGATGACGAAGGTATGTAACTGGTGCAAACATGATAATCATAACATGCGTGTCATGTGAGAAAATGACTGCATGCCACAGTCTAGGCGGTAATATATTTCGACGTGACGCGGTGCACGTGCTCGCCGGCGTTCATTTCGTCGCGTCACGCTAGCGTTGCCACGCCAGGGGCCGGTCCTGCCATTTACTCGCAGGTGCGTGCCGCGCTGCGTAGCTTTGACGCATGTGCGTTTCAGCGCGTCCGATGTCCCTCCATAACTAAAAGAGGAAGACACAGTGTTGTCTTGGTAACGCGTTGGCACTAAATGCAGCGCGTCGCATTTTACGCCAGTTGCCGTCGGGCGGCGCCGACGGATGCTAGTCGCGCCTTTCGTGAGACTATAGAGTGCTCGCGTTTCGCTAACGTAGCGTCGCTGTGCCCCGTGTGTGCGAGCGTCAACGTTACATTGAAGGATATTGGGCCCTTACGAAGCGCTTGCCACCGTTTTGCTAGCTCCACATATTCCAGATTCTGTGTTTCGTGACGTCCATGGATGATTAGGGTATATGACTGGTGGAAACATGATAATCCTGACACGCGTGTCATTAGGAACAAGACATCAAACCATGCCCATAGCGTGCTCGCGGCAGGTTTGCTAGCTCCAAATACACTAAATTTCGTATCACGCGACGAGAAAAAATGACGAAGCTCAACGACATATCTAAATATGATGATCATGACACGGAAGTCATGTACGGCATCATTTACTTCCACCTTGTAACGTTGTGTTGATTTTAAAGACACATATCAACATTTCTCAATCGTGCTTCGCATATCATCGATTGCCACTGTACGTGAGATCTGCCAATTTTTTAACATTGGCGTTTTCTAGAAGGTCAATCGATTAAACAGTACTGCAGGTGACACGGGAGCAGAAAACACCTGATGAATTTAGCATTCCGTCACTTTGCCCATTCAACACAAAAAAGAAATACACTAAAGTAATTCCTGGTCGTTAAAACGCAGAATTCCGCCCTTGTGCTCCGATTTGGGTGCCCATTGAAAAACCCCAAGTGGTCGAAATTTCCGGAGCCCTTCACTACGGCGTTTCTCATAATAATATGGTGGTTTGGGGACAATAAACTCTACATATAAATTAATAAATAAATCAATTAATTAGGTAATCAAAACGCATAATGCTTCACACTTCTCCTGCACATAAGATAAAGTCTCCTGCACGTGTGCGGGTGGGTTTTCTACAAAATCAACGTCGATAGGATCGCGATTTCAGCGCAGTGCTACAGGCTTCTATACTTTGATAAGTCAGTGCACGTTAAAAAACATAAGACGGTGAAAGTTTCCGAAAGCATCCACTACGGCGTTCCTCATATTCAGATAGCCATCTCCAAACGTAAAGTCTGATAAAATTATGAAAAAATATCACAGAATATCCACTGAGTGTACAATGATGAGTGGGCGAAGCGTCCATGCGTCCATCCGTCCGTCCATCCGAGTGTCCTTGCGTCCGTCTGTTCATCTGTTGGTGTGTGCATCTGTCCCTCCGTGCGTGCGTCTGTTCATGCGCCCCTAGCTCCGTCCGTCTGCCCGTCCTTGTGTCCATACGTCCGTTCATCGATCATTGTGGGTGTCCGTCCACCCATGCTTCCATTCTTCTGTCCATCTGTCTATCCGTCCATCTAGTCGTCCATCTGTCTTCCTGCCTGTTCGTCCATCCATCCGTCCATCTTGTGAACGCTCCGAGTACTGTCATTTCACATCTTTTCATCACATATATTCATCATATGCAAGTACCGCCATCCAGTAGACATTCCAAGAACTAAACGAGAGGTGGCTGCTATGACGACACAGGATATATTACCCATGGCGTAAAGAACTTCGTATCTAAAATATGATAGTTATAGGTATTTTTCGTTCGAAAAACCACAATGTGACTGTAACCGACACCATAATGAAAGGCTCTAGAAATTTCGAATTGCCGGTGTTGTTGACGTGCGTCTGAATGTAAGAACTGGATCCTACAGCGTTTCGTCTCAATTGAAATTCAGCCACAGAGGTGACATTTCAATCATGGTCTCTACATCAACACTCCATTGCCATGGCCAGAGATCATCGCCAGTCTGGGCTAACAACGTATATTTTTTAGCTGCTTTGTCTTTAGAAAACCACTGAGTAGGTCATATTGATTCAAAAGTGCCAACCATAATTCTGCATAGTAATAAGTGCAAGGGTGAGCGAACTGCATTGCCCCTTCTCACGAAACGAAAACTCAACGCATGAGAAATGAGGTAGTGAGGAGCACTACGTACTAAATGGCCCGCGTCACCTCTGAACACAAAAAAAAATGCTAACGTCAGGTGCTTATTCGAGCTGCAATAAATGAAATCTGTCGTGGGCGAAGTCCCGCGCAGTTCCACTAATAGGGGCCATCACTTTTTCGGTGTTTTGCCCTTGACGCATCAAAGCGTTGCCTTTTCAGCGTAAGCGCTGAACGGGCAACAATGAACGCAAAGAAAATTGTAATCACTACTGTAAGACTGAAAAAGAGTCCCGAAATTTTTACAGACGAAGCGAAAGTGAAAGACATTTCAAAAGATCTTTGGGTAAATTGTGGTTGCTTCATGGATATGCAGCGTGGAGAAAAAACTAAATTCACCTTCAAGTGCTTAGCTCAATAGTATACCTTAATGTTAGCGCGTACTTCAACCACTTAGTGCACCCTTTTTATTTTATGGTATATCTAAACCCTATGTTGTGGATTACGACATTGTAATTCATGAAGTTGACAGTGGCATGTGTTAGGAACGCTTTCACACATGAATGCATCCTGTGTAATGAGGGATAGCATGCCTCAAACCGGGAGCAATTAATTATGAAAGAGAAGTGCTTTCGAGCTTGCTATGCACTCATTAACTGACCATAAATGAATACGCGCAGTATCTTGTGCCCTTTTTTTGATGAGTGGCCAGTTTAAACTGCGAAATATTATGATACTCCCATGTTTCGAAGCCCGATCACAATGCGCGATTGTACTACGCAACATTACTGCGATGTTGCACTCTGAAACCTTTATGCATGGCGTGTGTGTTCGTAAAACGTTAACGTTATGGTCACTGCATCTGCATGCAGAGGAAGCTATTTTAACCGCATTTTGAAGCAAACGTGTGGCAGTGCGGCTTAAGGTCTGCTTTCCAGACAAACAGCCGGAGTTCGATCCTTAGTCGTACCCGAAAATTTTTATTATTATATTAAATGCGAAGCATTTTTTGTTAACTTCGGTGACTTTGAGCGTATCTATCTATCTATCTATCTATCTATCTATCTATCTATCTATCTATCTATCTATCTATCTATCTATTTATCTATCTGTCTATCCATCTATCTATCTAACTATCTATCTATCTATCTATCTATCTATCTAACCACCTACGACTTTTAGCTCTCCTGACTGTTTAGATAGGTTATGATTACCATACTTGGTATGATATACCATGTTAGTATGACGAACACAACTCAATAGTCCGAACATAAAAGTCAAGACATGTATGTCATAAATGTCATGATTTACGTGTCATGGTCTTGCTGCTCTTGCGGTGGTTTTGTTCACATGATATGTCGCAAAACTGGTATGGCTTGACATATTTGCATGGCGAAAACAAGAGAGAAACCCTAACTTCAATATTGACACGCGTGTCATGTAACAACATGACTATGACTGTACGCCACACTCATGATGTGCTCGCGGCCGTTTCGCTAGCTTTGCATATACCTAATTTGATATTGCGTCTCTTGAATGGATGACGAGGGTATGCGACTGGTGAAAACATGATAATCATGAGAGGTGTGTCATGTAACAACATGGCAACATGCTACGCTCATGATACGCTAGTGGCCGTTTCGCTAGCTCCCCATGTACCCAGTTCGGTATTGCGTGACGTGATTGAACGAAATAAGTAAATGACACATCCAAACATGATAATCACGACATGCGTGTCATGTAACAGGACTATATGCGACACTCGTGATAAGCTCGTGGACATTTAACTACATTTCGCATTTAACTACATTTAACATTTCGCGCCCCTTATCATCATGACATTTAACTAACTTCACGTATGCCAGATTTGGTATTACGTGACGTCGATGGATCAAAAGGTATGTGATTGGTGCAAATATAATAATAATGAGGTGCTTGTCATGTGAGAACATGACTACTACCCCTGTCGAAGCGTCAATGCATTTCGACGTGACCCTGCATGCGTGCATGCCGGCGTTTGTTTCATCGTGTCACGTCGGCGTTACCACGCCAGGTGCCGGTCCTGCCATATACTCGCATGTGCGAGTATATGCGCGTTTCAGCGCCATGCGCGTTTCGGCGTAACAAAAGGGGCAGAGTAGTGCTGTCTGGGTGAAATTCAGCATGTCATCGGCGTGAAATTCAGCATGTCACATTTCGCACCGGTTGCCGTCGGGCCACGCCCACGGACGCTGGTCGCGCCTGGCGTCAGATTATAAAGTGATCCCGTTTTCCTAACGTAGCGTCGCTGTGCCCAGCGTTCGCGCGTGTCAACGTTACGTTGTAGTATATTGGGATCTTTATAATGTGCTCACGGCCATTTCGCTAGCTCCAGATATAATATACCAAATTTATTGCTACGTGCGTCAATGGACGACGAAGTAGCTGCACATATACTAATTTTTTATCACGTGACGTGAATAGATTACAAAAGTAAACGACACGTACAAACATGATAATCATGACGCAGTAGTCATGTACAGCATAACGTACCTCCACCTCGTAACGTCGTGCTGACTTTAAGGTGACATATCAACTTTCCTCATTCGCGCTTCCCATATCTTCAATTTCCACTGCACGTGGGATCTGCCAATTATTTTTCTTTGCATCTTTCTCAAGTTTTTAGTAACGCTGAAGCAAATTTTTTGCCTGCAACCAGCGACACCGACGCTCACGCAGACATGGTAATTTTTGCAAAACAAGCTGTAGGACTGCGGTGAGAATTGTTGGCGTGGAAGTTAGTTTACTTTTTACTTTTTGTCGTAAGCTTGGGGAGGCATATCAATCTGTGGCAGACAGCATTGATTTATTGGCACTCATTCAAAGTGTCTCCGACTGGATTCGCTGTGAACACAGTCAGTATGGTGCCAGCATGGTACCTCGAGTAGATCATGAGGGCCGGAGACTGCCGAGCGTTTCGTGTTCCTGTTGTCTCAGAAAAAAAGTAACAGCCCCGTGTGTGCAACAAAAGGGGTGTGATTGCAGGTGGACGAGTTGGCGACACGGGCTGAAAGTACTGGGAGGCAATTAGAGGGTCCTCACAAGGACGTTCACAATCGCACCTCTTGCGCTGCATATAGGAGGGTCGGTTTGTTTTTCCATGGCCGGGCTAGACTGCACCTGCGCGCTCCATTCTCGCGATATTCGCAACGGGTGTAGTACATGCCTCTCGCCACTCATATTGAGGGCACTGCGACCCTCTTTTGAGGACGCTGCGACCCTGCCATCTTCTGACACTCCTTACAGTGCGCTAACACGAGTTCGGGCGCGCTTCTCCACTCTACGCGCATTGAAAAACAAGTTGCCTAATTGTTGAAAGCACAAAAAATGTTTGTTTTGAATTATTATTTGCGCTAGGTGCATCGAGCTTAAGTTTATTGAAAAATGTATAGATGTAAGAGCATGGAGTGCAGCTCTCCGCCATCAAACATGTAGACATCCTGAGGTCTTATAATAATTGTTTATTGCTCATAAACATTGGCAATAGTTGAACACTTTCAAGTGAAAAACTTTGCCGGACTTCACAAATGTCTTGTTCACAGCCTAAAATGCTTTCTAGTTGGCGTGTGTGTGTACGTGGAAGGCTTGTCGTTTGCGTCAGCCAGTTTGTTTGTGTGGTTGACGAGGAGCATCTTTAGGAATTTTTCGGCGATGAGATCTGCAGACTGTCGGGAGTGGCTGTCGTCAACGCTTTTAGGGCAGCTTAAAAAGGAAACGCGTTGGAAATAGGGCAGGACTGTTGTTTGCAAAGCTTCCAGCCTATTTCTGCGTGGCAGGTGTTCAGAGGCCTTATAAAAAAATTCACTATCGTGTCCAAAAGAGCTCAAACTCGGGCACCGGGTAGTGTAGTTCGTCTCTCTCTTGCGCTCGCAGCCGCTTTTTCAGGTGATGCTGCTTGTTGTTGGTCATCAGCAGCGCAGCACAAGAGTCGCATTCGAGGTCTGTAATAAGCCTGGCGATGTAATTGACGAGGTATGCAAAGCTGGAGAAGGTGACAGATGAAGACGGACTAGCCTCGTACTCCAACAAAGACCTCAGATGCATATCAAGTATATTGGATATCATGGCAGCCTCTTCCTCAACTTCCACATTTGATAACTTGATTTCTTTCGGTCTTGGGACTTGCAACTTAATGATGTGGTCCAGAGATGCGGGGACGGCTGTAGCATCCATCATGTCATTTCCGCCGCACATTGACCGTCCCCTTCCAAAGATTTTTTTGATGGGGTCACTGTTCAATTTCTTTGTCAGAACATAACTAAAGCGTTGTTCCAGGAGGAATTTCGTTGTTTACACCGTCAACCTTATTGTAAAAAGCAAGGCTTAGCACGTCAGATTGGTGAGGCCGGCACTCAAAGATCCGATGGAACTGTTCTGTATTTTTTCCACACACGAGATGAACTCATCCTTCAGCCACGGTAGGCGATTGTCATCTCTTCTAAAAATGGGAGCTTTTTGACCACTTACTTCGAATAAAGTGTCATGAATGTCAAACCATTTCTTCGTGGACTTCATGAATATAACGGTTGCACTTGATCCCTTGAAATCTCTGGCAGCACCTGTAGAATTTTGCTGAAGGTGCTCTACGGTTGCAGACGCTTAAGGGGCGACATCTTGAACAACTCGCAGCATAATCATTTTTTTCGAAATCGGATGGGAAGACATGTTTCTTCATCAAAGTTTGGGCCAGACTTAAAGTCTTGTGTTTTTGAAGCTCGTATATTTTCTGCACAAACGCACCACAAATCACTTCTGTGCCGTGTGTGAGTTTACGTTTGGGGAACTGGTTTATTATGTTATTGAGCACGTAGCATGGGTCAAAACTCGGAAAGATAACGTGGTTGGCGTCGTGTGGACGACGTAAAACTATGTTGAGGTTGCCGTTACCCATGTGCCTAAACATCGTCACGTTTGTTGAATAATTTTCCGTGACAATGCTACTGATGATAAAGCCACAATAATCCACAGCAGCAATGACCTTATTCTTCCATGGAAAAAGGTCTGCACTGCTCAGTTGCTTCGTGAAGTAGTACGAGCATGCGCCTCCGGAACGCCGGGTGTCTTCCCCGAACTGGGCTTGCAATATGAAACACAATACGCCATCGCACATCAAATATATATCCATACGTACTGCTCGTACTTTGGGAATAACGAGCATCTTACCGAGTCGAAAAATCACTGCAGACTGAACACGAAGAAAAATCTGAACAAAATGCAGCCGCGGTGGGCAAATACCAGTATAAAGCAAATCTCAATAGAGGGAAGAAGAAATCGGCAACAACCTGTTTGTAGAGCCACAAGATAATTAAAGAAAAAAAGCTGTTTACTTGCCGAAGAGTTGCCATGTCAGATTCTCTTTCTAAACAAGTTCTTCCATGAACTCAAAGTATAGCGCAGAAATGATTTTCACTAGAAATTTTAGTTCGAAAGCAAGCGGCTTGCGAGCGTAAGCAGCTGCATTCTTTACATTATTCGTGGATGTGTCTTGCAGTACGAAGGAACGCAAAAAAGCTCGGAGTCTCCGAAATGAATATTTACAGGTGGTGTTAACACCTTGACAATGCACGCCACTCCTCTAGGGCATGCCGTTTATGAAGAGGTTAACCAGCAGCAAAGTCCACTTTTTTACTTATAATGCTAACCATTAGAGATACAAACCACGTACTTGTTTCAAAGAGCTGCCAAGCAGAAAACAACAGCTTTTAGCCCTGAAAACCTCAACAGATGTATTTGTAAAAATAAAAAAAATTTGAAATCAGCTAGCAAAGGGAAAGTGCCCTCATCTTTTCTGTAAGCGACCTTTATTAGCGGCCTCATTGTCCGACGATAGCAATTGCCAAATGTGTTTGGTGCTGGCCGCTTGCAGAACAGACGCAATGTTGTTTATCTCTCTTTCTCTCTCTCTGATCGCTGCTATAATGCTTTATGCTTCATGCATTATGCCTCGTTAGCCAATTTTCTGCATTTTTACTGAGCTTCAACTTGTAATATCGACGAGCACATGCACACCTAAATTATGTGTCGATCTGCCTGATAAAATTAGTTTTATTTTTAAGGAGAGATGGTCCCTCTACCCCCGACTTCTTGAGTAATCCCCCTCCTCCTCATCGCCGAGAACCCTTATTCCACTGTTTAACATTAAGAATCTCCCTTGTGCCGTGTGCGCAGCGCCAAAGATGGAATGGCAGGGTCACTGCCCCCCATTGCCGACTTGTGGCGAAACATACTCGGAAGCTCTCCCATTGTAATTGCGATGGTTATGAAGGCCATAAGCAAACAAGCGCGAGCAGGTGCAGTCTAACCGGGCCGTGCTTTCTCCTGAGTTAACCTGAACTCGAAATGCTCGGCGGTCTCCTGGGTTGCTGGATTACGCGGGGTACCATGCTGGCGCCGTACTGTCTGCGCATTCACGGCAAATCCGGTTGGACACACTTCGACTGAGTGCAATGCTACCTGCCAAAGACATACGTGCCTCCCCAAGCTTACGACACAAAGTAAATAAACGCAAACTAAAAGCCACGCAAAGAATTCTAACCACGGTCCTACACCCCTCCTCCCCTCCTCCATTCAAGACTTCGCAACAACTTGTTTAGAGTGTTGCCGAAGTAAACACAACAAAAAGTGGGCTGCCCTCAACCAGCGGGTGTAATGCGGGTTAACACTCGTAGCTAAACAGCCCTGCAGGAGCGTACACTCGACTAGTAAAATCCAGGTTTTTTTTCGAGGTTGTAGAAACCATTTACCATTCGGCTCCCGAGACGCACCACCCGTGGTGGTATAGCGAAGTGGGAGAAAAAACGTACTGCCGATATGCAAATAGCGGTGATTGACTTGCTGGTCGCTTGAAGATGAAGCAGAAACGCTGGAAATGATCTAGTAGGATGAGAAAAACGTATGTTTACATACTGTACAGAAGTTACATAAGTACGGGCATCAAAGTTGATTGATTTATATGTGGAGTTTAACGTCCCAAAACCACTATGTGATTATGAGAGACACCATAGTGGCGGGCTCCGGCAATCTCGACCACCTGGGATTCTTTAACCTGCACCCAAACCTGAGCACACGGGCCTACATTTCCGCCTCCATCGGAAATTCAGCCGCCGCCGCTGGGATTTCATCCCGCGACCTGGCGGGCATCAACGTTACAAAGAAAAAACACTTTGGGAATGAATCGTCTTCTGTATGACAACTCTACGGGATTGGACGGAGCCGATGGTGCCTAACAACTTAAGTCCGGTTCAAAAGGCTTGGGGGAACTCCGAAACCTCTTCCCATTTCCTCGGTGCTCTGCCCTTACACACCTCTCGGCTAATTTTCACCTCTTTGTCCTTGATAGAACAGTACACTTGGTTGATGAAAAACCCGCCACAAGAATGGAACGTTCGTGCATGAGTGAGAATGAATCGTCTTCTGTATGACAACTCTACGGGGTTCGGCGGAGCCGATGGTGCCTAACAACTTAAGTCCGGTTCCGAGCGCTTGGGGGAACTACGGGACCTCTTCCTATTTCCTCGGTGCTCTGCCCTTACACACCTATCGGCTAATTTTCACCTTTTTGTCCTTGATAGAACAGTACACTTGGTTGATGAAAAACCCGCCACGAGGATGGAACCTTCGTGCAGGTGTGAGAATGAATCGTCTTCTGTATGACAACTTTACGGGGTTCGGCGGAGCCGATGGTGCCTAACAACTTAAGTCCGGTTCAGAGCGCTTGGGGGAACTCCGGGACCTCTTCCTAATTCCTTGGTGCTCTGCCCTTACACACCTCTCGGCTAATTTTCACCTCTTTGTCCTTGATAGAACAGTACACTTGGTTGATGAAAAACCCACCAAGAGGATGGAACCTTCGTGCATGTGTGAGGGCTCATAGCCTGGCCTCCAATAACACAACAAAAATGGGACAAAACAAAACTGAAAAATGCCATAGAGGCATGGACAAGCTCGGAGGCACAGAATTATCTAGACAGAGCTACACGTACTGGAGATTGTGGCTACTGGACGGATTTCCTGTAACTAGTCATCTTCTGGACGATGAGTTAGTATACCAGCTGTACCCTGTGCGCTGTAAAACGTACCGCTCGTTGACCACCAGTGGTTACACTTAGGAGCTCATTTGCAAGGATTAGCGCGAGAGCAGTCGAAGACATGCCACTGCGAGAATACGCACTGAATCGCCGACCGGGTACCCGACTGCTGTGCCATCAGCCACGCTTTCACATGTCACCAGCCCGCCCACTCCCAAAATCTACTACAGTTTAGCCGGACTGGGACGAAAGGTTGTCGGCAAACTCCGCGTTTAAGCGACACGCGCTGCCTTTAAACAGCATGCGTGAAGACAGCATGCGGCTGGACCGCAGCTCCACCGATGTGAGGAGTCACAACGCCATGACACGTTAAGAAAAAGGCCCCTTGAAAGAGCTGTGAGGTCCTCACAACGACTTTTGTAATCCTATTCCTTTTATTGCCCACGTGGGGGATGGTTCTTTTTTTCCTTAGTTAACCGTAACTCGAAACGCTCGGCCGTTTCTGGCGCTGCTGAACAACGCAGTGTACCATGCTGGCGCCGTACTGCCTGTGCGGTCACGATAAATCTGGTCGGAAATGCTTTGACTGAGTACCATTAAAGTAATGCTGCCTGCCAGTGGCTAACGTGCCTTCCCAAGCTTACGACACAAAGTAAATAAAGCAAAACTAACATGGCCGCGCAATCAATTCGTAGTGCGGACCTCTACAAGCTATTTACCGCAGTCACGTTAAATTCTTTTTTTTGTAGTTTAATGCTATACCGCCTATAATAAATTTACAGGCCCATTCACACTGACGCACTTACCCACTTTGTGGATGCCGAAGATGAGGGTAAAGATTACTCATGTCTGATTGCTTTATAATGGGCGGGCTTTAAACCACTCACTGCTTGTGCAATTCACATGTAATAATACACAGTATACTAGGCTGGGGTGTCAGCCATCTTCTTTATTTGTAACCTCTTCTTCCTCCTCGTCTCCCTCCAATCCTGCCTCAAGTCCACGTACACTCCCCCTCTTTGAAGACTCATCCCTCCTGGGGTGATACTTTAAAACGTTTCTAATGGTCGCAAACTCCAGCACACCATCATCGTTGGTGTAACCGACCCTTTTGAGAACGCCATGTTGCACTGCGATCTGCACCACGCGATAAGTTCCCATGAACACCTGCTTTGTGCCGGGAAGACCTTTTCTGACAAGCACCAGATCGTTCAGTTGTATCTGAGGTGTCCGCGTGTTGTGGCGACGGTCAAAGTTCCTCTTCATACTTTCCCGGTATCGCTGGTAGGCTTCCGAAGGTTTTCATTTTTCGCACAATTGCAGGCGGTCTGCAATGCAAAGTTCTTGATCAGCAGGAAGCACTGGTACCTTTCCGAACGCTGCAAAATATGGACTACAACCAATGCTCGCAGTGTGCGACCGATTGTAATGAGCGACAGCTGCCTCCAAGCAGCACTTCCATCCACCCTGAAAACCTGAATACATTGAAATGAACTGCTTCAAATCCCAAATGATTCTTTCAGTCATGCCGTTTCCTGCAGGATGGTACGGAGCGCAGCGTCGCAATACAACTCCTCGTTCTTTCGCCCAATCTTGCAAACGCTGACTCAGAAACGCTGGCCCATTGTCTGATATTACTATTTTTGTATTCTTGAACATCTCTCGACTCAAAAGAGCGATCACATTATTTGCGTCTTCCCTTCCCGGCCGTGCAGCCACTATTCTTGTGCACTGGTCTACTGCCACTAGGAAAGACTGCGTTCTTTTTACTCCTGCAGCCTTCTTTTTGAGCTCGGCGAAATCCAGATGAATGACTTCAAATGGTACGTCGGAATGTTGAGGCAAAACCATCTCGTCTGTTCTCTGAAGGTACTTGGCTTTGTGAACTTGACATTGATGACAAGACTGAGCATACCGTTGAACGTCCTCTTTCATGTGTTTCCACTGGAAACGCTGACGAATCTTGTAATATGTCCTCCAAAAGCCATCATGTCCACCTAAGTGCGGGGAGTCGTGATATAGCTACAAAATTCGAGGCACCATTGTTTCTGGGACTGTGAACTTTCTGTTATGGAACTTAAGTTCTTCAGTTCTCTCCCACAACAATGTCTCATTGACAAAAGATATGGGTGTTGCAGTAGGTCTCCAGCTTGCAAGCGGGCGTCGTTCCTCAGCTAGTGCGGCCCCGGTATTCCTTGCAGCAGGTGTCATGGGTTGACGCTGGGTTCCTAGGTCTTGAAGGTAGAGGTTTCGCATTCCCTGCAGAAGTTCTTCGACCGTCTTGGGTTCTCGCATTTGTATTTGCTTCTGGAGGTCCGGACTTAAACCATGAATAATAAGCGGAACCACAGACGTCTCAGTCTAAGATGAGTCCGCCACCTGTAGCAAGCGCCTTTTCTCATAAAAATAGCTGAGTGCAGATCCAGACCTGTATTTGAACGTGATTGCTTTGTTCCATAGCAACACCTTGTTCTCGCTGAAGGAGCTCAGAAAGCTTGCTTTCCACTCTGTCCATGGTTTGTTGCTGTGAGCGTTGAGACGCCATTCGTACCAACTCTTTGCTATGCCCGATAAGAATAGTCGCATGTTTTTCACTTTATCTTCGTCGCTGTGCCAGTAGTTTTCATTGCATGCATACTCGTAAAACGTGAGCCAGGACTCGGGACTACTAGACTCTCCGTCAAATATGTCTGGCTTCACGTGTTCGTGACTCGGTCTGCTTAATCTTTTCGTCGTGTGTAGAAGCAAGCGCATTAAATCATTTTGCTGCCTATTATGTTCTTGGTGCAGTTCAAGAAACTTGTTCATCAGCTCGACGGAACTGTCAGGCGAAGCAGCGGTAGCAGGCTTTGCGTCGTTTCTTACTGGAGTCAGCACGAAATTCTTATAATCCTGAAGTTTTATGTAGATCCTCACCGTTCTTTTAACAAGTAAATGGTCTGGAGTGAGCTTCATTTTAGTGCTTATATAGGAAACAAATGCGTCAGTGCTCACTGCTTCCGGAAGAGCTAGTTCTTCTTCATCTTGAGGCGTTGCGGTCAAGATCCGGATGCCACCGCGTTGATTTGCTCCAATGCTGAAGTCCACCCACATCTTGAATGTCCGCACAGAAAGTATACGCTGCTTCGCCAATTTGTAATAATACACAGTATACTAGGCTGGGGTGTCAGCCATCTTCTTCAGTTCTAACCTCTTCTTCCTCCTCGTCTCCCTCCAACCCTGCCTCAAGTCCACGTACATCACATAGTGCAGAGTCTGTTGTGACTCAACGCTTTCGCCATGAGCTGTTGAATGTATTAACTCAACTCACACATTACAACCTGTGAGATTGTTGTTTGTTTTATTTTTAAATAGTTTCAAGCGCAGCCACTACTTTTTCGTATTTGCCACGTTGAGGGCCTATGTGCAATTAGTACCTAGACCAGTGATCTTGAATTCTCGAACACATAGCAAATTGTCTGTCACGGAATACGCTCATCGTTGCGTGTTAGCAAAACACGCAATGATAACCATGGCATCTGCAATATTTTCGGGAAATGAGCTCTGTAACGTTTTCTTGCTAATGCTTCAATCTTCTTCAGAACGCTGATGTGCAGGCAACAAAATTAAGGAATCGATTCGGCATAGATACGCTAAACTTTACGAATATTTCAATGAGAGTTACTATGCTGTGGTTAACTTGACGCCAACCTTAAAAATGACAACGACAAACGGTAATTTGATTCGGAAAGTGCAGCTAACTCAATTCCAGTCAATTCAACTTTTATTCTTGCAATTTATACAAGCTGGATGATTCCGTTAGGTTAAAACCTTAAGTAGCCTGAAGAGACCCAACCGCCAGACAGTAATAAAGTTATACAGAGTAGTAGCGACAAGCAGTTCCGTGCAGTGGCGAGCAAACCAGGGAGGAAAAATATATACAATATTGTCAAGGGGTCGTGACGTGCCGAAGACAGGAGACTTTGGATGGAATTTAACTGTTTATTGGGGTGAAGCTGTGCCCGGTAAACGGAAAGTCCGATTACAGTAGCAGACTTGGACTGATAGCGGCGAAGAGAGCGTCGGCCGTCGATCAACTACTGACAAGCGGCGAAGCGCGTAGGCATTTATACTCTTGCCGGCGAATGTTCTAGCGTTATCGCTGGCGGTGGCGTAGGTTCCAGAATAATCTGTACCGTTCGCAGAGTGGGCGTGAACTTATCGAAATGATCTACTACAGTCCGGAAGCTTCTCGAAAACTGCAGGCGCGGTTTGCGCTGAGAATTGTGTAGTGTTTTGGGACGATAACAAAACTTGGGAAATGAAACGCGTGGCATTGCCCCCCTCTCAAAATAGGCATCGTCCCGATGCTTTGATTGATTTGAGGGGTTTTAACGTCCCAAAGCCACCATATGATTATGAGAGATGCCGTAGTGGAGGGCTCCGGAAATTTCGACCACCTTGGGATCCCGAAGCTTTAACTAATGATGAAGGTACAACAATAATGCAAGAGAGTACAATGAATAAATTACGATACAATATAATACAAAATACACTGTTTCAGTTTGTTAACGCGCATGAAACGGCTTCAGGCACGCGACATGGACGAATTCACGCCGCGATCGGCGTCGTTTAGAGTTCGTGATACCGACGGGGACCACCTCGTAATCAAGTGGGCCGAGACGTCGAACCACCCTGTACGGTCGTAAGTACCATCGCAGAAGCTTTTCCCTTAATTCACGTCAGCGTATCGGCGTCCACACCCAAACACGTTCACCGGGCTGGTATTCCACGAAGCGTTGTCGAAGGTTGTAACGGTGGCTGTCGGTCGTCTGTTGATTCTTGATACGGAGACGCGCAAGGTGTCGGGCTTTTTCGGCGCCTTGAAGGTACTCGGTCACATCGAGGTTTTCTTCGTCGGTGACGTTGGGTAACATGGCATCGAGCGTCGTTGCCGAGCTGCTTCCCTAGGCCAATCTGTATGAAAATATCTGCGTCGTGTCCTGCACAGAAGGCTGCAGCTCTTCTCGAAACCCGCATGCAGATGCCAAACGAAAATTGTAGGTGCGGTTTGCGCTGAGAATTGTGTAGTGTTTTGGGACGATAACAAAACTTGGGAAATGGAACGCATGGCAATATCATAATTTCTTGTGCACAGCGTTAAACATACGAGAAATGCATGGCAACTGGCCCCGCCGCGGTGGTCTTGTGGCTAAGGTACTCGGCTGCTGACCCACAGGTCACGGGATCGAATCCCGGCTACGATGGCTGTGTTTCTGATGGAGCTGGAAATGTTGTAGGCCCGTGTGCTCAGTTTTCAATGCACGTTAAAGAACCCCAGGTGGTTGAAATTTCCGGAGCCCTCCACTACGGCGTCTCTCATTATCATATGGTGGTTTTGGGATGGTAAACCCCACAAATCAATCAATCAGCACGAGAACTGCACGGTGAGTGCAGTTGTCATGCAATTAAACTCAGAGAGTGTAGTTCAAGTTTTTTCCTATGTAGCTGGCACAATGCACGCTTTGGTCCTATTTTCAGTGCAACAGCTTGTCACAACTCATATTGAGTACGAATGTACATGTGTAGTGTGTTTAGGCACAACCGCCTTTCTTTTTTTTCACGATTCATCATCCACAACACTTGCAGATTAGCAAACCGGAATTAACTAGAGCTGAGCAACCCTCCTTTTCTTTATTCCCTTTTGCTCGGATCGGCTTATCCAACGCCATCTTAAGAACACACAGTCTGTGATGAAAGCATGTTCTGAATAATCATAAAATGTACTTTTTTGTGGTTCGAATATTGTATTCGATTTACACAACAGCGGCTGTTAGGAAGATGTACGTTCTGCTTGTGTGATTTGACTACTCCGTCAGCAAGATGTGCAGATAGTGATCTTTCATATCTTGAGTGTTTTTTTAACTAAAAAGATGAGACAATATTTTACGTGGCTTAAAACCTCTGGTTTTTAGAAAAATTTCTTGTTCCAAGATTAGGTATTTAACACATTTCAATCTTTGCCAAATTATCAACAATCGTCCTTGTAAATAAAACAAAGATAGAATTCAAGAAAGACTTGCGAGCTTTTTTCGTTTGGGAACGTCATCAAAACTCTTGAAAGCTGCTCTGAAAATGTAATTGTATAGTAGTTTACAGCTTAGTTTAGTGCACTGAGAGAAAAAATACTGTCACGGAATCGTCACATGTATGAATTGAGTGCACTGTGAGACTAACGATAAATTGTTTACTTGGTCGAACCTGTCGATCCAACCGGATGGTTAGATCGCAGTCTTGCACTGATAGTGGCGAACGGAGCGTCGGCTGTCGATCAACTAACAAGCGGCAAAGCGTGTCGGTATTCATACCCTTGCCATCCTATATTCTAACGTTATCGCTCGCGGCAACGTAGGTTCCAGAATAATCTTTATAGTTTGCGAAGTGGGCGTAATCTCAACAAAACGATCTACTATGGCCTCGCAGCTTCTCGAAAATCGTAGGCGCGGTTCGCGCTGAACGTAATGTAACGAAGCGATAACAAAACTTGAGGAAAAGAACGTGGTATTCCCCCCTCTGAAAAAGACAACATTCCGATGCTTTAACAAAAAAAGAAGGTATAATAACGAAGACAATAAACAATAAGTATTGTAAAAAGGTTTATGAGTCGTTAAGGACAGCGGCGAGACAGTGTCAATAACCACCCAGAGTCCGGCAAAGCAGCGAACCAAAATACAAGCCGAGAGAGCCGGGCGTTAGCGATGCTACTCGCTCCACGGCATCTTCTTCACAATCGCTCCCGCTGAAAAGCGAGTCGCCGTGGCGACCTAAGAAGTTTTAGACAGAAGCTCAAGCTGTGGTTTCAGGCAGAAAACATGGCCGATGTCACGTGCATAACGGCGCATGTCATCCAATCGGGAAACTGGACATTTAGCAAATTACCGGAGAGGTTTTCTCCAAAACGGTTTAAGGCCCCTCCAACCGGGGGACAAGTTTTGAGGAGAGTCCTGGAGATTGCTACGGAATGACGAGCCACACAAGAGACCCTGAGGCATAGCTGCCATCTGGAAGGGCGGTGCTGCAGTGTTATTTCTGGCATTGCTGCTCGTCCGCGGTGAACGTATGGGCGAGCTGACGGCACTCTTCGGCTTGTCGAACAGCATCGAAGATAGGTGCACACTCGGAAGCATGAGGATGGTAGGGAAGTAGGGTATGAATTGTATAGGAAGGCTCGCGTCCATAAAGAAGAAAAAAAGGTGAAAATCCCTTGGTTGCGTGTATTGCAGTGTTATATGCTAGTGTGACGTATGGGAGAACATGGTTCCAGTTCCTATGATCAGATGCAACGTACATCAAGATCATATCACCCAGCGTGCGGGTAAACCGTTCCGGTTTCCCGTTAGTCTGCGGGTAATATGCCATCGTTTTCCGATCAATGACTTGGCATTCCGAAACCAAAGTTTCGACTACCTAGGAGAGGAAAGCGCGGCCTTTGTCACTAAGGAGCTCTCGAGTTGTGCCATGTCAAAGGATAAAGTGACGTAAAATAAAAGGGGCGATATCCGGAACGTAGCACTCGGCAAAGTGGTTGTTTCGGCATAGCCTGTCAGGTGGTCGACCGCCACTATAATCCACCGATTGCAATCTGGTGTCAGTAGAAGGGGGCCTCAGAGGTCAACGCCGACGTGATCAAATGGCTTGGCAGGGCATGGAAGCGCCTGCATTGCGCCAGTCGCACGTAGCGGTGTTGATTTTCGTCACTGGCAATCAGGAGAGCACTGCACGGATTAGCGTAGAAATGTGTACATGCTGTGCCAGTAATAGCAATGGCGAAGGCATTTATTTGTTTTGAACACACCGGCGAGGCTTAATTGCGGATCGTCGTGAAGAGAGGCGCATACTTGCGATCATCAAGTGCGTGGAATGACCAGTAGCCACCAGCAGCTATTGGGAGCGTAGTTACGTCGATGAAAAAGTTGATCGCGAATGGCAAAATTAAAAGCTTGACGTCGGAAAGATCGAGGTACCGGAAGGTTCGGCGTGCTGGATAGATATTTAAGAATAGGTGCAATTCACGGGTCACGATGTTGTTCGGTGGCAATTGAGTCGAGATTCAGCAATAACAAGGTCTGGGGGCAAGTGTTTCCACACGTCACATCTGGTGGTAAAGGTGAGCAGGACAGGGCGTCAGCTTCAGAGTGTTTGCGTCTGCAGCGATATACGACGCGAATTTCCTACTCCTGGATGCGGCGTACCCATCGCGCAAGGCGGCCAGAAGGGTCTTTTAACGTGGAGAGCCAGCAAAGCGCGTTGGGATCAGTTACCAAATCGAACAGGTGACCGTAAAAGTACGGCCGGAACTTTCCAAGAACTCACACCAGATCCAAACACTCTTTTTTTGTCATGCAGTAATTAGTTTCGGCTTTCGTCAGAGTACGGCTGGAGTAGGCTACAACGTATTCTGAATAGCCGGGCCTTTGTTCAGCGAGGACAGCGCCTATCCTGACACCACTGGCATCAGTGTGCGCTTTGGTAGGAGCAGTCGGGTCAAAGTGGCGAAGAATAGGTGGGTAGGTGAGCAGATGGCGCAGAGTAGCGAAGGCAACGTCGCATGCAGGGAACCAAAAGGAGTGGTTCACGTTACCACGAAGAAACTGGGTCAATGGTGACATGATGGATGAAAAATTGCGAACAACGCCGGAAATAGGAGAATAGGCCTACAAAACTGCGAAGCTCCTTCATGGTCGTCGGCTTGGGCAATTCTGCAACTGCTCAAAGTTTTGCTCCGTCAGGTAATTCACCGTGCTTGGACACGATGTGCCCTAGGTTGACGAGCTCGCGTGCAGCGAAGCGGCATTTTTTCAGGTTGAGCTGCAGAAGAGCGTTCATCAGACAAGTCACAACGTGCTGAGGCGAATGAGGTGCGTAGGAAATTCATGGAAGAAAACCACGACATCGTCGAGGTAACACAGGATCCACTTGAGGCCCCATAGCGTATTATCTATAGGTCGTTCAAACGTGGCAGGCTCGTTACAAAGCCCAAAGGGCATGACATTAGACTCTTATAGTACGTCAGGTGTAATAATTGCAGTTTTTTGGCAATCGGCTTCAGCCATTGGGACTTGCCAGTAGCCAGACCGAAAATCTAGTGACGAGAAGAATTTTGCTTCATGAAGGGTGTCAATGGCGTAATCAATGTGCGGCAAAAGATAGACGTACTTGCGGGTTATCTTATTCAAACGGCAATAGTCCTTGCAAAATCAGATAGATCCGTCTTTCTTACGCACCAGGACGACAGGAGACGCAAAGGAACTGTGATATGGTGGAATGACGTCTCCACGAAGCATATCTTCGACTTGATCGAAGATGAGGCGGTGCTCTTCAGTGGAAACACGGTATGGTCTTTGACGCAGCAGCTGGTGTAAGTCGGTGTCAACGTGATGTTTGACTTGCGAAGTGCCGCCCAGTAGAGGTTGCGACACATCTAAAGAATCCCGGAACTCATGTAGATGATTGAGGAGTTCTGCATGTTCAGTGGGAGTGAGGGTGTCGGCGATGGCGCTAGAAAACGTATCCTTGGATGACTCCTAGTGTGCCAACAGTGCTTTTGGGTGGTCACAGTAGTCATCCGGTACATCAACCAAAAATGAAGAGCCGAGATCCAGCACGTGGCCGAGATATTCCGCGCAAGCAAAGTGACAGGTGTGGAATGCGGACTGAGTGCGAACATATTGTTTCTTCCGGCGAAAAGGTCAATTGTTGCGAAAAACAGCGGGAGACCTTGACGACTCGTGAAGATACCGGAAGACATAAAAAAGACTGTAGCGTCAGTGTAGGCGTTGCGTGAAACGGGAACAAGTTAGAAATTTCCAGGTGGAATATCGGTACCTTCATGAACGAGCAACTTTTGCGGCTGATGAAGAGCATCAAAATGCGACATCACACAAGGGTAAAAACTCACCTTCAGCGCGTGCGCAGTCGATGACGGCATTAATGCGGGATAGGAAGTCCCACCCGAGGATGACGTCACGCTAACATACAGCGAGGACAATAAACTCCACGATGTGAAGAATGCCTTCAATGGAAACTCTTGCACTGCAGGCTGCGAGAGGCGTTACTTGCTGTGCCCTTGTGGTGTGGAGCGACGGTCTCAAAAGCGGCGTCGTGACTTTGCGTAATAAACGGCATAGATTAGCGGCAATAACAGAAACAGTAGTGCCAGTGTCCACAAGGGCTAAAGTACAATAACCTTCAACAGTTACTGCGACCACGTTAGCAGGAGAGGAGCGAGAGCTTAGACAGTTCAAAAATGGCGCAGTTCTTGCCTCTTGAACTGCGGTGCCTAGTTTTCGCGGTCGGCGGGTCCGGGCCGGCGACGCAAGGGGGAGGGCGATCGCAGATGAGGAAAGTGTGCGCGCGGCGGCTGGATGTCAAGGTGGTCAGCAGGAGCATAGCAAGGTGACGAGACCAGCTCGTATTGGGCGAAGGGTTGGCTGCCGGGTTGCAACGACCAGGCATAGTCGCTGAACGTCTGAGGTCGACGACGGCAGTAGCATGTAACATGTTCAGAAGTGAAGCAGGCGTAGCAAATCGGTCGGTTATCGGCCGTCCTCCAAGGATTGGCGACTCGTGGTGCCTACCAAGGTGCAGTATAAGCAGCCGGGTGTGCGGGCTGCGAGCGAGTGGTGTAGGGCGGTTGCGGAAGTTTACGCACAGCGTCCGCATATGTGAGCGGCGCGGCTACATGCTGCATCTCTTGGGAACAGGCGACAGGAGGAGCCACTGGCTGCGCTGCATACGTTAGGGGCGTGGCCACAGGCTGCACGGCTGGCGCATAGGTGACAGGAGCACCTACCGGTTGCGCGACACGCAGGCAGTGAACACGGCTAGATAGAGGTGGCTCGTGGTGCGCAAGGGGAACAGCTTGGGCAACCTATTCTGAAATAGCAGTGCGAAGTGGGGCAAATAGACGGGTGGTTGTCTCGTGAGTAAAGGGCACTAAGCAAAGTTGGTGGGCGACTTCCTCACGAACGAAGGCTCGGACGTCCTGAAGCAACGGTCAATTATCACTCATGGTGTCGAAACTAGACAGTGACTGACCACCACGCTGCGGCTGCCAAGTCAGAGTGCGTTGCTTCGTCAACTTGTCATAGCGTTGACACAAGCTGACGACTTCGGAAACTGTGCTCGGATTCCTAGCCAAGAGCATTTGGAACGCATTTGGAGATGTGTTTGACCTTGTCAGATTTGGGCGTGGTGTTATTCGCTCGTCGACAAATAATTACGACGTCCTCAATGTAGCTGGTAAAGTTTTCACCAGTCTGCTGAGAGCGGACGTGCAAGCACTGTTCTGCCGGCTGCTAGCGGACAGCCAATCGACCAAACACTTCTGCACATGACGTCTTGCAGACGCTCCGTGTGGATATATTGTGTTTGTGGTTGTTAAACCACAATTAGGCGACACCAGTGAGATAAAATATGTCAAGGCCCAGCTTGTCAGCTTCATTCCATAATATTGGCGCTCACCAGTTTGTAGTGCTCGAGCCAGTTTTCCACGTCGGACCCATCTGCACCTCTGAAGACCTCCAGGTTCCTTAGCGTGGAGTGGCCAGGGCAATTTAACTGGGACGAATGCACCGATGAGTTCTCAATGTCAGTCATGACGTGCGGTAGCGTGTTGCTTCGCAGCTCCAGGGTGTATCGAAGGGAAGAAACAGCACCCTTCACCAAATGTGAAGAGGTTTATTAGTCGTTAAAGACGCGGCGAGACAGCGTCAATAATTGTCCAGATACCGGCACGGCAGCGAACCGAAGCACGAGCCGAGAGAGCCGGGCCCACATGATGCTGCGCACTGCAGGCACATCTTCACAGCACAAGCGATAAAGCACAACTACAAATCACGGTACTCAGGTTCGAACATAAAATGGCTTGAGGCGCACAACATGGACGACTCCAGGTCGAGAACGGCACTATTTAGAGTTCATGATGCCGTCGGGAACAAGCTCGTGGTTGAGCGGGCAGAAACGTCAAACTACTCTGTACGCTCCGAAGTGCCGTCGCCGAAGTTTTTCACTGAGCACACGTCGATGAATCGGCGTCCATACCCAGACACGGTCCCCGGGATGGTGTTCCACGAAGCTTCGTTGAAGATTGTAACGGCGGATGTCGACCACCTGCTGATTCTTGATGCACAGGTGGGTGAGTTGACGAGCTTCTTCAGCGCGCTGAAGGTAGACGGTGACGTTGAGGTTCTCTCCGTCAGCGACGTTTGGAAGCATAGCGTCGAGCGTCATTGGGATGCTTCTTCCATAGACCAACTTGTACGGCGTGACCTGCGTCGTTTCTTGGGCGGCCGTATTGTACGCAAAGGTCACGTACGAGGGGATTTCATTCCACGTCTTTTGCTCCACGTCGACGTAAATGGCCAGCGTATCAGCGATGGTCTTATTAAGATGTTCGGTGTGGTTCTTGGTATGTAGATGCTAGGCAGTGGTCAGGCGGTGACTTGTCTGGTGGTACCTCAGGATCGCCTGAAACAGGTCCACCGTAAAGACTGTACCTCCATCAGTAATGGCGACCTGTGGAGCTTTGTAACGCAGAACGATGTTCTCGACGAAGAGCCTTGCTACCTCGGAGGCACTGCCTTTGAACAAGGCCTTTGTCTCGGCGTAGCGTGTGAGGTATTTAGTAGCCACGACGATGCATTTGTTCCCTGAATTTGAAGTCGAGAACGGCCCCGGTAAATCCATGCCGATTGGCTAGAATGGTCAGCGAGGTGGCTCGACGGGCTGGAGAAGTGCGGCTGATCTAGTCGGTGGTGTCTTTCGTCGCTGACACTCGCGGCAGGTCCTCACGTAACGAGTGACGGCGGTGGCAAATCGTGGCCAGTAGTACTTTTCTTGAGTTCTTGCGAGCGTACGGAAAACACCGAGGTGTCCAGTCATCTTGTAGAGCTTCAAGTACTCCTAGTCTTACTGCTGAAGCAACCACGAAAATGTGTCCAGGTCTAAGGGGTGAGAAGTTCTTCTTTAGGAGAACTCCGTTTCGCAAGAATAGTGACTACAATCTTTTTTTTTCAAAACACTCGGAACTATCACGCTGTTGCCCTCAAGATATTTCACGAGACTTCTGAGTTCCGGGTCAGCTCACTGTTGCTCGGTGAAATTGTCAGTAGTTATCGAAGAAGCGGTCTTCGTCCAGGCTATCGGTTGGCGATGGTTCGACGGGGCCACAAGACAAGCAGTCGGCTTCAGAGTGTTTTCTTCAACACTTGTAAACGATGGTGATGTCGAATTCTGGGAGTCTGAGGCTCCACCGTACGAGGCGACCCGATGGGTCTTTCGAGTTAGCTAGCCAACACAAGGTATGATGGTCGCTAGCAACATTGAAAGGCCTGTGGTAGAGGTAGGGGCGAAGGTGCTACTTTTCTATTGTGCAATAGCTGGCTTCAGCCTTGGATAGCGACCGGCTAACATAAGAGATAATCCTTTCCACGCCCTCAGTATTTTGCACAAGGACGGCGCTCAGCCCTTCGCTGCTTGCGTTGGTGTGTACTTCTGATTTGGCATAATCGTCGAAATGCGAAAGTATCAGTGTTGTTTTGAGGCATTTTTTAAGTTGCTAAAATGATACCGCTTGTGTCACTTCGCAGCTGAATTTGGCGTTGGTTTTTGTGAGGTGAGTTAGCGGCTCGGTGATCTGTGAAAAACGTTTGGCGAAACACCTGTAATAGGCGCACAATCCGAGGTATCGGCGTACAGCCTTCTTGTCAGTGGGCTGCGGGAAATCAGCGATGACAGCTGTTTTTCGCGGGTCGGGATGGACTCCAGACTCACTAATGATGTGTCCTAAAAAAGCTGCTCCTCGTAAGCGAAGCGGCACTTTTTTAGCTTCAGGGATAGTCCACAGATGTCGATAGCCTGAAGAACCACTCCGAGGCGCCAGATATGCTCATCGAAAGTAGAGGAAAACACGACGACATCATTCAAGTAGAGGAGGTAAATCTGCCTTTGCAATCGAGCCAGCACGGTGTCCATAACGCGCTGGAACGTCGCAGGCGCCAAGCAAAGACCGAGTGGCTTGAACTTAAACTTGAAGAGGCCGTTTGGTGTGATAGAGGCCATATTCTCTCGATCTCTCTCGTAAACCTCAATTCGCCAATAGCCCGTTTGAGGGCCATCGAGGAAAAGTACTTCACGTTGTGGAGTGAGCCAAGGGCGTCGTCTACACGTGGAAGAAGTTACACGTCCTTCTTGGTAATTTTCGTTCAGGTGGCGGCATTCGACGCAAAATCTTAGGGTCCCGTCCTTGTTCACTAACGCCAATGGTGACGCTCACGGACTCTTGGACGGCTGAATGATGTCGTCGCGTGGCATTTCGTCGACTTGTGTCTTCAAGGCGTGCTGTTCACACGTCGAGACTCGGTACGGGCATTGTCGAACTGGTCACACACATTCTTCTGTGATGTTGCTATAATTTGCGACTGAAGTTCGTCGAATTCGCGATGATTACGAGAAGCAGTCTTTGAATTGCATGAGCACGGATTTGAGCTGGTCATGCTTGCACTTCGAAAGGCTCGAGTTGACATCGAAATATGGTTCAGCACCTCGGTTCGTCAAAGCAACATCGGCTGCATCGAAGAAGGAGAACGAATTGCTGGCCTCCACGAATTCATTGATGTATACGACCGTCGTACCATATTCGATGTAGCTGTATTTGTGACTGAAGTTTGCCAGCGCCACCCGAACTAAATTTTAGTCTTTTGGGGTGAATTGTGGGACTAACGGTTACTCACAAAGGTGTAAATGTGAGGACTTAATGTAAGTCCCTTGAGGGGGACTAACTGTTAGATCTGGTGCCGTTAGTTCTTAAAGGGATTAATGGTTGTGGCAGCCCCATTAGTCCCCAAAAGAACGAACCACACACCCTTTTAACACCCTTTTGCCTTAGAGTGCACAGTTGTTCTTGTGGCAGAAGAGCAGCAGTAAAAGGAATCACTTTAATAGTTAGGGATACATTTAAGAAGCCTATCAGGATTGCCTTGAGTAGGTGTATATTGCGCCAAATTGGCTACTTTTCGACACATTCGAGATATAAATTTTCAGTTAGCACCATTGGTATAGTTTTATTCTACTAAACTTCTGATTACACTTTTTAAAATGGTTCTATTTATTCTTCGATAGTACAACCACTCCTAATATTAGTGCACCAGCTGCATTTAGGTAGAAATTTGGTGATAATAATTATTGACATGGCTCCTTTGGCTACATCGAGCTTCAGTTCTGGTCCCTTTTTAAGTGCACCCAACGACATCCCCGTCTATGTTATAATTAATTCCACTGTATGTTTCAACGGTCTTCCGTTAGATGGTTTGTCACACCATCCTAATTGGGCTTTTTGTTCCTACAATGTGAAACACTAATGCAAGCTGCCTATGTTGTGTCTCAGGCTGCCTAGTTTTGATGATTTTTGGTTAATACAGTAGCTCGGAAGAACACAGTATCGAAAAATCAAAGGTCGATTTGTAGAAAATACTCTGGTTTGTCCTATTTCTTTTGAAGCACTTACCAGGCAGATAGTTTTCTTCCGTAGCCTGCAATGTTTCAGAACTTCACCTTTCTCTACAACAAAGTCACAGTGTCAGTGGCAATTCCCACACGCCATATTACTTAAACTTGCCGGTAGAAAAAAAAAAAGACATAATTTTGTGCCACCTTACAGCAGCGGTGCCAGGGACGCTCCACTTTCTTAGACTTATTGTCTCACTGTCGTCCCATACTTCCCCGATGCTTCTTTTCTTGTTTACATTTTTAGGTGCTCTTTTTGTATAATTCTCTTTAATGAAAGTCGGAGAGTTTAATATGCAGACTATACAGCTTTAGGCAGTCGTCTAGAAACCACGCATTGGAGAGAAGGCGATTATAAAAGCACACGATTTGCCGCACGCGGCTGCCTTATTCTTGAGAAAATTTATGAGTTCGGCCAGCTCCCGTTATAAGCTAATGGATTTGCTGTTTAGCCGAAGGTTCATGGTGCGCAAGCACTTTGTTGTTTTGACGAGCAGCAGCAGAAACATAATAACTACCTATTCTTCCGGCGTTAAACCACTGACGAGAAACCGGAAAAATATAGTTCCTGAAGGCTCGTTGACGCACTTTGTAGGTGCTGCGTTGCTTCAAGTTAAAGGTGTGCGCCGTAGTGCTGGGTAATATCACAGAGTGCTCGGCACTCGACGTGATCATGTTTACCTTTTGCACACAAGTGAAGCATCAGACGTGTCATGGTAGACAAATAGCGCACTCCAGGGACGAACGAAAAAAATACAAGACTTATAAAGTAAGAAACGTACAAGAAAGAATACAAAACAAAGCTACCCCACTTCCAGTGCACTTCCCGCGAAACTTGTGTAAACAGCACTATACTGCGCTAGTTCAAAGTTTGCGCTCATGCTGTCTACGTCTGTTCCTTTTTTCTTCGTTTTTTGGCACTTATATTTCAAAGTTATGCTACTGCGGTTCCCCTGTGTTTTCCTCTTGAATCGCACTGATTTTCTGACATATTTTAATTTTTTTGTGGCTGCTTGTCATCACGTTGTTTGTCAAGCGAAGATTCCTGGGGCAGAGCGTGTGACAGCCACTGCCAAACCTGCACCAGCAATGACGAGATTGTATTTTTTTGCGTTTTCGTTTCAGTTTTTCTGCTATTTCAGTATTTCAAAGACGTAACCGTGAGCCATAACTGCCACCACGTCAAGTGGCGCCATCTATGGATGATGAAAACGAGGAATGAACACGTAGCATATATCCTCACAGGCCAGGATCAACAGTCGCTAAGCCGGCAAGGAGGAAAGAAGCTGACAAAGGGAGAAGCCAGGGAGGTTAGCCAGAAATACATCTGGCTCGCTACCCAACACTAGGGGATTAGGGAAAAGTCAAGAAAGATGAGCCCACAAGATCGGTCATTCACGCACACCACGGCAAAAGTTCCTAATTGACACAAATAGTTTGCTTTCAAAGCTTCGAGACAATATATTAAACATGAATAAAACATAAGACAGGAGCTAGTGATCTCCAGAGCGCACGACGGGCCACTGGATAAATTCGGCATGGAGGACAACCGTTTTCGGCAGGCCGGTTTTCTCTTCCGAGCACGCGCATGTGAAGTTCACATGCTTCATTCCGGTACAGGCAAATCAATTTATGTACAACTGTGTTCCGGCCATACTGAAAAGCTCTATAATTACTTGAGCCACCCTTCCCCGTTTTGAATAGGCGTTGACCCCTACATTCACAATGGAGGCTGTCACGCCATATATTGGTGCATCTTGGAACCAGAACGTGATATGAAACGCGATATGTGACGCGGACACTCATCTGTCGTCTTAAAAAGTGTGAGAACAGCTCTGATGTTTAAAATAGCATGGTACATTGCCATTAAACATTCTCTTGTCAGTGCAAACACTCTAAAAATATCGAGTAAAAGTGTTTTTCGTCCCACACCTATAATCCCTTTTCAACTTGCTTGCGCTTCTTCTCTCAAACACTCGGCACTGGCCGCTTTCCTATTAAGAATGATAAGTAGTGCTAATAGCGGGCATATCGTTCGTGACCTGAACAGGCAGAGCGCACGGAGATAGTGCTGGGAAAGCGACGCAAGATAGATGACGATTGCTTTTGTTTAAGAAAAAGATGCCCTTTCCGCTCGATGTTTTTTTTCGATGGCAGTCATTACACGAGGCAACACTAAAAATTGTACGTATCGAAAGAATTGGGGCTACAAAAAATTTTTTTATTACGACATGCCTTCCGCTCGGAAAGCTGAATAATGCTAGAACGAACAGTAGGCCAGGCTGCTGTCACCTATGGTGATCAATAAACAGATTTATTTGGGCGTTTCGAGCGGCTTTGCGGGCAAAGTCTACAAGCAATTTCCACTGACAAACCTCGTCAACAGAGCAGTTTCGGACGCTCAACTAAATCTGAAGGTAAATCTAAAGATCGACGGAGATCTATCTGAGCGGCTGGGTGAACTTATACGAATAAAAAGACTGTATGGCCTTGTTATGCCTATAGTTATTAACATTAAAAATTCAATCCGGCCCTATTCGTTCCGAGACCCACTCCGTCTCTCCAGGGGGCGGCTGTCCGGCCGGCTCCGTAAATAGCAAGTTTTCTGAGTGGTTAGCTCTAATTAGTGAATTTATACGTTTTTTTATAAATTTTTGTCACGTATACGTCGTAGGCCTAACAGGATCACTGGTAGTTATTTTAACTACTCAAAAAAGGAGAATAACAGTTTTCTGACTCTCTTGTGCGTGATTACTTGCCATGAAAGAGGCTCTTCCTAAAAAGACCAGTGAACTGCCATACAAGATCATTATACTCTCGTGAGACGGCCGTTGCACCAAGAAGAGATAGTCTCTTGCGTGACACCTCAGAATTCTCCAAAAAGAGTAACACAGGCCTACCTCTTTGTCGCGATAACGTAAAATTTGGTATTGGCATTGAACAGTGTTACTGGTTGTCAGGAAAAATCTTCTGTTTTCTTGACCGTGAAATTGAGAAATATGCGACAATTAAAAGATAAAAAATTTTGGTTGTATTGAAAACTCAACTGAGGACGTCTGTTCGAAAACGTGTTTTTTTCACAGAGTCGCGCTGTTAGTCGATGCTGCTTCGCAGAAGGGCAGAATAACAGCAACTGTCAATGCTGTAAATGAAAATGGCAAGAAGGGTGGTGCGAGGCTTGGGAAGGTGTATAGGAGGGAAAGTTGAATGGTGCACACTTGCTGTACTTAACAATTTGACCATACGGGTTCTCAATTTACTAAAACATCGCATTATCGGCAAGTGAGTAAAATACAAGGATAGACGGATATATCAACCGGACGTACCTCAAGTTTGCTGCCGTGCATCGGCAGAATCAATAAACAGGGTGAAAATAGAGGTAGACGAAGAGGCAGAAAAAGAGATACGCAGACTTACCAGCAAACATATTTTAGATTGCTATAGCATATATTGAACAATAATAGGTGAGCTCGGCCGTAAATTTAGCTGTTAGGCTCTTCGGTGACACTCGAGAGTACTTTAAGGCGTAGGAAAGTTACTTTACCTTACCGTTAAAGCCCCCACAAGTAATTGGAGGACACGTAACCTGAGTGCTGTTTTCTCTCGGAAGGACTATAACCGTTAAAAAGGTTCCCCTTTGAAAGAGAGCTCATGCTCTATCATAGTGGTTTTGGAGCCGGCGTTACATCTTACTAAGTGAGAACAAATAAATGCATTCAAAGCAAACAATCGTATCGAGAGGTACGCTGTCCCGGATGCAGTGCATGAATTGCACACTTTGTCAGTTGCCAGAAACCCTCGAAATAACACTTCAAGCTTTTCCAACATAGGCAAGAAACTATCAGCAGCCGATCTCTTCAGCTGGCTGGTATCTTGATTAACCATTAACCGATGAGGCAGTGTTAGGTTCTTGGCCTTACTTCTGCAGCACAAATGTTGTTATAGGAGCCGTCGTAGCATTCTGACAAGCCACTTCACTGGAGGCACATCTTTAGAGTATCGCCATGGGAACAAAACCGTGTTGACATCTCCCTACTTCAACATCGTTATTCATTACTCTTTCGCTACCCTATCACCACTCTCTATATTATAGTAACAGGCCACATAAAACTGTAGCTCAGGACTACCCCTATAACTTTCTGTCAATGAGTTCTCTCTGTTTTTGAAATTAGGAAATATTTAATGCAGTAACTGATAGTGAGAACTGTGACATTCATGCGGGAACACGGTTCAAGCAGAAATGAAATATTCTATGAAAACTAAATCTCACAAACACCTTTAACAAATTTTATGATTGACATTGCTTGCTGTGAAATGCATACTTTATTTTAAGGTACAAATTTGACGGAAGTATACAATATCTTAAGACTGCATAGGAGGCAATCACGAGGAAAGGCAGAGACCTACATATGCTTAAGAAAGTTTTTCGAATCAGAAAAACACAAAATGTCTTTTTGAATGAAATGAAGGTATGCAGGGAAGTTTCTTCCTTGCCATATAAGGCGTGCTGTGGTAGCGCCATACAGCAATAACAAGGTATCAGTGCACCCTATATGACTCTCGGCTGCGGTCACATCATTCAGTTTGTGCACAAAACTCGCGCTTGGCAATTCGTTTGAGCGAATCATATGGCCTGCGCGAAAACGCAGAATGAAGGAGTGCTGCCGTTCGTGCGTTTAGATGTGAGGCTGCATGAGGCCTCATATCAGGCAACACAGTAGCGGATGAACACCTTGTTCTGCAGATCACTTTTTTTTCTTTCGGCAGCTTGTACCGGGATCCTAAGACAGCACATAGCATCTCTCCTTCACAAATTGGGTGTGATTTCAGATTGCTCAAGGTGGACTTCCACCTTTGAAACCCTGATTGAATATACCTACAGGCTAGCCTCGCAAAGTGCGAAACACTTTGCGTGGCTGGCATGTTTTTAGCTGCTGTATAGTACCCTCGTCGCTCGGTGCAAAATAAGCAAAATGACATATAGCATAGCCAGCTGTAGCGTATACAAACCTCGCGCCTACGTCACACCACGGAACTCAGGGATACAATTTCATCATGTGTCATCATGGCCGAGCCCACATCAGCAGATGACACCAAGTCAAGCTGCGCTGCAGTCGCATCTCTCGTAAACGTGGTACGTAGCAATGACGATTTGTGTGGTATTTGGCTGCCGCGCGCGAACAAAGTACAAATCACATGAGGATGGACCCGACGTGGAAATGTTTTGCTAGGTCAAGGTAGCCAAACACCAGTGCGATAGCACAAAAGACCTGTCCGAGAGGCGAAGGAGGACATCGCTTGCACGCTTCAACTGGAATGACCTAAGGACACTGAACAACATTCTTGTGTGTGGGCATGACTTCTTAACAGGCAAGTTATCACTGGATCTCCTCACAATTTCGCTCAGGGAATCGCCATGGATTCGTTCGTCAAGCGTGAAATAACCTTCAAAGGTGATGCACTACATTATATTCAGTAAACGTGCTTTGCTTTTCAGGAATGCCCTCTAACCTATTCGGTGTAACGAACCCTGACTGGGCGCCAAACGCGTTGTTGAGCCAAGATTTTCCGGGACAGCCGGCGTCGAAATTGTACTGTATGAACGCCGTAAAATGCGGGCGGCGACGAACACCGCGGTGGCGACTCATGTGAAGCTGCTTCACTTCTGGACTGTGATGTACCGGACCCACCCGCTAATGAAATAATTCTGAGAGTCCGGCGACTTGTACGCTTTAGTCTAATCAAGCAAAGCATAGTTCGTCGACAGTATGAAACAATTTATTATGTCGACGTGGTTGACCCTGCGAAGCAGGCTTGTATCAAGGGCGGCTTGTACACCAACCCACATCTCATACGAATCCATACCGTCACACTAGTATATTTTTTTTCTTGTATCTGGCCCGCGTTATTACCACAAGTTCCTAAAAGTCACCAAGGCAATGCTTGGCGCAGCGTCAGAGACGTATTTTCTCGGCCATGGCGGATGCGAAACCAGAATTCAGGAACTGACGTGACGTACAAGTTATGTATTGAGTGTGTGCTCACGCTATAAAGGAGTATTCTTCCTCTGGTACCTAAAGAACTTATCGGGCCGTCTTGTCCACTGCGTGTTTCGTTTACAAGAGCACAACTTTGATGTTGTCTACAGTTCTGGTAAGAAGCATCAAGATGCTGATGCTCTCTCTCGCTGCCCTCCACCAAACCGTGATATCCCGCCGTCACCAACTCCCACCGTGGCATTACCTATCGCGGGTCTCAGTTGGCTAAGATCTGGCCTTCCATCTACACTTGTGTCTTATCAACGCGTTGACCCTTACTGCCGCTCCATATCAGCACGCTCAGAAGGCACATTCGCTCCTTCGAACGCCCGACTTCGTCGACAACTGAAACAATTCAAGCTTCACGATGGTGTTCCACATCGCTATATTTACGACGTTAAAGGAAACAAATGGGTCCCCATTACACTGAGTTGCTTACAACGTCAGGTTCTTGAAACACCCCATGATGATCCTGCTGCTGGGCATCTTGGCTATCTCAAATCGTGCGACAAAATACGCAGTCGGTTCACCTGGCCTGGCCTCTCATCTGGCATTGCCAAGTATGTATCTTCGTGTGCCTTATGTCTACGGCGTAAAAGACCCACTACTGCTCCTTCAGGCTTTCTCCAACCTCTTCCTTGTCCCACTTTGCCATTCGAAGTCGTCGGGATAGACTTGTACGGCCCACTTCCCATGACCACCAAAGGAAATTGTTGGATTGTGACGGCTGTTGACCACCTCACTCGCTACGCGGAAACAGCCTCGCTACACTCTGGTACAGCAACTGAAGTAGCTGATTTTTTTCTGCGTAACATATTTTTACGCCATGGAGCTCCACGTGTTCTGCTCAGCGACCGCGGCAAGGTCTTTCTTTCCTCTATTGTTGCTGAGGTTATACACGCCGCCAACAGCATCCACAAGACAATTTCTACTTATCATCCACAATCATATTGCTTGGCGGAACGCTTTCATCATACCCTCTCGGACATGATTGCCATGTACATCAACCCTGACCGCATGAACTGGGACGCCATTTCGCCATTGGTAACGTTCGCCTACAATACAGCTGCGCAACGCACCACTGGTTTTTCTCCCTATTTTCTTGTCCATGGCCGCTCTTCAAGTGTAACTCTTAACGTCTCCTTCCTTTCAGCTCCTACTACCTTAGCAGGTCCTTTATCCGCTCAAGTTTTGTCTCACCTCGAGCACTGCCGTCACCTGGCCTGAATCAGCACCCGCATCTCTCAGCAAGCTCGCAAGTCTCCTTACGGCTCAAATCACCGTACTGTCACCTTTTATTCAGGAGGCGAAGTTCTTATTTGAACTCCCGTGCGTGTACTGGGCTTATGGGAAAAATTCCTCAGTCGTTTTATAGGACCTTATATGGTGATTGAATAAACGTCCCCCGTTAATTAGTGTATCTCACCACTTAACCTTCCCTCCGACCATCGTTGTCGTGGGACAGAAATTGTGCATGTTTCTCGACTGAAGCTGTATAACCGACGCAATTCTTAATATTGTCTTTCGCGCGGCCAGGAGGCGGCTTACAGCATGACGGGAAATTAGTGTGAGCATAGTGACCGACTCTTTTTTATCAATTGAACTTGTCATCATCATTTGTATAGTTGCTTATCTGTAGGTACCATCATCACTGTGTGCCAGCTCGAGCTCGTCTGGAATAAAGCTGTTCCTGATGTTATGTTCACTGGCAAAACAAAAAAAAACGTTGAATGAACAGCGTGATTGATATCTTGGTGGTGGGCTGAGTGTTCGAAATGATCTACAAATGGGACATGCCTCCACAGCCTTCTAGCGGACAAACGAGCTTTAAGTCCCATCCTTGGGGCCCAGATTCTTCTGCGCACAGGCACACACACGACTATCCAACAAGATTGGCCAAATCTCTCAACATAAACGGTAAAATGAATGCAAAATGAAAACTGAAGCAATCACCTGCTTCTTACAATCCATGGCCCGCCATCGGATCAAGACGTTCTAGTGTAAAATGTGAAATAATATAAATAAGCACGTGTTTGAATGCGAAATCTGGTGTACTTGTCTGTAGCCGTACCACTTCACAATAAAAGAATAAAGAACACTTTCAGAACACCTTGCAGAACACTTTCATTCAGTCAACGAGTTAACTGAATGAAAGTGTTCTGCCTATTTATTCTACTAATTATATAATTGGGAAAATGTGGCAGCCCACCCCCCCTCTACTCTGCGCACATCTATGGCTCTATTGTACACTATATTGGCTTTGTAAGCTCTTCAACGTTCATGGAATAAACAATTTTGAGGAGACCCCGATGTTTTTTTTAATTTGAAAGTGCAGCTACCTCGGCAGCCCATTTGTTTGTTTATCCTGTCTGCGCATCCGCAGAAGATAGGCACCAGCTAGTATAAAGAAGAACGAGAGCTTTGAGGACCCCTAATGTGTGAGAGAACTACGGCTTCGGAACTTCTGTAAACAACAAAGTTGCTACAAAAAGTAAAACAAACAGGATCGCTACTTAAAAGTACAATCAATGGAGCTCTTGCGTTCGTCGACATTTCAAAGGGCTCAAGGTTGTTGCAGGATTGTTTCATGTAAGAGTTCATAGAAGTTCCGAAAGAGTAGCTTTTCCCGAAAATAAATGAAACAGCTATCGCCAAACCACGGCGCCGGCTAACCTAATCACTGTCGTTTAGAAAAAAAAGGAGAAAGGGTAATACAAACAACTGCAATTTAAATACATTTGCAAGGTGTTTCAAGCAATTATATCCAAATTTCTGGAAAATCAATAAAACGTGACCAGTGTTAGGTGCCATCAGATTACTTGTACAGTAGCCGAAGATATAATAATATGGCTAAAGACATCATTCGCGGTAGTAATACAAAAGCTAGATACGCATGAATGTACCCATTCATATACGCATAAAGAAGTTAGATGTACGCATGCGCATACACATTCATATTCATTTGGTGACCAGGAAAAGAGCGAGGGATTGTGGGATGTACCGTCTGCTACCAGCTTCCGGTTTGAGAAAAGCAGATGATGGCAAACCACTTCGCCGCAAGCCTCAGATTTTTCTGGATTCGCGCATTTGGTAACCCGTTTATCTTCGTCCTGATAAATTATGGTCAGTCGTTCAGCTGTTGGCTGCTCCAACTCGAGCGTGCAAGACAAATTTAGGTGTCAATTGTCATGTAATGAAGACAAAAACGATGTGGACCGCGACAGTGAAGAGAGGCACAGCGACAGGTAGCCTTTGAGTACGGAACGGTAAAGCCAGAGTGTGTGAAAACCATTTCATCACAGCTACGTGTGTATTCCACACTAAAAAAAGCTTACGCATGAATTTGCTGCGAATGTTGTATTGAGAAATAAATTGTCGCGCAGGCACGCCCAGCAAAGATATTATGAAAACAAGCGGGCGAAATCAACATGCCTTACGAGATTAGCGCCGGCCATTGCACCTATATATATGACAAAAAAAAAACGCGAAAGCTTCACTCAAAAGTACGTTTACACCAAGCGCTGGACGAGTTCATTTGCGTTTATGTTGGACAAACTGTGCGCCAGGACGGCAGCCAAAGGAAGAAGTGCGTTAAACAAGCGCAAGATTTCGATTATTCGGCGCCGTCTATGTCTGACTGTGTTGTTCATGTGCCGCCGTGCCGTGCAGCTTGACCAACATCAGCGTTCAAATAAGCATCTGACTTCGACTAAAAAATGCATCTTATAGCGCGCTAAAGACTCGAAAAAAAAATATCTCAACGTGCTCAATAAGTGTTGCGCTTCATGCCGATCTACTGACTATGTCGGCCGAAGCCGCGATTTCGAAATGAACTCTTAGCACACTGCAACAGTCATCCCCATTCTCTGAGATCTTTAAAATGGTGAATTTTTATCTGCAGTACCGTATCATACAAGGAAAACTTTTTTTGTGTATTGGCTGATCCGCTAGCAAAACTGACAGCAACCCCGAGCAACATAAAAGCATTGCAGATCATTTTAGTGCGACAAAAAAAAGTTTCCGGACCATTCATGGCTTTCGTAGCTTGTCATCGTAACAGTCACGGTTAGGAAAAGAAATAAAGCACTGACATTGCACGGCAAGGTGCTTTTTCAACGGAGAAGTACAAAAATGCGCACGTACCGCAGTTGACTCGTGCGGTGCGTCGAACCGGAAGCCGTCGTATCCCGCAGTTCCCTGCGATTGCCCATTTTGCTAGTCACTTATTCAATCCAACAGTTGCAGCGCCCCCTAGTAAGAAATCAAGCAGGTAACATATAATGACTTGTTTCTTCAAAAAAATTGGGGGGTTCGTTATGCTTCGTGTTTCAGAGTTGAACGTGATAGCGTTATCCTGTCACCAGTGCGCACACCAGGCACTTGGGGAATGAAGTCTTTCGGAATCGCTATGCATCCGCTACGTGGCTTTCGGTGAAAAGGCACAGGAACGTCTCGGCCTTCTGTGGTTAGTGACATGCTTTAAAGGGTCCCTGAAGTGAATTTTTCACATTTCGTTTTGGATTTGGCCACTACCGGAGCAGACTGTTGTCACCATAATTTAGTCAAAACACCCATTATTAACGGAGCTACGATTACTGAAAGGTACCCTTCTCCTCTGCTCCGCCTTTCACACTCAACTTTTCCTTCCAGTGCGCGGGGCTAAGCTCCGCCTTCATGGGGCCTGCGTCCAGACGTGACGTGGGAGAAGGCATGCGTGATGGTGTGTCGTCTACTTCTGGTAAATCAAAACATTGATTGATATGTGGGGTTTAACGTCCCAAAACAACCATATGATTATAAGAGACGCCGTAGTGGAGGGCTCCGGAAATTTTGACCACCTGGGGTTCTTTAACGTGCGCCCAAATCTAAGCACACGGGACTACAACGTTTCCGCCGTTATCGGAAACGCAGCCGCCGCAGCCGGGATTTGATCCCGCGACCTCCGGGTCAGCAGCCGAGTACCTTAGCCACTAGACCACCGCGGCGGGGCTGGTAAATCAAAACAAGAGCAGAGTTACCAGCAGTAAGGCGCTTGACCATGGCTGCGCCAGCTGGGGTGATTTGTGCGCTCAACGCGAGCAGCCTGTGTTTGGTTTCACGGCGCTTTTCTTTCACTATATTTTTTCTATATTCACTACTGTAGGAGGTCTCTGACTATGGGACCTCCTTCTGTATGCACAAATTTTTGTAAATGATTAGATGACAAAATAAAACCATTTCTGATTTCTGATTTGTGATTTCTCTGAACCTCTGCTCACCATGGACCCCGGAATTGAAGAGCGTTTGCGCCGAATGAGCGATGAAATGATTTTAGAACCATACAGCGACACACCATCTTGTGATTCGGGTAAGTGTAAGTGATTTAAGTAGCCCTTTTTGTTCGATACTTGTTCGTACTCGCGTCCGCATTTCCTGTGTCACGCGTGTAACTTGTACGTTGAGCTGCATGATCACAAGCTAGAAACGATTTCGTCATTGTCTTTCATTTTGCGGTGTTTGTGCGGTATTCATGATAACGATAACTTTGGCCGATTATCGCAAATGCAGGTGCAACTGCGGGCTTTGTGGAGCAATACCAACGGCCCTTGAACACGCCTGCTGTCACGACATATCGCAAGTTGTTGGAGAAAGTCCGGACTGTTGCATAACTCGACACTAAGACTTCCGAAGCGTGTGCCTGAACTCCACGGTGCTGCGTGCTGCAGATTGGCTTCGCGGTTCAAGGAGCAGTGCACAGGTAATAGTGTATCAAACAAAAAAAAACATTTTGGAATCGCAGTTCCAGCAGCACCATCTTATTCCTTCTTCCAGGAAATATCGCTTTCTCCCGGAACACTTCTTCACGCGATGGATGCGCCAGAGGCTTAGGCAACGCAACACAGTTGTATAACCTGCGTGCGTAGTCACTGTCATCCGGAAGCAGTACCCGTCAGCCGAATACGTGTGCTTCCGATATACTTATGTGGGCACGTGAAAGCTTTTATATCTTAACTTGAAACTAAACTGCAAGATGCCCGTGCTTTCAACTACGCATCAATGATATCCGCGCCTAAATGATTTCCGCATTCATGTCCTTTTACGTTGACCTGTTTTGCGCGGGTTCGTTTTTTCCAATGGAGCTGTTAAGCAATGTTTCGCTTCAAAATAGTTGTGCTTAGTGCGTGATTTTTTACGACAATATTTTGCATGGCTTGCTTATCGCATCGCTTATAATCATAATCGCAGACGATTTCATTAGTCAACAGTTAAAAAGTAAGTGCACAATTGGCGAACATAGGCAACTTCCCAACAGAAGACTCACCCAAACAAGAAATGAGGGGCATTTCTCAAATACTCCCATATAGTCATTATGGCATACTTGTGATGCCATCTCAAGTAGATTTAGCTCTGTTTATGCTGTCTCCCGCAGCACAGAGACGCGAAATTAAGATGTAGCTCTCTCGCTCGATTCACACAGTGATTTTGTGTGCTGCTAGCCGTAACACACATGTAAAAATAACATTTCATGACACTTCACAAAAAGTAATCATGGCTGCATCTTTGCCCGACTGCCGGGAAGGCAGTTTCCTCAGTAAAATATGGCTCTCTCGCTTGATTCACCAAGTGGCTCTCTGTGTGCTGCCAACCGTACAGCACACACGTTCAAATAACATTTGGCAGCAATTTACACAAATCAGTCATGGTTGCATGATTGCCCAACTGCCTAGAAGGTTTGTTTCATCGCACTTGTGCTAGGTAACTTCAGCTGTGTCATCGCTATGGTTGCATTATCTCTGCTTAACCGTCCTTTTGACGTTGCCCCATTCACCAGTGTGAGAGGCCTTCAGCTGTGTCGTCTCTACGGTTGCATTCTCTCTGTTTGACTGAGCTTTCGATGTTGCTTCAATCCAGTGAAGCTCTCTCGCTCGATTCACAGTGACTTTCTGTGTTCTGCCAGCCAGAGCACACACACGTGAAAATAAATTTGATGCCAGTTTGGCAGTAAGCTTTTGATGCTGTGCTTAGTATTGGTGACTGCCCGCCACCGTGCTCTAGTTGTCGTGGTACTGAACTGGTAACCCGCAGGACACTGTAGCGAACTCGGCCATTGCGGCTGCATTTTCTGTAGAGGCAAAAATGGTTGATGCCTTGTACTTAGATTTAGGTGCAAGTTGAAGAACATCATGTGACCCAAATTCTCGGCACCCTTCACTATAGCGTACCGCATTATTATTGCGTCACAGTTTTGGGGCATTGAACCCAAACCAACACCTTCAGAATAAATGCATGTCACTCATTCTAGGTCGATGGTATTGGAAAGCGGGTGCACCTTTGAGCAATGAGCTCCTCCTCAGATGGCCATTCATAGGTGAGGGATATACGCGAGGGCTTTGCTGCCACATTGCTTGTAAAGCTCTCCTTATCTAATGAGTGTTCACGGAGGTCCATAGTATGTTTCAACAGCTCTTAACATAGCCTGCATGGTGAAGAGAGACAAAGTCACTATCATGCCTGGACACATTACCAAGTAAAAGTAATTACCATATTTACTTGATGGTAGGTCAACCTACCTTATGAATCATATAAATTCACATTTTTTTGGGTGGGGGAGGGGTTCATGTGGCAATAAAAAATTATCTGGTGCAGCTGGTGACGACAAGTAACATGAGAAGCACGCATGCTGTGGCATGGTTACAACCATATATTTCTCCCTTCAGGCTCTGCTTTTAGCATATATTTATTGCACGCTTTTCAGAAAAATCTTTTTTTTCTTTGACTATTACCTTGTCATTGCTTGTCATCTGAAGTGCAACAGTTTGTAAAGAGCGCATCTGTTCAAATAACAGCCAACACTCCTTACCAGATGCGCACCCCTTTTTTTGAAGTGCTATTATTAGCTGCACGAGCTGAAAGCTCCTCTGTAGTGGTGACATTACAGAAAGTTAAGGGTCACCTTCAAGCCTCCTTATATGAAATTATTGAAAACTAGCTGATACAGAAACCAAGGAAGGTATAGAGTATGTTTATTGTGCTCTTTTATTGGTACACTAGTTGTAATTGTGACATAAGTGTGTTAAAAACAGACAAAAGACAACTTTGTACCTGCAGCAACCAAACCTACAACCCTCAAATTACATGCCCGATTATTTAAATTATTTAAACTACACTGCCAGGTATCGGATTCTCATGTACAGTACAGGGACTTGCTTTTCATGTGATAGCATAGCAGTGTTCAGATGACAGAAATTTTGGTGTCAACTCCGTTCGTTATAGTGAACAGCAAAACAGGCACGTTTTTCTGAGAGCAATGTCTCTACTTAAAGTATTTGGGGACGCGCTTGCTGATAATGCCAAAACATGTTTGAGCAGCCAAAGCGGTGATGGGGGCTAGTTGTTTTGAGTCACTTGTGTTCACATTCATAGAAAACAAAACAAAACATATGCATACTTAAAGAACACATACGTAGGACTAGTGCTCGTACAGTGTACTGGTTTGTTAATTGTCTGCGCCTTTTTTTCCACTACAATTATGAATAATGAAATACCACTGTTTCAGCAAATTTTTGGTACAAGTTTTTCCAAAGTTACACTAGTCCCAGGATTTCTTATAAGCTGGTATGTTATTGCTGGTTGTCTTCAATATTGTTATTGGATCATGAATGCAAGAGGAAACTTGCGAGTTGCAAGTTTGTCTACCACGATTACAAGTTAAAAAGCCAGTTTTTAAGATGATACTCATGTGTAATTATTAATCACTTTAGGTGATTTATCAGAATGAGCCGAATCACTGTACATTTGCCACACTAGCTATATAAACAGTGGACATGCCTACCTTTACCAACGTGCCAAACATCATACCAGTGTGGCATGTTTGCCTTGTGCTTGCGGCAGTATAGATTGACACTTGGATGTTAATCTGGGAAAAAGTATGCCTAATATGTCCCTTGGACCTGCTGTCTTAGGCCCATACATTTCTTTCTACAAGAGGGATAAAAGTCCCTTTCTCGCCTTGCATTCAACCTTCCTTCTTCAATCAATAATTTAACAATTTCGCATAGATATATATTTTTATTAATTTGATGTGTCTTATATTCACTTGGAAATTTCACTGAAACATATGGTACTTGTTGTCAACAAGCTTATGTGGATGTGTAGAATCTCCACAGCAGTCAGCAACCCACAGATCCATGTAGACATTGTAGGGGACTTTGAGTGACTGTGAATAAAAGTGTAGCAACAGGTCTCTTGTTAGCAGTTGAGAAGTATACTAGTAGCACTGCAAGTTTACCTCTTCGACTTGCACCAGCTCATTGTGTAAAATGCAGCGATTTCGCATGGCAAGCAAACTTTACGTGAGATACTTGGCGCTGCAACCAGGAGAGTCGCACCGCCCATCACCTGCCAGGTAAATTAGCAAGTCACCAAGTGCATCCACCATGGCTGCTTGTTTGTTGAAGAAAAGCTGGAAAGACAGGTGGCACAATGCACAGGCTCCTTTAGTATTCCACAGTTTAATCAGGGGTCGGAAACTCCCCGTACCTCTCATGTATTCGCTCTCAGCAGCAGAAGCGCTGCTTTTACCGCTGTTGGTGTCCGGGCATCCTACTAGAAATCAATTACGAACAGAAAATTTCTTTCGTGACGTCACTGGTAAGGTCCTCAAATAGAGGGAAAGGACAAATATTGAGAAAAGGACGCTTGCCACGGAAGCCCTCCTTTCCCACTTCGCATGCAAGCGGAATGCACTCGTGCCTTTTTGCTCGTTCCCTGGCCGCTTGGGAAATGCGGCCATAAAATTTTGGTAATGTTTTTTTTTAATTTCGTTCGTGTTTCTGAAAAGCCAAAATTTAAGCTGACTGATTAAGTTAAGCTGACACGATCGACATGAATGGAATTATTTTTATTGCATGTTTTGCATAAAAAACAGGTACGTACACTTAGTGTGAAAGTGTCAATTTATAGATGCAGCTTCAATTTACAACTGACATATGGACATAATGAGAAAACGTTTAACACAATATCCGAAACATTGTTAAAATTATCAACGATTGCGGATAGGACACGTATTCGACTCAATCACGTTTGTTAAGATGACGGGGTAATAAATTGAGTACCAAACGAGACTGAATTTCAGAGGCACGAAATGGCTTGAAGCGATCAGAAGTTCTTCGGAAAAAACGTCGCTGGAAACAGTGTTTTGGCAAGTTCACATGTCCTTTTGAGAGCAACAGCGTTGCCTTAACGAAGAAAATTTCCCTTCTCAAAACGTTGCCATCATCGGCATTCTCTTAGAAGCATTTTGTCCATCACATGTATTCGAGTGACACTGTTAGAAATAAGTACTCTCAAAATTTGAAACCCCGGCTACAAGAATTTCATAAGCAGCAAGTGGCCTATAATTATTTGACATCATTTGATTAAGTTGCCAAAAGTAAAAGTAGCTACAATTATGTAGCTGAGCAAACTCGAATTTCTAGCTTTTCAATAAACCCAATTTCTCGACAGGAGCTTTGCTGCCATCTTCACTAATAAGTCAAGCGACACTGCACTTCTCTCAGTTCGAAGTCAGGCTTGCGGAGAACCAGGTTTACTCATATGAACTCATGCAAAGTCAATACCTGCTTCAGTAGTTAGTCCTAGTTGTTGTGCTCACCCATTGCTTTTAGGGAAACGCTGAAAAACATTCGAGGAAGCAGAAATACCCGGGTTAGCACACCACAAAGCTGCAAAAAAAAACCATGTATTGCCCGATTAAGCCATCTCCGACGAATGCATGGTTTACTTTTTCAGCGTAGCTCACTGTGGTTCATTCTCTGCCCACCAAAACTTGCCGTCTTTATCTTCCTTGTAGTTCACACGGCTACCGACCGAGGTAACTGAGCGAGATCTAGCTTCTAATACCGCTGAGCGAGGGGCAAGAAGCAGTGGAGGCAAGTGCTACGAACGCAAGTCAATCACTGTTCACGCTTCACCAGATTTAAAGTTTACAAAATAAGGAATAAGAAAAACATATAAATAACAGAGAAGTTTTTTACAGGGCGTACAATTTTTTTTTGTAAAAACTTGTGATGGACAATAAGTTTGAACATTCACATACACCTCACTCTGTTCAACCGGATCTTAGGATATCCAGCAACCACCACAAGCGTGTATGTTCTTTGAAACTGAAACTAGCGCCGAGTTTCCGGGGCCTGGTGTAACAGCAAAGATGTTTCATGCCGACATGCCCACGAGTATTCCACCACAGCTACAATTTTACCACTGTACAAGTTTATCAACTCAAATTCTATTCTATCATGAGTATTCATATTACAAGGCAAGTTAACTAAGGCAGTATGCCAAAACTGTTGGCAAAACTGTGATTTTTCCAGATGACTTGTTTCTAGATTTAAATATTAGCATGCAAAAATATTAGGCTTCTCTTTCGCATTGCAACCATAAAATCAGATGGGTTAGTTTTGCATAAGTTTTATACAAAATGATTTCTTCTGTATTTAGATAACATTGACAAAGATATGCAGAAGGAAGCAAATACTTTGCAATATGTAAATCTATGGCAAAATTATGTTAAAAAGTAGGATTCACTTTATTACAACAGAAGTATATTCATTTGTGTTCACGCTGCCTAATATGTCTACAAGTTCTGCTGTAGGTATATTTAAATGTTTATCAATAAGTGCACCTGTTTTACTGCAGGGAACAAGTAGGCCCTCTGGTAGTTGTAGGACGCGAACTCCGTGATGATTTGAGTACCAAGGCGTTGGATGGTTACAGCCACCACACAGCCTTAGTAGAGCATGCCAGCGGCCAGGAGAAAGTTGCCGGCTCCAGCTCCACTACTTCGAACAAGTGACTAGCTTCTCCACCGGAGATTGTGCAGTTACTCGCACACCCCCTCTACAACAACCACAGTTCTCATGACGCTGAAGTTCAGGTTGCCAATTGCTTGGCCATATATGGAGAAGTTAGTGAGCAGTTCATGAAGGAAGCTCTCAAACACAATGAACGTTCATTCCTTGTGAAGAGGCTCTTTCACCGTTAGAGCTCCAGTGCTGTTGTCTTGATGGTTACTGCAGATGAATGACCCCACAAGACATGTTAGTGCTTGTGTGTTACTCAGTATTGCACAATGAACAAGTCACTTGACTTGGTTGAAAGAAAAAAGTAAAAACTTGAATGCTTCATTTTTTTGCTAGACATAATATTAATGAGAACTAACCTACCATAATGCCATAAAAATGTATAGGGGACACTAAATATAGTAAATGTAATGTAAATGAGAAGAAATTCAGTTGGATGAAGAAATTGCTTGCCAGGAGCTGAGACTGAACCTGCGACCGTCACATAAAACGTGCGATGCTCTATCAAATAAGTTTACACCACGGCCATTCCCTCGTCTTCTTTATCCAGTATATCTGTGCATTTACAAGTGGCAGCGTGAGTTAGCGCTGCTAGCAACCATGACAGTGAGTGTGAAACATTTTTTTCTGCCTGTTGGTGTCACGTAACACGTGGTGGCGCTGATTGACGCACTCGCGTTTAAGTGCACATATGTCCCCCTTAAAGTGGACGAGGGAATGGCCGCTCCGATAGTTCAGTTAGTAGAGCATCGGACGTATTATTCGAAGTTCACAAGTTCAGTCACAGCTCACGAAAAGCAGTTTTTTCGTACACCTTTGTTTTTTTTCACACTTACATTACATTTACAACTAATAACGTGCCCTATACTTTCTTTGGTACTATTCTTTGTTAGGTCTTATTAATACTGCTTGGCTAGGTTAGTGTCAACTGACAGACAATTATGTAAAAAAAAGTATAGGAGATGTTACTAAAATAACTGTTATGTAACTGTGAAGAAAAGTTGAGGAAAAAATAACTTGCCGTGGACAAGGACCGAACTCGCTACCTTCGAATAACGCATCCCACACTCCACCAACTGAGCTACCATGCCCGCCCACTATATGGGATATGTATGTGCATTTAAATGTCGTATTGTCAGTCAGCGCTGCCAGTTGCCATTGCAGCGAGTGTGGGACACTCATTTTCTGGCATATTTTCCAGCATACTACCCGATGGCATTAGGTCTGCCAGAACGAGACCCTCGCTATGAATGAAAAAATTTATGGGTAAATTTAAAGGCTTGTTTTCTTTGTTAGACAATAATAAAGAGAAGTGACTGACAATAATGCAAAGGAAAGTATAGGGGATGATATTAAAGTACTATGTAATGTAAGTGTGAAAGGGTTTTTGCCTCAATGAATATGTTGTCTGTAGTAAGTGTTATCTTGCTTAGTATGTGGGTGAAGGAAATATTAAGGAGGTAGCTTTGCTCAACGGGAGAGAAAGTATATACAAAAAGCCAGACCCACCGATACGAGGCTTTCTTTGACCGCTATTTCCCCAGTAGTAGATAGCCTCTTCTTTTATACCGATACAAATAAAGTAAACTTTTCAGTGTCCTTGAACCACATGGTCTGCCCTTCTTGCATTTCACCTTGCAACAAACCTAGTGATCAGTGCTAACGCCAGGTAACCTTCGAGAGGAGTTGCCGAGGTCAGTCAGTGGAGTGAGCACTGGGTTATCAAATAGGTGTCAGCATCCACTAATCTGAAGCTATTACTTCACCTCCAAAGATACTACAACAATTTCTTACTGTTTATGGTCTCAAATAACTTAATTTCTCCAAATACTTCCTAATGTTTACTAATTTTAGGTGCACTGGAGAAAACTCAAGGGACCGATATAGAGAGTGTCGTTGTAGTGAAATATTCAAGTATAATGTTGACAAATATCTACAGCTCAATGATGCACTAGTGACCGCTGCATTCTCAATGGGATCAAGAGGAAAAGAACTGCTGGAAAGTTTGTAGCTTTTAGCAGTCTTGATGCAAGGTGAATACTCAAATTTTCGGTGCTTAATATTATATTGTTCTGTAGCAAAAATGCTAACGCTGCTTCAGTTACCCATTGCAGGGACCCTTAGGTGCATCTCTTCACAACCAACTAAAATAACGCAATTGGATCACTCCATTTTAATAATAACCGTGAACGCGGCACAAGTGTGCTATCACAAATTTGTAAATTCACGAGCTAAGTCTATAGCATTGTTTGGAAGTCTTATATAAAGCAGCTGGCAATGTCCTATACTAAAGAAGTTGGTGTATTAGCACATAAATAAAGTGTAAATAGTGTCAAGTGAAATCACTTTACTGTTTCTTTGTGTCCACTGTGAAACTGCTTTGGTAGGTGGGAGCCTGTTGTACATGCTTCGCAGAATGTAGTTGTACACATGTGTCAGTGTGCCCCTTCTCATTTAGTGAACATCTGAAAACACGTGCTTGTAATAAAAGAAAGTGTTCATAAACCACTTTGTGCTTTTGTGTGAAATAGGTCTTACTGCTTTCGGCAGGGCTGTGTTCTAGTCAGGCATAGGTTTCAGCATATTTGCTGTACTAGTCTTACCGCAGGGCCTAAGCGTACTCACTTCTAGGGAACGTGGTCTCCTATGCTCGTTGTTATCTCGTTAGAGGTTGTGGAAACAGCTAAAAACACTGCTGCACTATACAGCATCTAGAATTGCATATAAGTACCCACAATTTTTGTTGCTGTTGTCATAGAAATCCTCTTGTCTAGCTAATGTCAATAAAGAGGCCTTATAGGAGGGGTAAAACTTTATTAGACCAAGGGATTTGGGCACTTACGTCCCAGGGTCCCCGCACGACCCCACTGCGCTATGCGTTCATGAGTTCATGCAGTTCCATAACGTGGGCGGCCCGGTCAGTGGCGATTTTCTGCTTGGCCGGGTCCGTCGAGCGCAGCAAGGTCTCCCATTCCTCCCATGTGGTCAGTGGCTCCGGGCCCCGCGGGGGAGGGTCCGCCGGGCATTCCATGAGAATGTGGGTAAGAGTAGCGTGGGGGTGAGTGCATTGAGCACAGGACGGGGCGTACGCTCCCGGGTAAATGCGGGAAAGAATATAGGGGGAGGGAAGGGTGCGGGTCTGAAGGCGACGCCATAATATTTGGTGAAAATTTTTGAGGGATCGGTGGGGTGGTGGGTATAGCTGGCGTTCGGCGCGATATGACTGGGTCATCTCGTTGAACGATTGCATGCGCTCCCTGGAAGAGCCCGACTCCGATTCCGCCGCCGCCCGGTTGATGAGACCTCGGGCGTGGTCATTGGCGGCTTTGTTGCCTGGATTTCCAGAGTGCGCAGGCACCCAGATCAGCTCCACATGGCGGGCCGGGTTTTTGGTGGGCGAGCTGAGAATTCTGAAAGCGCTCTCGTGGACTCATCCTCGCGCGAAATTTAGGATCCCGGTTTTCGAGTCGGAAAGGACGTACCGGGCATCAGTGTGTGCGAGGGCAAGCGCGATCGCCGCTTCTTCCGAGGATTCCGGGGTGGATGCAGGAGGAAGGTGGAGAGTTGCAATGGGTTGGACTGTGCGATCAACGACTGCAACTGCCGCGTCATCGCCCGTGCAAGCTGCATCCACCCACACGGCGCCCTCTTCAGAACCGTAGTATTTGTGGAGAGGTTTTGCACGGGCCTGGCGGCGGGTCGAATGGTAGGTAACGTGGGTGTTTCTTGGGAGAGGTTTAACTATTATCTGTGTGTGTAAGGGTCGGGGGATTGGTAGAAGTGTGGGGTCGGCTGCTGGTATGTGAATATTGAGGGTGTTAAGTATGTAGCGTCCGGTGAACGTCTGAGCTAAACGAGTGTATTGCGCTCGTCTGTGGGCCTCAGTGAGTTCGTGTGTGGTGTTATGGAGCCCAAGCTGAAGAAGTTTAGTGGTCTGTGTGTTAGGGGGGAGGTGTAAGGCCTCCTTGTAGGCTTTACGAAGCATGGCATCCAGGGTGGCTATTTTTTCTTGTCGAAGTCGGAGATAAGGGATTGTGTAAAGGAAGCGGCTCAGTATGAAGGCATGAATGAGACGACACAAATCGTGTTCCTTCATGCCATAGTGTTTTCCAGAAACTCTGCGGACGAGGTGCGAGAGCGCATCCGTCACCCGCTTGAGTTTCCGAATAGTGAAAGTGTTACGGCCGTTATTTTGGATGTGAAGGCCCAAGATTCGGATTGTGTCGACCTCTGGGATAGGGCGCCCGTCCAGAGTAACGGTGATGGGGGCAGTGGGAAGAGTACGTGGTGAAGGGCGTATGAGAAGCAGCTCAGATTTTTGCGGGGAACAGGAGAGACCAATGCTTTGTGCGTGTTGTTGTGTAATGTTTGCGGCGGTTTGTAAGGTTTCCTCTATGTCGCCATCACTACCGTGGGTGGTCCACAGTGTGATGTCGTCTGCATAGAGGGTGTGGTGAAGGTGAGGGATATTGTGAAGAGCGCGGGCTAAGAGATTGAGTGTGGCATTGAAGAGAAAAGGGGAAAAGACCGAACCTTGCGGAGTGCCTACACCACTGAGAGTATATGGAGGGGATGCATGGGGGCCCATATGAACCTCGGCCGTGCGTCCTGATAGGAAGGCTTGTATGTAGGCGTACATACGAACGCCCACATTAAGGGGGGAGAGAGCCGCCATGATCGCTCGGTGTTCTACTCGATCAAAGGCCTTGGTTAAGTCCAGGGCCAAGACGGCTTTAGGCCTTATAAATGCTGCTTATATAGTCAAACTCCTGTACAAGATGCACTCATATAAGAGACAAAATGGCATAAGAGAAACCGGTGTGCCTACGTTGCAATAAGGGTGATAAGAAAATTCGCATGATTCTTGAATTGCCCCCCAGAGCCTGTCTTTTATAATGGCGCTAAGCGAGGCGCATTGCCAGAATTAAGGGTGCCCTAGAGGCCTGAATCACTCCATTTTAACTTTGGATGGAGGGGTGTGTTCTACCGAACATTATTAATGAAAATACGGGTTTTTAAAGGCCCTCAGCAGGTGGACCACGCCTGAAAAATTTCTGGCAACGGGCCTGCATTCATTAGTACAAGCTCTTATGTACATCATTGTAAAATCTGCAGGTTGCCCTGTATTGCATGAAAGTTTCTCGGTAGGCTTTTCACAGAAAAGGAACTGCCTCTTCACATTCGTAGGAGGAGGAGGAGGAGAAGTGGAAAAAATGAAAGGCAGGAATGTCAACCAGACGCACGTTCGGTTTGCTACCCTGCACTGGGGGAAGCAATGAGGGGATTAAAGAAGAAGAGAGAGAGAGAGGTGAAGGACAACGTGTGTGTAGATGTGACCTTGTCCATTGCACGCTTAAAAGCGGTCGCGTAGTCCGGTCTTCTTTAGAAAACTTAGCTATGCCCGCGTCGCTTTGCTGGCCTGCGACGCGTAGAGCCATGAACCAAGGATCTTCTCTTCGGAAAATGGTCTACTGTCTAGTGTCTGTAACGTTTCGCGCCGCAAGTTGCGTTCGCTCGCAAAACGTTCAAATGAACACAGTAGATGTTCTATTGTCTCGTCAGGGTCGCATGATTCACATCGGGAGCTATCCGCCATTACTATGCGAAAGAAGTACGCCTTCGTAAAAGCTACTCCTAACCTCAGGCGGCACAGTAAAGTTGCATCCTGGCGAGAGAGATCCGGTAGAACTTGAAGCTTTCTCGACGGGTTCAATTTGTGTAGGTGGCGGTTCCCGACACTGGGGTCACTCAGCCAAGTTTCCGACATTGTGTTAGCGAACGATTGAAGGCCCCTTGCAGCGTCGGTTCTCGACAACGGAATTGCGGTTTTCTGGGCCTCCACGTGGGCGGATCGGGCAGCATTATCAGCAAGGTCGTTACCAACAAAACCACAATGTCTCGGTAACCACTGGCACACCACTATCGTAAATTTTCAAAACACACAGGGGGGGGGGGTGGAGGAAATGAGCATGCACTGCAAAATCGACCATTTGTGTTTGGCCAAAATACGAGAACTGTCATGAACTACTCTACAAAGAACTAGCTTAGGCTGACCTCTCTGCCTTCTAATAAATTCTCACAACTACTCTGAGGTGAAATGTTTCAGGGAACTAAAGAACTTAGCTTCCATTGTTGCAAACGTGAAAGGGCACACACAATCCAAGAGAATATCTGTCCTAATTGGTGGTTTCAGTATGCGAACTATTTTGTGACTACATGGCCATCGCATGTTAAAGATTACTCAATGCTTGTAATACTTGCAGAAACCCTCGCCTAATGAGGGCAAGTATGCAATGTCAACTTCAGCAGCTGGCTTTTCTTCCTCAGCAGGGAAAGATTTGTCCATTTGGACAGACGTTTCAGCAGCTGGGTATTCGTTAGCGCGGGAAGATTCATCCAGTCGGACAGGTATTGAGCCACCAAGAGGCCTGAAACCTCTGGGAGCTGTGGCACTGAAGCAACATCGGCTGAAGCTGCTACTGCTGCTCGTTGGATGATGCACCACATTCATTATTTCTGTACTGCAAATTCTGTGGTGAAGGCAGCTACTGTCTGTGTATTGGCCGAAACGAGCACCTTCGGGGTCATGTTCACCTGCGTAGCTGAGATGGTTATGAAACACTCAAATAAACGAAACTTCTTTGATTGGTGTCATGCCCAATCATTCATCATCATGCATTATTTCCTGCTAGTTTTCCTTGTTTAGGAGCTTAGAAGTGATTGCTGTAACTGAGCAGCTACTGTACATTGTATGCCTCATACGGGCATTTTTCAACATTTAGGTCAACTTACCAACGGACCGGCATTCCGCTGTCTTCCGAGTTGCCACTGTACTCGTGGTTGCCTTGCGCAACGCTTTTTGTGTGGTTTTGTGGACTTGAGGTGGTGAAAATAAACATATGTTACACCTGCACTTTTGATAAACTAAATTTTATACATCAAACTGTCTATGTGACCATGCGGTATTAAAATCACTTTATATAATATAGCTTGTGTTTGTTTTAAACTACAACAACACGCTTAGAAATATGAAATTGCTTTTGGTTTTCACGATAACTTCCCAGGTGCCAAGTTACGCTTCAAAGAACACAAAATCATTTCTCATCTGAGAGCTGAGATCTGTAGAAATTGAGCTGCCTTATCCGGCTTCATCTGGTTGCACAGTGTGTGGCTGCATAAGAATGGTGTTACTCAGTTATTTTCCATAATATGCAGCAATGCTATGCAACACATATATATTCCACTCTAATTTTGGTGCAGTCCCAATGCACACAAACACAGCAGGACTAACCTGGCTAGCAGAAGGTACCAAGACTGCCACACTCTCCGACACTTTTCTGGGGCAGCGTGTGATGCTGAAACAAGCAGCAATTTCTTCACTCACAGACACAAAGGATGACAGTGGTTTTAAGTGTGGTCTTCGCCTTTCTGTTCACACAATTTATGTGCAATGATTTTCTATACTTAGCATAAATTATTTTATGTGTGTGTACAAAAAATATGCTGTAAATAAATCTTGTATATTACTCAAAGAGGCTGGAGAGTATATTGTATTGGTATAAAAACTACTTCAGCTTTTTTGTTTTTTTTTTTAAATCTAGGATAGAATAAGCACATGAACTCTGCATAATGTTCTACTAATTATCAGTTTTTTTTTGACAGCTGCCAAGTTCTTGTTAGATGTGAAGCCAATATTTCATTGCACTGCTGTGATTTGGTGTTCATGCATTATGACGTAAGCAAATGGAGTATTCCAGTTATACAATTAATTTATTAAGAGACACTGTGGAGCAAATATTTCTCAGCTTCTTCGTTGTCCCGCATGATGTGCCACAACGTAAAGCTGCATCCTTATATTCGGCCCCCTAAGCAGCCAAGAGCTTCTTGGATGAATTTTTCCAAGGGGGGTCGATGAATGAAATCACCCAAGAATCGGCAAGCTTTCTCTTGCAAGGCTGCTATTACAATATATAAAAGTGCATTTACACCGGCAAAAAAATTATCAAATAAAGCAAATGCGCTACAGTTGAAGCATAAGCTTCAAAGCACGTGGAAGCCGACAGTGCGAGACGATTTTGTAGCGCGCCGTGCTATTGCCATTCGGCATGAATACAACATGAGCAATCGGACCGTAGCCTTTCAACGCCGTCGAACACGTGTTGCACTATTGCGGCTCTTTCTTTGGGCTCATCATGTATAACATGCAGCCCCGCTGTGGTAGTCTAGGGGCTAAGGTGCTCGGCTGCTGACCCGCAGGTCGCTGGATAGAATCCTGGCTGCAGCGGCTGCATTTACGATGAAGTCGGAAATGTTGTAGGCCCGAGTGCTCAGATTTGGGCACACGTTAAAGAACTCAATGTGGTTGAAATTCTTGAATCCCTCCACTACGGCGTCTCTCATAATCAAATGTTGGTTTTGGGACGTTAAACGCCACATATCAATCAATTATCTATAACATGCACGCCGTACATTTGAACCTGCATTTTACAGCTGGCCCTATGACGTATGCACTTGTGCAAAAAGGCAGCCTGTCATTTTATATACGTATCTGGAAATCATGAGCCGGCGAAAGTCTTTCAGCGTGTTATATCAATTGCGAAGTGAAACACATTGCATTGAAGAGACACAGTCGATATAGTTATAATTAACGTGGTTACATAGTATTTTCTGAACGCACACGTACGAACCACGTTTTCAGTGCGCGTCGCACGATCCGGATCGACCGTGAAGTTACCTCTTCACCAGAAAGTAACAAAGACAGCAGTGTGTCGAATTTGAGGGGATGCCTCTTCATAATGCCGCACAAGAACGGAATCGTGTTCGTGGTCTTCCAGCTTCAAGTGGCGACCGCATACGTGTAAATCCCTCCGCCGATCTGATCCGGGCAATCCGATGCGCTGCAGCCAGTCGGTGCGCCTGCTGTACTTAAAGACCATAGTCTTTCTTGGGGACCTTCGACGGAAAAATTCTGCTCGGTCAATCTGTCTGTACATTTGGGTGTTTGCCAGCCCTAACGATACCTTAAACGGGCCCAAACGGCCAACCCCATTCGCAGCGCCCGCCAATATTGATCAAGGTTTATCACTCATAGTTGTGCAATTGTCAATTAAAAAGCAATTATTGCGCATTTTTGAGGCACCACAGCAACGCTTTGATGTTTTCTATGTCTGCCTTTACACTAGAAAATGCACACACAAGTAACTCTAAGGAATGTAGTGTTTAATCGCGCTGCGCTGACAGTGCAACGCGATGCTCAGAAAGGTGCTTCCAACGCTTTGCTACGACATCACGGTGGTGGCACCTACCCGTGGCTTTGCGTTCTACACCTTATCACCTCCGAGACTGGTGCGCATCTTTCTCCGCGCGCTGTGCTCCTTCGTTTTTGAAGATGTCAGATGGCGCATGTGTCTAACGTGCCTCGATGCGCTCGTTCGCTTTTGCTACACGCTCGAGCCACTCTAACGCACGGTCTCCAGAATACCATTCACCATTTTTTTTTGCGCAGAACATTGAATAAACGTTTTGTTCACTCTCTCCAGAGGCAAGACTATCGTCTTTCGACTACGTTTGAGGTGTAACATGCAGATTCGGAACCAATTTTTCCCAGGCGCATGGTGTCGTATCTTCACTTGTTGCCAATCAACGTACTTGCAGCATACAACCAGGCAAGGATGATTGATGGTGTCACCAGTGTATAGGTGTTCCGTGGTGTCACAGCAACCACCTGATGCCCACTCGTTGCGCAGCTCACGTCAACACGCAGCATGTGGGAGCCAAGCAGACAACGTTTGTCGTGTGCCGGAAGTTCCAAATCTTATTTGGAAACTGCAATCATCTTATCTTTCTTTGTACGAAATGTTTAATCAAAATAAATTATAAACTGTTTTACAAATTACGAACACATTTGTTTCCTGTTATTAAAAAAGAAATACTTGTGCTGCATATCACACAGCCAATCAGATTAGCTGAAAACAATGACGTTAACGGGCTGGCGTGTCGTTTGGTGTGTGGGCGATTGAAAGCGCATCTGGCCGAATTGCAGCGATCTGCAGCGATCTTGAGCGATTCGCAGCTTTAAAGCTCCGCAATAAAATTACACGGTTTACGCAGAGAGCTTGAATTGGTCTCTACATTACCCTTGGGAGTTGGTCTACCGGCACAATGTGTTAGTAAAAAGACGTCAAAATTGCTTCAGCGTTCCTTTAAATAATGAAGCCGTTATAATGTTCACTTGTTTTGACGCCCGATGGCAATATACGCTTGTACCACGCATTATAATGTAATATGTCATGCCGTATTATGAAACATGTATACATTATGCTTGTGTTTGGTGAAGCATGAAATCAACTTTTATTGCGTTTCCATGTTGAGCAAGGTATTTTCGCTGTGTTCACAAGCAGCCGCCTGGCTTTGTGGTAGAGCACCGGCTTGCCACGCCAACGACCCGAATTTGGTCGCCATTCCCAAATTATTTACTAGTTATTTTATTCTATTCTTGTTGCATATGTCGGTCACGCACATAATCATGGTTTTTCGATGACAACCAACGACGCCGGCTCCACAATTTCTGTGTAACGAATTCTTTAACGATCTACGTTAATATATGTTCTCTTTAGGAATTCATCACCTAGGAACAAAACCATGACAGCCGTGATTAGAAAAACCTTGTCATCAAGCTAGGACAAAAAAAAACTCTGACAAAAGCACCCTCAGAACGTCTTTCTGTTATCACTCAACTGACGACAGATAATAAGTATGACATCTCAACAATGACCGTCTTTCGCGGGACACCCCCGCAAAGCACCTATCGAAGGGTTCAGTTCCGCTGAACATTCTTGGGGTGAGTCGCTCCCTCTTTGCCTCTCATTGCTTGCGGAACAAAAGGCGGCCAGTTTTTACAGATACCTTATCGATGTCGCATCCCACTTACTACTAGTATCATACTGATGACAATACGATACTCCTCTTTAGTGTGTTATCTCTCTAACGTGACTGCGTTCCATCGAAAACAGCCTCGTCGGCCCAACAAAATACGAAGTTTGTATCAAAAATTGACGCATCAGAGCCACGCGGTTCTCTCATATTAATAGACCACTCAAGAAAGAACTGAACATGCCGTCAGGCTGCCACTTATATGTTGATCTGCTCGGTCACCTTAACGAAGTCAGAAAGACGCTCATGAATTGTGGAATCTCGGGAGAAGCAGAGCTACCGAAAAAACCAGCTTGTCGCGTGACTGATGTTCACTATCGATTCAGAGAGAGGGAGTGCTAAACTTAAAGGGGCCCTGAAATACTTTTTTGAGTAAACATGGAAATAATTCACTGGCAAAGTGTATTGCGTCATACATTGAACACCGGAAAACTTCGAAGAATCCATCCAATACGAACGGAGCTACAAAGATTGGTCACACGCAGCAATCTCATTCTTTCTTCTCTCGTCCCGACAAAAGCGCTGGAAGCTGAGCATGGAGAGATGGGAGGGGCAAACAAAAAAAAACGTCACTCACGCCTCATGACCATGAGCACTTTTCTTTTCTTCGAGTACGCAGTTTTTTCGGCGCGATCGTGCGCGCACGCGTGGACAAGTGACAGCCTCTTACGGTGACCTCTGTAAGAACCTAGCGTGCCATGTTCAAATCAGTTAATGGTTGATATATGGGCTTACTGGGCTTAATTTCCGTGATTTTCTGAGAGAAGAGGAGGTAGTTTTAGCTGACTTTGATAATTTATTGTGAATTCCAGGCCGCGTGCTGCACTCTAATATTCGGCTCGCGTGTTGTCGGGAGACTCTACTACTGATCGCAAGCGTTTTATGACCATGCTCAAAAAGTGTTGTAGGGCCCTTTTTAAATATCGGAACTCTGTATAAGGTGCACTCACAAAACAGCGCGAACCTTGTGCGCAGCGCGGAAGCATTGGCAGAAACTTTTTCCAGAGAGGGTGGGGGTGGTGGAAGGAAGCACTGCTTTGATCTGAAGTGGCGGTCATATTGTGTGCCTTATGTGCCATAAAAAAATAAAGGGGGAGCAGAGGCCTGTTACTCGGCCTCTTGGCTACGCCACTAACAAAGCCGTCAGAATAACAGCGATATTTTAACTCAAACTATGAAAACAAAATCATAATCATGCGCTGTTTAAGTTGCAATACCGTGCCATTGGTTAAAGAAGCTCTAAAGTGGCAGAGAAGCCCAATATTGAAAAAAATACAGATAAAATAAATGCCCGCAATTATACTGCTGTTAAACCTTCAGATTATGTAGGTCAAGGCAAAACGCACGAGCGCTTGGATATGAGCGCACAATACACGTGGAGTGCGAACAACAGGCCAAGACGAAGCATAGGTCGATTCATGAAGCATGCGCTTCGCTGAAGCGTGATGAACTAGGCATAGTAAAATCGTTGAACAATCGATTCAAAAAAAGTGCATAATATATCGCATCGTCCTAATAAATTTCGGCGCTCGATTATTGAATATAGACGTTTAAAACTTTTCGCTTAATTGATTACGTCAACCACTGCCCTAACAGATTACCACTCCTTGGCCGCTGCGCATTAGTGCGAGACATGTGGTGCAGAGGTGGCGAAGTCGAGCTCACTTAATCTTTTTCACTACAGAGCCCATTACTACAATAGTAAAACGAGCCCTGCCCCGCAGCGGTGGTCTAGTGGCTAAGGTACTCGGCTGCTGACCCGCAGGGCACGGGTTTGAATCCCGGCTGCAGCGGCTGCATTTCCGATGGAGGCGGAAATGTTGTAGGCACGTGTGCTCAGATTTGGGTGCACGTAAAAGAGCCCCAGGTGGGCTAAATTTCCGGAGCCCTCCACTACGGCGTCTCTCATAATCATATAGTGGTTTTGGGACGTTAAACCCCACATATCAATCAAAACGAGCCCAAAGCCGTCTACGGCCTTTCCTCAGACGCGATAATGAACTCGCTCTGGTCTCCGTCAACTATGGCGTCCACGTTCATACACCCCCCCCTCCTTTCCACAAAGTTTCCAGCATGGGCAGGAGAATGCGTGGGGATTCGCTTCACCGAATGAAATTAGCAAGGCAAAGCGCGAAGTTCAACACAGAGGTTCGTTATTTTCTGTACATTTCAGACGTGAAAGCGCGTCGTCTAGTTCTGCTTATTTTGTCTGTGTTCGTTTTTGGCTTCTTACAGTTTGCCCTTGGCGTGCTGAGAAGGTGTCAGTCGTTTCTACCGCTCCCCCAGAAACTTCTTATCTTCAATACGCTTTTTTGTTTCATCTACGCTATTGTCAGTTATTATGGGCTTCTGTAACTGAAACATCAAAACAAAAGTTGTATACACTTCAAAAAAGCGCTTTACGGGCTGTTGCAAATATAGGTTACAGAGAACACACATCCCATTTATTTGTCAAGTTTAAAGTTTTAAAATTTTGTGTTGCATATGAACATAACTTGTTGTTGTCTTTGAGGTCTGAAATTCGAAAGAATTGCACAAACCTGAGAGGCTTAGCACATTTACAGCCGAAAATTTTGTTGCGTCCAATGCGGAGTTCTGAACACTGGCACATCCCCCGACCGCGAACAAATTACGGACTCCAAATGCTAAGGCACTCTGTTCCCCATATACTAAATAAGTTCAAGCTCACAGAACAGCAATCGCGTCTCCTTTCAAGTAGTGATATAATAAACCTATTTGTATAGGGAGCTATAAACCCAGAAAAATTGCACCCAGTACTTGTAAATGCATGAAATTTTAGGTGTACTCCTTTCTGTTATAGCGTCTTATTTTGGCTGCCTTTTTCCCAATAATTTTTTGTTTGTAAAACACCCAAGTGTGCATCTATTCTGTACTTCATAAACAACCACTAGAATGTTATTTTCTTTTCTTTTTTCTTTCAATCATACGTGAGCACCGTATGGAGTTTGGTGTGCCATTGTTTCTGTTGCCTTGTACAAATGGGAGGTGGGGCTAGTCAAGCTGCTATAGCGCAGCTTTTTTCCTACTTTCCATGCCACAATTGTTTCTTGTTTGTGTAAATCACGGTGTATCGTTGTGGTGAAATAAATTTCAACTTCAACTTCAACTTCAACAGTTTCATCGTATTTCATCGCACAAACTCAGCTCACCTTGCATTTGATAACAAGCGAGCTTCCTCGCGCTAAGTGTCTATGACCTCATTTTTGGGTATCTTTAAAGCAAATCTCAGGCCGGCCATGGCAGGTCAGTGGATACAGTGCCCAGCCACTGAAACGAAGGCTCGCGGGGGGGGGGGGTAAACAATACGTATGTTGTATGCTTGTGCGTATGTTTGTGGCTCTTGCGCCCTAGAACCCAAACTAACTTCAATAGATTTATGTGGAGTAGAACCAATGACTCGAAAGCGCTCAAAATATCTGAATGAGGGCAGAACATATAAAAAAAATCCGTCTAAATTATTGCTGACCCTATTGGTGTTGCTATGGTTTATGCAGAGGTAGAATGATTGCTAGAATTTCAACTATAAAGGTGGGCATGAAATTTGAAGGCGAAGAGGAAACGGGAAACCTGAAGAGGGAAAATACCAATTGCACATCTTTCTTAACAATGTGAAGCATTCATCGGTCTGGCTGTCTTTATCGGCGCATGTTACACGTAATCGCTAATATAGCGTTTATTTGGCTGAGCGACAATATTTTGCAATGTTTGAAAAAAATAACCAAAATACTTTTTTATAATAGTGCTGATTACACAGAGGTCAATAATTTGAACGTTTATATTATCAAGATAGCTTTGCGTACCTCAAATTTCACGCGTATCAAATGGTACAAAAAGCAAGTGAAGATGGACAAAGAAATAGGTTTCTGAACGCCACGGGGGATTCATACAGCCTTAGAATAGACTACTGCTAACAATTTAAACTGGATAAAAAGTAAAGGGAGCCAAGATTTTATATACATTATTAGGTTTATTTGCCACCTTTGTGAGATACGGATGGCGGGATTGTCGAAAAAAGGCTGTCTGTATATATATATATATATATATATATATATATATATGTATATATATATATATATATATATATATAGCTCAGTGGCTAGAGCATCGAACGCGTTATTTAAAGGTCATAGGTTCGATTCCTGCTCACAGCAAGTTGTTTTTTTCATGCAATTTTCTGTCTTCCTATTTGCATTACATTGGTTCTAATATGTTTTCCTATACAATCCTTGGCCATATTGTCTGTTAGATCTCATTATATTGTGTTAAAACACGGAAAAACGAGCCCTTAGGTATACAATTTTTTCCATTATATATATATATATATATATATATATTTATTTATTTATTTGTTTATATATATATATTCTTAAACATATACAAAAATATACAAACAAACAGCCACTCACATATATTGCCACGTTCCATTTCCCAAGTTTTTGTTATCGTCCCAAAACACCACACGATTCTCAGCGCAAACCGCGCCTGCAGTTTACTAGAAGGTTCCGGACTGTAGTAGATCATTTCGATAAGATCACGCCCACTGTGCGAACAGTACAGATTGTTCTGGAACCTACACCACCGCCAGCGATAACGCTAGAACATTCGACGGCAAGAATATAAATGCCGACGCGCTTCGCCGCTTGTCAGTTGTTGATCGAAGGCCGACGCTCCGTTCGCCGCTATCAGTCCGAGACTGCTATCCGTGCGAGACTGCTGCTGTAATTGGACTTTACGTTTACCGGGCACAGGTTCGCCCAAATAAACAGTTAAATTCCAACACGAAGTCTCCTGTCTTCAGCCACGTCACGACCCCCGTGACAATATAATATACATAAAGAGACATACTAATTCTTTCAGATATTTCAACACAGACTTTCATCTTTAAAGGCCACAAAATTGAAGCAATGTAAACATTGAAACACGAATCTATGCAGAAACAACATGCATCCTTTTGTGTTCTTTCAAGGAGGCCGCAAAAAGTTGAAACTTTGGCAATTTATAGTTGTTTACTTGTATAGATAGTGGGTAGTGAAGCATTTCGTTTTCGTCGTTTGAATATAGCATTGGCCCTAACCAGAGGTGTAGCCAGAAATGTTTAAAGGCGGGGGGTTAGCACAGACCCAACGGTGGGGGGAGGGGGGGTTACAGGCATCAGCTTTCTTTTGTGACGTCATTATCGGTGGTAGTTTAAACAGATGGTGCACATGTATATCATATCTTGAGATCCCCCCGGCCCCATGCGTATGGTTGTGAAGAAAATGAGCAAAGGTACTGTAACAATGATTGATTGATATGTGGGGTTGAACGTCCGACAACCACCATATGATTATGAAAGACGCCGTAGTGCAGAGAACCAGACATTTAGACCACCTGGGGTTTTTCAACGCGCACCAAGATCTGAGCACAGGGGCCTACAGCATTTCCGCCTCCATGCAGCCACTGCAGCCAGGATTTCATCCCGACACCTGCGGGTCAGCAGATGAGTACCTTAGCCGCTAGACCAAGGCGGTGGGGCAGTGCTGTAAAAGGTAATATTAATACAGTAAACGACAGGTAAAGGGACTGTTTGGAGCAATGGCCTCTCGCCGCACCATTGAATGAACTAGTCTTCGAAAACGAATTACTGTGAATACCTACTCGATCAAAGAAGACATCGTCAAGTGGTAATCTTGGTTAAGCGTAGATGGCGTAGTCCTCATTGGGGTGAAGCGCGTTTGACAGATCAAGGAGGGTTCCCGTTACAACAAGGAATGAGACGTACACGCAGCGTATTTTACACATTCATAATTACAACCCGGTTTTGCTTACTTTGCTGAGAGAAAGTCTTAATGTCGATATCTGCGACTTCATGCCTATGGGAATAATCTTTATAGTAATCTCTATATGTCAAGCCACCGTGACGCAGTGGTAACTTTTAGTCAACATTTTGTATACTGCGTGCATCCAAGCATGCTTCCGATACGCAATAAGTATTTTTGTAAGATATGCTGCATGTTGGCAATACAATTTTGCACACAATATTTTTTGGGCACACTTTCACTTGCACTGTGACTATTGATAGCAATGAAGTGCTCTAATGGTAGAGGTTTTATCGTGCAATCTACAAGAGCAAGGTAATAATTGATGACAAATGTTCACTTGGTCTCAATCAAAAGTGACTATACCTACTCACATAAAACTTCTTCGCTGCGCATGTGCTCTAAAACACATATATACGCGCACAATACGCGGTCTTTTCGCGTTTATTTTTTTTCGTCTCTTTCTTCACTCGGCTACCTGAAACTATAGCGTTGCGGCAAGGTGTCTTCGGTTGTTTGCAAGCGTGCAGCCGATTTTCTCTTTACCTGAGCAGATTATGAACTGTACAGAATATTTTTTAGGGGCGAAGCTCCTTATGGCGTGGCTTGGGCGTCCCTCGTATGTAACCACCAGTGGCACATACCCGAAATAGGTATAACACTTGACCTCCAAGGTGGTGCCAGTGAGAGATTTCTTCTGTGCGTTGTTTAACAATAAAAAATAGTGCGCAATGTACATGCCAATGGCTGCTAATGGGGAATAAGAGACATGAGCATTCGGCTTTTAGTCAACGCGCACGCTGCGATCCCCATTAGCAGCCATTGGCATGTACATTGAGCACTATCGGACAAGAAAGGGATGCTACATTTACTCGCTGGGTGTAACCTCCTTAGCTTTAGAAAGGTTTAGCGAGCGTTGAGCCGCAGTGCCATGAATACAATGAACTTGTATATACCATGAATGAACTCAAGGTGGTTAAAAATGAGAAGTAGATACGAAGCGCAAGCCGTAAGAAAGTAAAATCCTAATTCTCCTGTCTCTCATTTCTCATTAGCAGCCATTGGCATGTGAATTGAGCCCTATCTCACAGGGAAAGGTTGCTACGTTATACTCGCTGGGCGTAACCTCCTTGGTTTTCGAAAGGTTTAGCGAGCGTTTGGTCGCAGTGCCATGAATACAGTGAACTAGAATATACCATGATCTCGAGGTGGTTAAAGGTGGGAAGTGGACCCAAAGCGCAGGCCGTAAGAAAGTGTGCGTGTGCCACCTCTCGTTTAGTCCTTGGATTGTCCGCTGGATGGCGGTGCTTCTATATGGGGAATATATGATAAAAAGATGCGAGATGGTGGGACTTGGAGTGTTGACTAGATGAACGAACGGACACGCAAACAGATGCATGGATGGACGCATGAACGGACGCAGGGGCGGATGCATGAAAGAACGCAGGGACGGGCGCACAAACAGACGCATGGACGGTCACACAGACGGACGCATGGACGGACGAATGCTTCGCCCCACTCTCCATCATTCACTCCGTGGATATGCTGCCTTTTTTTTACGCAGCAGATGTGTGTTCATGTTTCCAGTAGTTACACCAGCGTGAACAGGAGCATCCTAGAACCACACGAAAACTTCAGTGATCGGTTCACCAGGAATGAATGAATCAACTCAGGATTTGCTTAGATTATTTCTGGCATTATGATGCGAGTCGCTGGAATTTCATTACTGGCACCACCTCCTTCGCCTTCATTCTATTTTGTGGCATTTCATGACAACGCGACAGAAATCACCAGCCTTCCCTATCGGCGCAATCTCAAACGTGAGACATCCCGCTCGCAGACTAAGATACTGGGCGAACGCGACCTTACCGGTACCTGAATGGAAGCGGAAGAAATGTATACCTGCAATTTTTTCAGCCAGGCGAGAAACGAGTGCTAGTGTTTAAGGTGAAACTTTACCAGCCGACTTGTATTGTCGCTAAAGTTCTCGTTTCTCGCCTTCAGGGTCACTGCCCGAATGTTGGTGAGCTCGTTGCTTTCTAGCAATGCAGCGACCCCCTTGAAATACACTGCTTACACGTATTGCTTTGTAGTTTCTGTCCTGGGTCGATCAGCGCCCTTCTATGAGACTCGATCGTCACGCCAAAACACCGTACGGTATAACGCTTGATGATTATTTCCCAAAATGCGATGCTGATCTTAGTACACACTTGAAAACAGGCAAAATAAGAATGCTGCTTGTCACTGGCAGGAAGCTTCGTCGAACGGTGACGTGCCAGTAGCTGGTGTGGAAGAGGACTTTACGCTTTCAGTATTTGTGGCCTTTTCTTGACTATTTAATAGACCACTTCAATGAACATTTGAAAAGGCACCAGAACATCTTGAAGATGATTCATTCGCTTTTACCAGAGAACATTCCCGAATCTGCCACTCTTGCAGTGCCGAGATGTTTACTGACGTCTATAGTTACACACTATATCAACTTTGGCCTCGCAAGAGAATTTAGCAGTATGGGCTGTGAAATAGAAACTAGAGAAGTGTGAACCTCTGAGCGTGTCTTCGGTGCAAGTGGTTGTCTGTTGCCCAGAGGCATTCTTCCTGAACATGCACCGTATTCTAAAGATTCTGGCAAAACAGGTAAAGCGGAACGCGCTTTTTCATCGTCTAAACGCCTAAAAATGCACCTGAGAGCTACAACAACAAATGAAAGATTGCTTGGCATCGCTGTTTTGTGCATATACCATGAAATACAAGTCCACCCTGAAGACATTATCTCTGTTCTTTACCAGAAACGTAGGCAACTTCAGCTGAAGGTGTGTGAAAAATTAACCAGGCGCCTGCTTATAATCAAAGAAGAAAGTTAACTGAACATATTCTTCGATTGAGAGGTTCTGAACAACAGTAAAGACATAGTTGGTAATGATCAATTAAAAAGGTTTAATATCTGATGGGTGACTTCTATGTCAAGGTAAAGAATTAGCATGCTGGAGACCTGGCAGTAGGAGAATATGGCATCGGTACTAGAAATTGCAGAGAGGAGCTAATAGTAGAATTCGCTGAACGTAATAATTTACGGATCTTGAATACTTTCTACCGAAAACAAGGGAACCATAAGTTGACATGGAGGCGCAATAAGGGTGAAAGTAAGAGCTAAATAGAGTTTAAACTGAGTGCACACCCAGGCATCATGCAGGAGGCGGAAGCGCTTGGCGAGGTACGATGCAGTGACCATAGATGATGCGGTCTCGAATTCACAAAACTCGGAGAAGGAATGTTAGAAACTCGATACGCAACAAGCCAATAGATGAGCTAGCGCTAAGAGGGAAAGTACAGGAATTCAAAGTCTCGCTTGAGAACAGGTACTCGGCTCTTGTCGAGAAACCCAGCCTTTGTGTTGGCGCAATGAATGATAACCTGACAAGTATTATTACGGAGTGTGCAGTGCAAGTTGCAGGTATAGTACTTAGACGGGACACTAGTAAGCTGGCCCAGGAGACGAAGAACCTCATTAAAAAGCGCCACAGCATAAAAGCCTCAAATTCAAAAGACAAAATAGAGTTGGCAGAGCTTTCGAATTTGATTATAAGCGTAAGGTATCCGATGTGCGCAGGTATAACATGGAGAAAATTGAACACGCTCTGAAGAATGGAGGAAACTGCAAAGCAGTGGCGAGGAAACTTAGGATAGGCAAAATCGAATGTATGCACTAAGGCTCACGGAAGGCAAGTAACTAGTAATATGTATAAGATAGCTGCAATACGAGAGGAGTTTTACAGAGTTCTGTAGAGTAGCTAGTCCAACAACGACCTGAATTAGGACAACATTAGTATTAAATCAAACACGGGAACAAGCCGAATTTCAGACAGGCTATACTCAACAATCGACCACATTCATACTATAAAGTAATAGAGAAACGCTTAGAATACAACCAAACACTATACATAGCTTTCATAGATTACGAGAAGGCGGTCGATTCAGTAGAAATATTGGCAGTAATGTGGACACTGCGGAATCAGAGCATCGATGAAGCATATACAGACATCATAGAAGAAATCTACAGGGGATCAACTGCTACCATAGTGCTTCATAAAGAAAGCAACAGAATACCAATCAAGAAGGGTGTAAGGCAGGGGGACACAATCTCCCCAATGCTATTTACCGCGTGCTTACAGGAAGTTTTCAGAAGCCTAGAATGGGAACAGTTAGGGATAAGAGTTAATGGAGAATACCTTAGTAACCTGCGCTTCGCCGATGACATTGCATTGCTGAGTAACTCAGGGGACTAATTGCAACTCATGATTACGGAGTTAGACAAGGAGAGCAGAAAGGTGGGTCTTAAAATTAATCTACGGAAAACGAAAGTAATGTACAACAACCTCGGAAAGGAGCAGCGCTTCGAGATAGGTAATAGTGCACTTGAAGTTGTAAAAGACTAAGTCTACTTAGGGCAGGTACTAACCGCAAAGCCTAACCACGAGATTGAAGTAACTAGAAGGATAAGAATGGGGTGGAGTACATTCGGCAAGCACTCTCAAATTATGACAGGTAGATTGCCACTATCCCTCAAGAGGAACGTATATAACAGCTGTATCTTGCCGGTACTTAGCTACGGAGCAGAAACCTGGAGACTTACAAAGAGGGTTAAGCTTAAATTGAAGACGACGGAGCGAGCAATGGAAAGAAAAATGGTAGGTGTAACCTTAAGAGACAAGAAGAGAGCAGAGTGGATTAGGGGACAAACGGGGGTTAAGGATATCATAGTTGAAATCAAGAAGAGGAAATGGACATGGGCAGGGCATGTAGCGCGTAGACAGGATAACTGCTGGTCATTATGAAACTAACTGGATTCCCAGAGAAGGCAAACGGGTTAGGGGAAGGCAGAAGATTAGGTGGACAGATGAGATTAAGAAGTTTGCGGGTATAAATTGGTGGCAGCAAGCACAGGACCGGGTTAACTGGCGGAACATGGGAGAGGCCTTTGTCCATCAGTGAACATAGTCAGGCTGATGCAGCTGATGAACATCCAAAAACCACAATATGACTATGAGAGACGCCGTAGAAGGGTGATTCGGAAAATTTACCACTTTGCTTCTTTAAAATGCACCTAAATCTAAGTGCACGGGCCTCATTCATTTTCGCATACATCGAAAATCAACAATGATTTGATCCCACTACCTGCCGGTCAGCAATAGAGCACCATAACCACTGGACCACCATGGCGGGTAGTAAAAAATGTGGTTTTGATGTAATCAGAATGCGCTACTTTTCGTCCAGCTGTAAGAAACCAAATTCAACTGTGTGAGACATATTGCTGTAAATCTCTTTGACAGCATGGCATAGTGATTCCGTCCTCTCCCGTGGCCTACTCCTTATTTTCAGGGACACTTTCACTTGCAGACGTGGTTATCTCTGATGAATAATGGTGGTGCTGAAGAATAATGCTTGTGCTCACTACAGCTCCCCACACTGCATTTTTTCATTACGCTACTTTAGGTTTATGACCACTGTTCTTTTATTTATGAGCCTATAAGTTACATGACGAGTATTTTAGTAGGCCTTTCTAAGGCTGTGATTAGCCTGTAAGTTTGCCTGTGTTGCACCTTCGCCACTAGACAACACTTCGCAGTGCCTTAGATGTTAGGGCATAATAAAGCTATATATTGTACACTCGCATACAAGATGAGTTAGGTGTATAGATAAACCGAATATTCTGTCGCGTGCTTGCGCGTGTGTGCCTGTGTGTGTGCGTGGGTGGGTGTGTGTTTAGATGTTAGCAGATCATGCAAACGTTAAACAGAAATGTTCTTTGGCTTGAGTATATATTAGCACACGCACGAAGAGTCACACTGTAATATGTTTGAACGTGTCCTATCAGACCTTAGAACTGTATCTTGCTATTTCCATTAAAACGAACCTATCTCTAATGACATTATTGCATTGATCGATTCTGGAGATCTGTTCCACTGGGTACAAGTATCACCACCACTTCAGCATTAATCCCGTCACCGAGACAACTTGAAACATTCGCGGCAGAGATTCCTGCCCGAAAGCCCACAGAATGCTAAGCCTTGCAAAACACCGCGACACGTTTTTCTGTATGCGGACAGTATTCATTGTAAAAACCCCCACCAATTGATTTTGTGATAGACACAACTCTTAGTTTCTAAGTAATCTCACCGGGAAATGGCGAAAAAAAATAAGTGTAGTACGTGTAAGGGGGCGGGGGTGTCAAAGCTGTCATCTCGAGGAATACCTCAGGAGAAATTGTATGAGCAGGAGCTATAGCGTACAAGGTGCACCCGAATGCAGGCACAGGGCGAACATAGACGCAATGCCAGCGTCTTATTTACTTTTCTCTCCCTCCTCGCCTCAGCTTTCCCTTTCGCGGAATTTCATAAGCGTCCACCAGCAGCATGTTTCTATATTCGTATTTATTCCCTCTTGCCTCTTTGTTCTTGTGTACCTGTGTATCCAAATATTAGTACTAATAATAATATTGTTAACAATAGGAATAGTAATTTCAACAAGTGTGGTCGCTGAAAACGCCTCTGAATTCAGTGTGCTCGAAGATGCTGGTTTCGAAGAAATACAACCTGCTGCCGTATGGTCCATGCATAACGGCCACAAATCCTTCACTCTGTGACATCAGCCATAGACGACGGTTCTCGAGTATCCCCTAGTCGAAAGTACGAATTTTAACGAAGGAACTATGCGCACGTGTGAACTTTAGCAAGTGTGATAGAAATATTTCGGTCGACGATACCACGCACACGAGACTACACGTGCTCTAGAGTAAGCAGGCCAGTATGTTCCCGGCCGCGGAGTGATGCTGATTTATGGAGAAAGGCAGATAAAAACGCATAAGTTCCTAAATTAAGAAGGGGACTTGGGGCCTTCTTGAACAACCTGATTTGGCTTCAACCTAGTTTTGCATTTTGCATTACCCACATGGCCAACTTCATACTCATGTACAAAAAGAGGGCGGGAGGTTATTTTTTGTACATTATCAACAATTGTGGAGCCCAAATGACACCTTCGTGAAGTGACAGTGAGACCTAGACGTGTGGTTGACCGTGTAGCATCGCAAGCGCATACAATTTGGGGTGCCTGCTGGTGGTTGGGTGTCAAAACTATTCGTGAAGTCAGGACTGTTCAGTGCGTGAAAAAGCTCGCACACCTTGAACGCTTGGTTCAGCGTAAACAACGATGTCAATCATCGTTCAGGGGCCCACAGAACTACTCGCACGCTTATATTGTTTTTGGTAGAGTGAGCCACTTTTTTCTCTTCTTTTATCCTTGTATCGATCCCTCTCCCCCACTCCCATCCGAAAGCCTTGCGCACCTAACCTGGTAGTCCAAGGATTCCGTGATCGAAGGCATTGCAAGATTCCTAATCCTCACCTTGTTTCGCGAGGCCTCTGTGATCGAAGGCTTTGCAAGATTTTTGAACATTGATTTGCGTGGCCTCTGTCATCGGAGGCCTTGCAAGTTCTCTGAACCGCGCCTTGTTATGTGAGGCCTCTGTGATCGGCCCACCTCTGACCAAGTGACAGTGTCATGTGACGTGATTTTATGGAGCATCATAGTCTCTTGCAATCTGTGACGTCATCTTGGCATCACCTCGTAGCATCATCACGTGAAGGCGATCTCCGTGTCACTGGTGTTGACAAGGCGATGTATTGTCTCACTTCGCGAGACTTCCAAAGCTTTCGCCTGAATACTTCAGAACGCCAGACGGCCGATCACTTGTTGCTGGGGCCCGCTGTTTGTACATTCGTCTTTCTCCATTACGACTCCTATATTATGTACTGCTACCGGCGAGTTGGAAAGCCCTGACGTCTTTCTTGCTAATTTTTTGGCCTATATTTTAACAAATCTTGCTAATTCACCCAGTATTTTTATTACTTTCACGCGCACCAAAACCCAAACGCCGTGAAAAATCTACGCATTTCCGCGGGTTTCGCTAAGTACACAATTCCTCGCGTTCTAGTAAGTGTGCAAAATAAAATGCGGACTCTTTATGCAACTTGCGCCCGTTTCCCTTTGTTGCCTACATTTGATGTATTATATTTTTTGCCTATGTCAGCCAGCTCAGCTTCGATTTCCACAATGATGCCCCTTGTGTTCATATTTTATTTCTCTAGAGTGATCTTTCCTAGCGCCTATTTAGAGCGAAGTAACCGGTCCTTCAACATGTCTCAAAGTAAAGGCATCGCGCGTCTTTGCGTATAGCAATCTAAGAAAAGGCGCGCGTCTTTGCGTATAGCAATCTAAGAAAAGGTTTTCCGGTATGGAGAGCTTCCCATGAGAAGTGATAGTGTTCAACTTTGAAAACTGAGAACCTAGCACTCTGACGAGATTCGGAGGAACGTGTTTCCTTGAGCGAGAAATCAGAGGTCACCTGGACGATGGGATGTAAAACCCCGGAACTGCACCTAAGAAGGCTTGAAAAACAAAGCATCACAATTCAAGGAGCGATAAAAGAATAGTGGACGCCTTGTGCGCTCATCCGTTCCTAAACAAGTATTTTTGCTTTTGCTCTCAGTCTCAAGAAACCTAAAAAAAAACGTTTTGCTGGTAACTGCTGCATTATTCTCAAATAACGCATAATCTGCGGCTAGGTTGTAAGGCACTACAAGAGTTGTCCGGTTCATGAAATTCTTCTCTGTTTTAATTCATTTCTTTCTAAACTCGTGAAAAATAGCATTGCTCTGCCTTGTATACGTACCGCCGTTAGCAGCTCATGCGTGCATCTCATGCAACTGAGTGTTCAGGAATAGGTAGATAAGTTGCGGAGCGCAAGGTGCCCAAATGCAGAGATTCCTTTAGCGCCTGAGAAACTTCTTGAATTGGCTAAGGTGGATTGAGAAAGCAAACAGATGAATGTACCTCTCAAAAAAGCTGCCCTCTTGGGATATATCGTATTGTCAGAGATTTTCGCACCGCTTTACGAAAGTAGCCGCTTAACAGAAGTTGAGTGGTTTTTTTTTTCAAATAACAACAAATAAGTATAGTATTCGTCCTGCTTCGCAGAGGCACCTTGGCTCTGAGGGTCGTGGAAAAAGCAACCAATGCAACGACAAACATAGGTAGCAGTTTGTGCCTTGTAAACAGGAGGTATTTTATCGCATTATTTTCACGTGTAAGTGGTGCCACGATGGTCAGTCGGGCCGTTGCGTGCATGTCACACTTGGAGAGCATCATAGCTCGCTGAAAGAAACAGCTTATTCGCACTTTCGGGTGCATTGCCGTGAATGCGGATGTAAGCCTGGTTTTCCGGCTGCTCTGTGTCCGGCGAAATGATGTCGAAAATGCTGTAGGCTCGTGTGCTTAGATTAGGGCGCACGTTAAAAAAACCCAGGTGGTCGACATTTCCGGAGTCATCCACTACGGCGGCCTCCATATTCGTGTGGTAGTTTCGGTACGTTAAACCCTACGTACTAATTAGTCAACCGATGATTCTGTAATTTTCAGAAATGAGAACAAATTACCAAGAAAATTGTTGAAGCCTTTCTGATAAAGGTGAAAGGTGACGCGTCTGTAGGGTGTCCTTTAATGACCTTGCTGGAATGTGAATATAATGTTCTGGATAAGTTATATCAAAGAATTTGTGTTTGTGTGCGAGCAGTCGTGCAAGTGCACATGCATTTGTGCCATCTAATGGTGTGTACCATTTTTGTAGCGTTAACTACACTGGCCTCGCTGAGCCAATTTCGCATGGCACTGGTGTGCGCATGTGCGATGATACTCCACCGCAGCCGCGCGCGGCTCGTCGCCGGTGTGCGCGCATTCGATGCGCTGCGCAGAAGATAAGTGGTGTCACTCACCGGAGCCGGCACCTCCCTCGCACTCGGCCACGGCCGCGCGCGACTCGCCGCTGCCGGTGTGCGCTCTCCAGAGGAGTGCCGCCATAGACTTGGTAGACATATGGACGCCGACGCGCACGCTTTCCCTGTGCAGTCGCCATCTGACACTGCGCTGGAGCCACTCGATAGCGCCTCGGACTGGCGTTTGCCACTGTGGTATAGCCATGGAGAAGGAGAGTGCTAATGCTGCTTAACGGTGCAGTAGAGCGGAGAAGCTTAACTCATCGGATCCTGAAGTAGTTGCCCGGCAAAATAAATATACATGTGCCACATAACACGTAGACCATGTGTGTGTCATTGAAACAGCTGTAAGCATAATATCTTGAAAGCTAAAAATAATCAGCTGAACCTTTGCTAACGCTAAGTATATCCTGGCATAGCTAAGCTAAGCCACTGCCAATTTTTTCTTTCTTTTTTTAATAAATTTTCATTTTCAAGTTGGGCTCTTCGTGGTCACTCTTTTCTTGTTCTTCAGCGCTTCTAAGTTGTTTTCTAATGCATTATTAAGCCCCGCTGATTGGTTGGCGGCTAAAAACTGGTAGTTGAGAGCAAGGAAAACAAAGAAGGATGAGAAAGGACACAGAGGTGAAAAGTGGTGATTGAAGGATTGATTTGACGGCCACTCCTTGTCTGACGGACCTTGCTTGCCTGTCTTAGGTGCCTCTTCGAGTTCCTGTTTAGCTGTCATCGGTGTCTGGGTGCAACCTCCCGGGGTGCGCGGCCACTGCAGACGATGCTGACTTGAGCTTAGCTGACCGATGTTTGTCGCGTCTCCCGGTCAGGCAAACTCTGCCTGGTCGGCATTCCTCACTAATGAGAATTTACCCATTGATCTTTTCTTGCGCAGTGGTCTGAGCAGCGTTCCGGTGGCTCTGTTCCCAACAAATGGGGCTTGTATTCACAAGAAATACCCCAAACTCATCTAGGAGGAGCTACGGAAGGTGACCGAACACTTCCAACTCATCACTGACGTCCGACAGTGTGATCGTGGAGGTATTCTGTGCTGTTTTCCAGAGCAGACCTGTTTATCAAATCTGCTAAAATGCACAGTGTTTGCCTCTCTTGCAGTGAGCTCTTTTGTTTCTTCTCACTTGGCCTGTGTGAAAGGATTAGTTCGTGGGGTGGACTTGAGCCTGTCTCCGCCCGAAATTCTAGAGATGTTTTCTGCAGCAGGCGCGGTGGCAGTTTTTCGCTGTACACGTAGCACTGACAGAAACAAGATCCCGACCGAGTTTCTGACATTTACCTTTGCTAGAACTACTAGACCAACAGAGATGAAAGCGTGGCCACTGATATATTGGGTTGAAGTGCTATCTCCTCGTCCACTGCAGTGTCATAAACGGTGACGTTTTGGGCTTAGCATAAAGGGTTGCTGATCAGTAGAGCGGTGTCAAATGTGTGCCAGACAACACAACTCTGAAAAATGCTCACTCAGGAAAAGTCTTGCTGTCTCTGTGGTGGTGCTCACCCATCTGATGATGGCACATGCCCTGCGAGAGCTCAGGACATTGAAATTATGGAAATAATTAAGAAAAAAACGTTGTTCAAGACGCTAAGTTCCAATTGCCATCACAGAGCCGTGTCATGGGTACGCAGTTGCTGTGATTCGTAATAACCATGTCGTGGACTCGTCACTCTAAGAGGTGATAGACTCGATCGTTGAAAAAGCAATAAAAAAGCTATAGGAGAACCTTTTTGTGACGCTGACGGAGTCATTTCATCAAATTGTAAATGCACAAACCACTCAAGTTCTCATGGATGTTAATCATCCTCATGCAGCCTCAATCTTGTCTTCAGCTAAAGAGGTGAATACAGGATCTCTAGAAACGGGACCTTCAAAACCCAGCCACTCGATAACAACACCTGTTGAAGACTTATATTCATCAAAAGCTGGTTCACCAGATTGCGGCCGTAAATTATTCCCCATTGAACATTCGGATTGAAGCTCTGATTCAGGTTCGCAGTACTCGCAGATAGAATTCGACTAAAAATAAATGAAATGGCGGGCGTCGCCACAAAAACATGGATCTTCAGTGAGCCCTAAAGGGAAAAGTAAAAAATATCAGAAAGAAATGGCATCAAAAGAGGATTTTTTGATATATAGCTTATTGTAGAAGGCTGTGAATGCTGCTTGGATATCCTCAATATTTATTTATTTTCCAAATACTGTTAGCCTTTCGCCTGTTACATGGGTGGGACATACTAAGAATATCAAACATCAATACATTCAAAGCATACAGCAATTCAAACAGCAGCACTTGAACTTGGAATTGTTACTTGACATACATAGGAAACACCGACTTTGAGACTGAAGAAAAAACAGTGCAGTCGTAGTCAGCACACAAATAAATTGTAATAAATTAAAATAGTAGACCATGCTTACAGAAAAATATCTTTGAGCCCTTACTCAAATTCTTCTAATGAATCACAATGAACCAGTGGTAATGGCAAAGCATTCCACTGACGAATTGTTTTTTGAAAAAAATGAATTTGCATATACATTGACACGCTGTTGTGGCACTTCGTATGTGTAATTATTTACATTTCTCAGGTTTCTTCCCCGGTGTGGCGTTAAGTATTTTGTTGTGTTTATGTTTAATTTATTTTTGACAATAAAAACAAGAACTTCATCCTTGCCAATTGCCGTCATTCAGCTAAAGTGGGCAGTTGAAGAGAGCGTAGCATTTCTGTTACTGACTCAGTCGAGGAGTACTTTGAAAGAATAAACCTGGCAGCTCGCCTTTGTACTCTTTCTAGCATATTAATGAGGCCTATTTCCGAGGAATGCCACACAATGCTGGCATATTCCAATGTTGGCCGAATATACGTAAGATATATTTTGAAAGACAACCTGGCAAGATTAGACAGAAAGATTGTAATAGTAACTGATGCTTCAGTTTGCGAAGAGAAAGCAGGAGTATGAATTGCATCTTCAGTGTTGGATTGGTCTTTTTAAATTCGTTTACCCCATTTTACACCTATGTATCAAGCAGAAACACTTGCAATTCTCTTAGCATTCCAAAAGCTACTTCAATGAATAAGAGATGCTATTATTTTTTCAAACTGCCTGTGTTTGTGTAGTTCAATAACTGTGCCTAATATGTCCAATGCTTTAAAAGTAGTTTACGCCCTTACCCCAAGACATTTGCGACAAGTTCGCTTGGTGTGGATACCAGGGCATAAAGGCTTAACTTTCAATGAATATGCAGGTGCACTCGCAGTGGCCTCACCTAATAATCCCATAATTTTTATAATTCCGACGCTAGCATTTATCGCCCTGGCACACTTTAAAAAATTTTTAATATCGGATCATTTTGAAAAATCTCGCTTGGCCGGATCTGATTTTCCCATCTTAAGGAGCCCTGGAGAAATTGATGGTGCTTCTCTAGAATAGCGGAGATATCAATTACGAGACTACGATGCTGAGTCCTCCACCCTGAATTTTTATATGCACAGGTCTGGTCTGGCACAGTCTCCCCTATGCATCCACTGCAATGAGAATGAACCCCTTCACCATTTCCTCTTAACACGCAGGTTATATACAAACCAAAGGAAGAGACTGTTAGAAGAACCTCTGCGGAGGTTGGCTCTAAATTTATTCCGTCCGGTGGTCTCTTCCTTTGGAGCAACTGAAAAGAGATTTAGTCACAGGAACGTTTGCGATTTTCTAAAAGCAACAAAACGAACAGATTCTTGAGCTGAGGCGTAAATTCAGTTTTTTTTTCAAACCATAATAGCTTGTTCGTTTTTTTGCATTACGCTTATTTATTTTATTTTTAATTTATCATTTACCAATTGGTTCTTTGTTTTTAACATACTTATCTAAATAATCCGGCGGGTAAAACCATTCCATCTAATAAAAGAGACACCATCCGTTTTATGGCCGATCCTCCGTGGTGGGTTGCGCCAGGACTCTGAGGAACAACCAACCAACCAACCAACCAACTAGAGATACGGAAGGAAATGAACAAAATATTGCTACATGCAAGTATATTGATATTCTAGGGGGCGACGCGCGTGTGTGCCTGACGAGGAAGACGAAGAGTTGGCTCCGCTCGATCGCTGGTGAACCGGGCCAACACCACCTAGACTTTTTTTCAGGCCTCCGCAAGCCTACGTGACGTCATCAGTGTGAGATCTGCCTGGAAGCTGGCGTCACTCAAATGACCGGCACACGTTCGCGTTTTGTCGTTCAGCGGCCCAGTTGCACTCGTAGCATTTTTTTCCTCAGAGGTTTACACCTAGAAGCAGGCCCGTGGCCAGGGGGGAAGGGTTAGGAGGCCACATTCCCCCCCCCCCCACGAAATCCGGATGGAGGGGGCTGTTTTACTGAGAATAAATAGTGAAAATGGGGGTTTGTCAAGGACTTCAACAGGTGCCCCACCACCTGAAAAATTAATTTTTTTTGGCTACGGGCCTGCCTAGAAGGAATTTTTGTTCGCAACAGGTGTAAGTGTTATAGCCCCGAAACGTTTTTGATATTTACACCTATATTTACAATTGTAGCAGAACTTTGTGATGAGCTCATCGTTCAATGGACACGTTCACACCAAGCAGCAGAGCAGTGGTAACGGGAAACGAAAAAAGTTTATTGGCTATATTATCACACGCGAGAAAGTGTGCCTCAGTAAGTTATGATTATACTGAAGTAAGGCGCGTTATCATACTCGTTGGTTTATGTAAAGTTTTTGAAGGCATTGGAGGGTCTATTTTGCATTTCAGTAAATGGACCAGAAGATTTGTGTCAAAACAAGACTGCATGTTTTATTATATAAAATACTTTTAAAAACAAACCAACAATGAAATAAAACCATTGAACGAGGATTCATGCGAAGTTTTTCACATACGATATTTTCATAAAAAGTAAAATAAAGCAAACGTGACATTACCTGTAGAATCTTTTCGACACTTAGTTGACTTATTCTCAGTAGATGTAATTGAACACACACGAAATGGGTTAGATATGACCTATTTAAATCTTCAAATGATTCTTCCACATAACAGCTCAAGTGCCAAAAGAAAGGCAATGTTCACAGCAAAAGAAAAAATGTGACAATACTTTAAAAAATTGTGGAGATAAAGCTTTTAACACTTCTCAAATGATAATGTAGGTGTTGAAACTGGGAGCTCAAACGATTTGGCTTTATAAACACAAAGGACAAATCATCAGTCATGTGCGAAAGATTACGCTTGGAGTGTCTTCAGTTTCCGTTTAGCTGCTTTGGCTTCAGACAGCTTGTTGTTTTCTCGTTTGCAAAGGTTGTTTGTTTAACAAAGTGTTGGCTGCTGCACTAAGTATGTTGTACCCCATCACTACATGTGGCGTATGGCCATTGTCACAAACATCAAAGTCTTCATTCCACTCAAGGAAGAGTGTTGTCATTGAAACAAGCAGTTCTTTCTGCTTTTCAGAGGCATAAAATTTGGCTTTGTGTTTTTCACTTGTCAGTTTCTCGAGAACAATATTCATCATCACTACGGCGTTCACAACGACGGCTTGGGGAAACTTAAGTCCACCTCTTGTGATACTCGTTATGAGCTCGTCTGCATCAATTGTAAGAGTCCTACTCTCAACAACTAGATTCTCTTTACAGAATGCACATTTAAGCTTCTTGAGTGCAGCATGTGCGCAATAACCAGCGACATAAGTTGTAGCTGGAAGTGTGTGCTGCTTTGCAGCAATGTCCTCTTCTCCAACTACAATCTGGAATTGCTTTAAAGCATCACGAAATTCATCAGTGGAGGCACATAGAGGAATCTCGTCACTCTCTGGCAGCTCGAGGACCTTCTGCAGCCTCAATTTGTGCTCCGTTTCATACATCTGCCGTATGGAGATATAGTACTGTGCGCCACTTAACTGTCGGTACCTGCCAAACCTGTCTTCAAGGCAGTGCGACTGGAATTTCCCTAGTAAGACGTACCTGAATCCAAGCTTTTCAAGGCAGTAGTAGCTTGTCACCTGAACAAGAGCAAGAGACGTGTGACGCAATGCGTTGTGCGTCTCATGACTGCAATGACCAGTGTCATGCTTGAGGCTTTTCCAGTAGTCGAGCCAACTGACCATTTTGTTCAAAAACTCAACTTGGGGGCAACAAACTGCCTTTATGGGCTCTTGTAAGTCATGTCGAAGGTGCCTCTCTTTATCCGGCGTCTTAACATTCACTATGCGCCACCACATTATGACAGTGCTGATAAAATCGGCCGTGCTTTTGGCATGCTGCAGTTCTGCTGCTTGTGCACTGTTGAGAGCTGCGATTGTGAAACTGTTGAACACCTTGAGAACAAGTTTCGTGTTTTGTCGCTCTAAGTTCGAAGGTTTCAGTGCGTTCAAAGCCAATGTTGGAGCAAGTCGTACAGGCTCATTTCTTTCTCTCTCATGGAGCTCTGGCAGCGTGTTGAATGAAGCTGTTAGCACGCACGGTTTGTCAGGTAGTCCATTGATGTCTGGAAAAAAACATACATTTACCACTGTTACGCTGGATAAGCCAATTGTTTCGTATGCATTTTAAAACATGAACAGAATCTAAAATAAAGAAAGTGGTTTTGATTGGTCTGATGGATGCTTGTAGACAGTATCAACCTTCCGCGGCTCTGAAAAAAATGACATTGCCTTCCCATTGATGGAGTTGTTGCCTGAAACAACCGCGATTACTAGAAAGCCTGTTGCCTCCAGCCCATTAATGAGCTCACGAAGAAATTGATGCAGCTGTATTGCATCTATTTTCGCCACTTGAAGGATGTGCACTACGTCTTTGCTTGACGACAGGAGGCTTTGAATCGTAAACACATATGCAGTTTTTGCTGCCTTTTGACTGCTTGTAGCACTTCCTACTAGACCACAATGTAGGGCTGCAGATGAATTTAGTGTATGACAAGCGTCACAGTTTTTTCGTGGTCATTCATTCCTAGGGCCAGCCTCTTTGCATACGACAGAAATAAAGCATCTTGTTGCTCAAAGCATGGATTCACACGGTATGACCCACAAGCACGTCTAATTGTGTCGGCATGTGGAAGTTTCAACTTTGATGTGGACCTAATAAATCTGTACGCATGTGGAGATATTGTGAAAACAACGCTAGCAAATACCAGCAAGTCCACACGTTATCTCGAAGTTCTGCTCAGTAAAATGCTGACTTGCTGTTTTATGAACTTGACAACTTCCACTTACCGCTCATGTGGGAACTTTGTGACGCTAGTTCATTTAGTGTTTCCACTGTCTTCTTCGTGACAATCTGCAAGCGTTCTTCGCTGTCGGAGAAGTTTCCTGCCAAACTTTGTACAGCAATAAGGACCTTGTCGATTTCCCGCAGATCACACAAATAAACAGGAAGCACGAGGGTCCCAAGCTTGTTAAGCTGCACGTCACCAACGAACACTTTCACAATCAAATCAGCTGACACTGTCACAAAAAACGCACAGTTGGAGCTTCTTGAGAATCGATGTTTAGGAAGAGGACTTTGTCGTGAGCAACAAGTTTTTTCCAGAAGGCGTTTGTCTGAAAATTTGTCAGAGCGGTGAGCAAGTCTTCAAAAGTACTGATGTTATTCTTTTTCTTCTCTTCTTTGTGAGCTTCAGCGGACTGCCTTGTTGCCTTCTGTAGCGCTTCTCCCTCTAGACGAAGCCGCTTCTCTTCAGGACTTTCCCGGACAACAGTATTAGGACGAGAAAATTACGAATGGCAGTTTGGGAATAGGCTCGGGATAGCACCAGGCTTGAGTCGTCTCAGCTGGAGAGGAACTTCAAGTACTCGTCCGGTTTTCTCATCTTGATAGGTCGACGTGGTCACAAAATCACTTGTATGAAAGTGCTTCTCACACACCTGAAAAAAAAAGAAAAATATGAAACAGAGCTTGTAGCACAAAAATCAAGCACGAAAAAGTTAGTGGACATTCGTCAACTACATATCAGAAAATGTGGCTGTATTATTAGTCATTATCATAGTAGCAATGCCTTGTTAAGCGACCCAACAGGCGAGCGCTGTTTGTTAAATCTAACTCTCATAGGATTTGATCAGGTGCTGCAGTCTGTTTAGAGCGACTGAGGCCATCAGCTAGGCGTGAGATTGCGAGGAAAGTACCTGTTTGTCAAGACTGGTCGCGCGAAAACAAAAATTAGGCAAACAGCACGATTACTAATACTGCGTGTCTCATGTCCTTCGTAATATATGCCCCGAAGGCATAGCTCACAAATAATGAAAATGCAAAGGTTTTTAGTTGCATAGCTGAGGGAGTTTACACACGCGTAGGCACCTGCGACAAGTGAAAGAACGCACTTACCACCGTGTACTTTGTGGGCGCAAAATCCTTGCGAGGGATCGCTCGCGTCCAAGCGGTTCTTTGGTCGGCATCCATTGGAAAACCGATAGACGCGCGCTTTAGGTCCATGAGCATAGTTAGAGTTGCACCCCGGTGCACAGCAGCATCCAGGCATATTGAGTAGTTTACTCAACCATGCTCACACAGCACAAGAGAAAGAAAAAACAGCGTGAGTGGTAACAAAATGCAACTTGCCTACAACCGCAACAGCCAGCAGAGCTAGCGAGCACGTAAGATCAATGTGGCCAGACGCACTGTCATGCGCTGCCAACTTCGCTCGGCTGTGCACAAAAATGTTTAAAACGTGAATGAATTAAGTAAATAAGTACATCATTTGAAAGATAAATAATTGCTAAGCTTTTTTTTTGTTAGACAGTAGGCAATAATTTTCTACAGTTTGCCTACTGAAAACTTGTTTCGAAGCAAAAAAGATTGTCTCTCTATTTGGCGAACAGAATCCGCAAGCCATTCCGACCTCAGCCAGTGGAGCGTTGCTTTCTCACAGATCTCAAAGCAGTGACGTCACGCTGACGAGACGGAGGCTTGCCGAGGCCTCGAAAAAAATCTAGGTGGTGTTGACCGGGCACGCCATTACCGCTGGTTTTGAATATATATCTAATCCTCAGCCTCGTCGTTACGGCGTCTCTTCTTTTCCGTAACATATTTGGTGGAGGTGGAACGTTCCCACGAAGCTTCTTCACCACGAAGCTTCACAGTGGCACACCATTCAGTCTCCGGCCATGGCTACCAAAGACAACAGCCTGTCAGCGTCTTCATCTGTAGCTCCAGCCACTACATACCTGACGATGCCCACCCCCCGTGATCCCAGTACATTCTCCGCACAACCTGGGCTCGACGTCGGCTACTGGCTCCATATATACGAGCGTGTTAGCCACACACACCGATGAGACCCTACCATGATGCTCGCCAACGTAATATTTTACTTGGATGGCACCCCACGGGTCTGGTTCAACGCCCATGAGACCGAGCTCACCAGCTGGGATACCTTCAAGGAGCGACTACGCGACATCTTTGGAAACCCGTCCGGTCGCCAAATGGAAGCGCGAAAAGAACTCGCCACTCGTGTGCAGTCGTCAACAGAGTCGTATGTCTCGTACATACAGGATGTGCTCGCGTTGTGCCGAAAAGTCGACGAGCAAATGACAGAGAGTGACAAGGTGGGCCACATACGTAAGGGCATCGTGGACGACGCCTTCAATTTGCTCGGCTACACTAACGTCACGACCGTAGATATGACTATCAAAGAATGGCGCCGCTTCTAAATGGCCAAAAGCCGCCGTGTTCTGCCTCAATTTACGCGGCTACCAAACACGGCTGTTACATCCACTTGCACTGATCTCGGTGCCGCACCACCCATGCAGGACAGCGTGACACGAATAGTTCGACGGGAGCTTGAGGCGTCAAGTCCGGCACCATTTCCTCCACATCCGCTCGATCATGGCACCGCACAAACGCCTCCGCCGGACCCTGTTATTCAAGCTGTCGTGAGGCAGGAAATTGCAAAGCTTGGTTTTCCTGTGGCCTGCTCTGTCTCCCGGCCCATCTCCAGACCAATGACAACAAATGCACCACGCCGTGACTTACACTTTATTCCGCGATCCCGTAATCCGGCGGAAGGGAGAACTGAAGGCGACAAGCCGATCTGCTTCCGATGCCACCGAGTTGGCCATATCTCCCGCTACTGACGCACCACTTGGACGCCCTCAAACTGGAGCCAATTTTCCTCTAATAGACCATACGAGGACTCCCGTCGGTATTCGCTCAGTCGTGTGTACCCTTCTTCCAACATCCCCAACAGCCGCACCACTGCTCTTTCGCCACCACCTCAACGCCACCGTTCCCCATCGCCCCAACCACGCCGCTATCCATCGCCGGTCGACTATGGATCCTCTCGGACGGAAAACTAGATCATGCAGCTCCGGGAGGTAGTGCTGCATCGCTTGTGAATGATCCAAATCCTCCATTGACACTCCCCACTGATACGAACTTGATTGAGGTGTATGTGGACGGTATTTCTTTGACGGCGTTAGTCGATACCGGAGCTCAAGTGTCCATAATTAGTGCTCATCTGTGTCGCCTGCTCAAAAACGTCCTCACGCCTGCAGCAACTAAAGCCCTCCGTGTCGCTGATGGTGGAACTGTGGCCATCACTGGAATGTGTACCGCTCGTGTTAGTATTGCCGGCCGCCATGTTCCTGTTTTATTTACGGTGCTTGAAAATTGCCCCCACGACCTAATCTTCAGCATGCACTTCCTATCGACGCATTCTGCCCTCATCGATTGTACCGCCGGTACTCTGTGCCTAGAACTTCCTCTTCTCCCGGATTCTCACCCTGAACTCCCGAACAGCTTGTGCACCATTGACTTCTTCCGGATACCGCCTAAAGCTCTCACATTCATCGAATTGGCAACACCTTCTCCCGTGCTCGACGGTGATTGTATCGTGACGCCGATTACTGATGTTCTCCTGGCGCGTGACATTACTGTCCCACACTCTGTCGTAAGCACGGCCTCTAACCGAACATATTTACCTGTTACGTATTTCGGTTTCTTAAAACAATTGCTACCCCAAGGAATTTCGGTCGCCACGCTAAGGCCCTTGATTGACGACAACGTCACCTGTTTTACGGCAGACGTATATCCCGAGCACCCACATCACTCGCACGATGCCACGTGCCTCGATGCGACCTTACGCTCCATGATCGCCCCGGACCTTAAACCTGAGAATTCAACCGCGCTATGCCACCTTCTGGCTTTATACCACGACATATTCGACATCGACCACCGTCCACTCGGCCAGACTTCACTCGTCAAGCCCCGCATTAACACAGGTGATTCTCTTTCCATTCATCGGCGACCATACCGGGTGTCTGCCACCGAGCGTAAAATAATTCAACAAGAAGTCACCAACATGTTAGCCAAAGAAATTATTGAATCCTCTTCGAGCCCTTGGGCGTCCCTCGTTGTGCTCGTTAAAAAAAAGATGACACGTGGCGCTTCTGCGTGGATTACCGTCATCTGAACAGAATCACGAAAAAGGACGTTTACCCTTTACCCCGCATCAATGACACTCTCGATTGTCTCCACGGCGCCCGATACTTTTGTACAATAGACCTACGTTCCGGCTACTGGCAGATTTCTGTCGACAAAAAAGACCAAGAGAAGACTGCATTTTTAACTCCAGACGGCCTATATCAGTTCAAGGTTATGCCATTTGGGCTATGCAACGCCCCAGCGACGTTCGAGCGCATGATGAACTCTCTGCTACAAGGGTTCAAATGGTCAACATTTCTTTGTTATCTTGACGATGTCGTTGTATATTCCCCAACATTTGAGACCCACCTTCAGCGTTTGTCAGCTATTCTCGACATATTCCGCACTGCAGGCCTCTAATTGAACTCGTCGAAGTGCCGCTTCGGACGCCGGCAAATTAGTGTTGGGCCACCTTGTCGACGCCTCTGGTGTGCAGCCGGACCCCGAGAAAATTCGTGCAGTCACTAGTTTTCCTGTACCCCAGTCAGCCAAAGACGTCCGGAGTTTTGTAGGACTTTGCTCCTATTTTGCAAGGTTTGTGAAAGATTTCGCAACCATCACTCGACCCCTCAAAGAGCTTCTAAAGAAAGACGTCACAATTACGTGGGATGCCGACCAAGCTGCTGCTTTTTCTCACCTAATCACGCTACTGACGACTCCACCCATATTAGCTCACTTTGACCCATTCGCTCCGACAGAAGTTCGACCCGATACTAGTGGTCGCGGAATCGGAGCCGTGTTAGCCCAGCGCCAACGGGGACAAGACCGAGTTGTCGCCTACGCTAGCCGCCTCCTCACAGCTGCTGAGCGCAACTATTCTATTACGGAGCGTGAATGTCTTGCTCTTGTTTGGGCAGTCTTAAAGTTCCGCCCATATTTATATGGCACTAATTTCTTTGTGATAACTGACCATCATGCACTATGTTGGCTTACGTCACTGAAGGATCCTACTGGCCGGCTCGGGCGCGGGGCTCTGCGACTCCAAGAGTATACCTTTACGGTGACGTACTAGTCCGGACGCCTACATCAAGACGCAGACTGCCTGTCACGCTACCCGGTCGCTGAGTCGAGCACTATGCATGACACCGACACCGAGCCTTGCGTCTTTTCCTTTTCGCAAATGATATGCATCGGTGACGAGCATCGCTATGATGTGTCCTTGCGTGCTATCATTGAGAGCCTCAAATCACCATCTTCCAGTCAGTCCGATCGCTAATTCGTGCTCCACGATGGTGTATTATACCGCCAAAGTTTTTAGCCGGATGGACCGGCTCTGCTGCTTGTCATTCCGAAACACCTTCGCTCGGAAGTTCTACATGAACTTCATGACCTTCCGACTGCTGGTCACCTTGGTGTGTCACGCACTTACGACCGAATACACCGACGCTTCTACTGGCCAGGGCTTGCACGCTCAGTCAGAAAATACATTGCGTCTTGTGAATAATGTCAGCGTTTCAAAACGCCATCGACACTTCCCGCCGGACGCCTTCAACCACTTGATATTTCGTCAGAACCGTTCTTCCACGTCGGCGTGGACCTACTTGGCCCTTTCCCCTTGTCTTCCTTGGGTAACAAGTGGATAGCCGTGGCCACCGACTACGCCACGCGTTATGCCATCAGAGCAGCTCTCCCAACAAGCTGCGCCACAGATGTCGCCGACTTCCTCCTCAAGGACGTGATTTTGCAACACGGAGCCCCACGGCAGCTGCTTACAGACCGTGGCCGCACCTTTTTGTCGAAGGTCATAGCCGACATCTTGCCGTCCTGTAAAACGAGACACAACCTGACTACGTCATATCACCCGCAAACCAATGGACTCACGGAGCGTCTAAATCAAACTCTTATAGACATGCTCGCTAAGTATGTTTCTACCAACCACACCGACTGGGATCTCGCGTTGCCGTACGTCACATTTGCCTACAATTCGTCGCGCCATGACACTGCCGGTTACTCTCCATTTTTTCTGCTGTTTGGCCGAGAACCAACATTGCCTCTAGACACCGTCATACCGTCCCCTGGAGTACCGACTAGTGAATATGCCATGGACGCTATCACTCGGGCCGCTCACGCACGCGAAATCACCCGTACTCGCCTTCTGACCTCTCAAGAGAAGCAACGGCGCTTGTATGACCAAAGACACCGCGACGTACACTTTCCGCCCGGTTCTTTGGTACAGCTCTGGTCTCCGACCCGTCAAGTTGGCTTGTCAGAAAAACTGCTTACTCGCTACACAGGCCCATACCGAGTCCTTCGTGTGGTTACTCCTGTAACATATGAAATTGGTCCTGCCACCCCGTTGCCTTCATGTGCCCAACAGGCTACCAATATTTTACATATGGCGCGCTTGAAGCCCTACAACTTTCCTAGTGACGTTGACATCTAAATGCGCCGAAACGGCGCTTGCGCCGCCGGAGGTTATGCTACATGCATGTATATTGATATTCTAGGGGGCGACGCGCGTGTGTGCCTGACGAGGAAGACGAAGAGTTGGCTCCGCTTGATCGCTGGTGAACTGGGCACGCCTTTACCGCTGGTTTTGAATATATCTGATCCCCAGCCCCTTCTTTACGACGTCTATTCTTTTCCGTAACAATATAAAAAAGAAAACAAAGAAATGGATACTAAAAAGCATGAAAGAACTAACTCTATGCAAGTTATTTACACGGCGTTTTGGAAACAGAGGTATATTGGTAACTTTTCTTTTGCAGCCAGAGAAAAAAAAAGTCCCATTAAGGTGGTTAGATAGATCTTCTTCCTCGTCAAATATAGATATGATGACCTATTGGCTGTGGTTTCATGGAATTTGTTCGTGTCTGATGTCCTTCGAAATTTTCATGACCATTTTTCTTAACTTAATTGACGACCTCTTGCGGCTGCACTCTGTTGCCGCTCTTAAGTTATCGTTCACGCCGTTTCTCACTGCCTCGTTTCCATGATGATGTGATGCGTAGGGCTTGCTGAGTTTGCAAACTTCAACGATTTGTTCCTTTTTCGACAGTGTAAGAATAAAAAAACGGCATATCCACGAAGTGAATCATGATGAGCGGGCAAAGCAGTGATAATATTCGCTGTTGCCGTAAGTCACCTATGACATTGACCATTGAGTGCCTAGGCGATGTATAAATATTGTCGCGGTACAACACGAACAAAAATCACAGGTACGCCTTGAGACAGCGAAATTAGCGTGTTTTCAACAGCTGAACCGCATTTTCTTTGCTTTGCTATTCTATATACATGGCACGTACGCACTTTGGGAGATTGGCCAAGAATGCAATGTAGAGACTGGTAAATGTTATTTTAGATAAGCTATGAAATTTACAACCAAAAATGAAGAAATTAATTGGCAAATATGCGTAAAATATCCAACTTGCCTACAAGTGATAAGCTTTTGAGTCTGTATTCCCGACTGCCGTAATAACCTGACGGGAATAATTTTAAAAACTTAAGTTTTACCCTAACGAAATTACGAAGAATTTTTAATACTAGGTTAAATGGCACTCGTTGAGTATTTATAATGAAATACACACGGCATCAAAGGCATCTTTGTGACTGTATTCCAAGCCTGAGACACGAAAGCTTAAAATATTTTCCTCCGATAAGGTCAAGCCTGTTTCTTGTAAAAGGAGTAATTAGAAATTAAGTTCTGATACGAAAATGTTTGTCACATGTCAAAAAGTAATGTGTGATATTTTTCAGTTCTCCGAAGAATTGGCAGAGGGGTGATATGATCAGACCAGCCCTGTACTAATAAAAGTTTAATGGGGGAACACGACATCGAAATTTGATGATCATCACATCTGATTGTCGAGAATGGCTCCACTGCAAATTTCATGAATATTTTAGGTTATTATATTCTGTCCACGTGGTTATTGCTTTCATCCTATCTGTGTGGATAGCTCATCTTCTAAAACTGACTGCGGTGAAGTATTACACCCCCGGGAGAACCTGAATTATTGGGAGATCTAGCGATGAGCGGGCTAAGGCGTCGGCCATTTCATTTAATGTTAACCCACAGTGACCTGGTACCCATACTAATTTTAGGTACTTCAGCTGACACGGAAATAAAGATCGTAACGTCGTGATGGCACGAGAGGTATGAGAAGTTGTAAGAGCTGTGCGTACCGAGAGCGAGTCAGTAATTATTATTGCTCTGTTCTCATTCCGGGGAAGTTTTCGCAGTTCCATGATGATGCCCTTAGTTCCGCCTCAAAAACAGGAGTGAAATCGGATAGCCTCACAGAAAATGACCAGCCAAGTAATTTGGAGACTATTCCTACGCCTGTCCTTTCCTCATTGACCGAAGCATCTGTGGCTATTATCTCACATGTCTGTGTATGCTGTAGGAAATCTGCTAGCCTGTTCTCTAAGAACTTGTGGGATTGAAATATAGATTGAGGAGGAAAGATCTCATCATACTCTATATTAAGAATATGGTTTGAGATATCAGATACAATTACGTCACTAATTCTGACATTCATACTTGTCAGTTTCTTTTGTACATAGATTATCTGCGGTGATTGAAAATGAGGCCAACGAGCGAGACAGAATGAATCTGGGTCACTCATGAAAACGTAATCAGCTCTTTTCACTGGTAAGCTGTAAAAGTTTAGGAATGCCTGTACTGTCAACAAGCCGAATCGACAAAGCAAAGTAGAAAGACGTGCTTTCGGATAAATAACATTAATTGCTGTAAACATAGGGAGCCCGGACACAAGCGCAGAGCTTCCCACTCCAAGAGAACCAACTGCTTAGTTTTGTACGCAGGTCTTTCCGAAAATATGACACATCCGAATTCTAATATTGTCCACATATACATTTCGCAAGCTTGTCCACTTCGTTCTCGAGTAAAGCCAGAGGCCCACTGCCTGGTGTCCGCTAAATTCCGCCATGATCGTTTTTATCCCCATGTACACACGGGTCATTTGCCTCCCTCTCAAAGAGCATCGACTCGATGCGAAATCAATAATGCATTTTTTTAAAGAAAAGTCTCACGCAATCACTTGCTGACGTAGGGCTTCATGCGCAGTACTTGAACGAGTTCAGAATGGTGCTGGCGACGCTTCGTACTACATGAACTGTCGGGAACGACTTCGTAAGTGTCATCACTCAGTTGTCGCAGCACTCGGTATTACCCAAAGTACCTTCTTAAGAGCTTTTCGGAAAGTCCTCGTTGACGTACGGGTGTCCAAACCCACACTTTGTCATCAGTTTGATAGACGACTGTTCTGCGGTGAGCATTGTAGAGGCCTGCATTGTACTCTTGCTGCTGGCGGATCCGTACACGTGCAAGCTGCCTAGCTTCTTCTGCGCGTTCCGTAATCCTGTCGGCGTCCGGTTCAATGTCGTCACCTTTGTGTTGTAACATCGCATATAATATGTATAGTTCGTACTCCTCGTCCTTGAACGAAGCTGAACGGGGTGATGCGGGTTGTTTCTTGCTTGGCCGTGTTGTACGCAAACGTTACGTTTGGCAAGATTGCATCCCAATTTTTGTGTTCAACGTTTACGTACATCGAAAGCATGTCTTCGATGGTTTTGTTTCGACGCTCTGTCAGCCCGTTCGTTTGTGCGTTGTAGGCGGTGGTCTTACGATGCGTTGTTCCTTTCAGCCCCAGGACTTGACCCGAAAGAGCTGTCGTACTTGCAGTTCCTCTGTCTGTGATCATGACGGTTGGTGTTCCATGCCTCAGTACAATATTCTCGATGAAAAACCTTGCCACCTCCGCTGCTGTACCTCTCTGGATAGCCTTTGTCTTGGCATAGGTGGTCAGATAATCTGTCGCGACAATAACCTTGTGGTTCCCTGCAGTAGAAGTAGGTAGTGGGCCCAAAATGACCATGTCGATCTGGTCGAATGGAGCTGTTGGAACCTGCACTGGTTGCAGGAGGCCAGCTGGTTTAGTCGGCGGTGACATGAGTCGCTGGCAGTTGAGACAGGTACGAACGTGGTGCTTCCCGGCTGTGGTTTGTCTCAGCCAGTAATACCTTTGCTGTGCTCTGGCCAACGTTCTCGTGCAATCTAAATGACCAGAGGTCAAATCGTTGTGGCATGCTTTGAGTACTTCGGTGCGAAGGACTGTTCGGATGACGAGCAGATAGGCGGATCCAGTCACCGAAACGTTTCTTTTGTCGAGCACTCTGCCCGGAAAACAAAACGATGACAACACTGTTGTGAAAACTCTTGGCGCCTCTTGATATCTGCCATCCAAGTAGTTAATTAAGCCAAGCAAGTCAGAGTCATCCCGTTGTTGCTGCGCAATGGCGATCGTGTCTAGGACACCGAGAAATGATGTTTCCTCCTCTCAGGTAGGGTTTACGACTCAATGGGTGAACGGGCAGAAAGTCAGCGTCAATGTGTCGCTTGCCTGACTTATGTACGACTACGATATCGAAATCTTGCAGCCTGAGACTCCACTGCGCTGATCGCCCGGTAGGGTCTTTAGGACTTGTTAACCAACAGGGTGAGTGGTGGTCGCTAATTACTTTGAAGGGGTGGCCATATAAATATGGGCGAAATTTTGTAACCGCCCATAAAACGGCGAGACATTCCTTCTCAGTCGTGGAGTAATTAGCCTCAGCGCGTGTTAGCGTTCTGCTGGCATAGGCGATTGCCCTTTCTGTGTCATCTTGCTGCTGTACAAGCATAGCTCCCAGACCTACATTGCTAGCATCGGCGTGAAGCATCGTAAGGGCTCTCTCGTCAAAGTTGGCAAGGACTAGAGGGGTTTGTAGTCGCTGGTAAAGATCATTAAAAGCAGCTTCCTCTTCGTTCTTCCACTCAAAGGTGACGTCTTCTCTCATGAGGCGAGTTAAAGGTGATGCAATGCGTGCAAAGTCCGCGATAAATCTTCAATAATATGCACAATGGCCGAGAAAGCGTCTGACAGCTTTTTATCGGTGGGCACAGGGAACTTTGCAGCGGGTGCAATTTTTTCAGGATGGGGCGAACACCTGCATGACTGACGACGTGACCAAGAAATTGCAGCTCTTCGTAGCAAAAGTGGCACTTCTCAGGCTTCAACGTCAAGCCCGCACACCGTATGGCTCGTAAAACCACTTCACGACTTTCAAGGTGCTCGTCGAACGTTGCGGAGAACACTATGACATCGTCCAGATACACTAAGCAGGTTTTCCACTTCAACCCGAAAAGCCCGGTATACATGAGTCTTTGAAAGATAGCAGGCGCTGAACACAAACCGAATGGCAAGACCTTAAATTCATATAACCCATCTGGTGTCACAAAAGTGGTCTTCTGGCGGTCTCTTGGGTCCACCACGATTCACCAATATCGACTGTACAAGTCCATTGAATAGAAATATCGAGCATGTCGAAGTATGTTGAGGGAGTCGTCTATACGAGGTAGTGGATATACGTCTTTCTTGGTCACCTGATTTAGCTTCCGGTAATCCACACAGAAGCGCATGCTTCCGTCCTTTTTCTTAATGAGGACCACAGGCGACACCCGGAGGCTCTGTGAAGGCTGAATGACGTCATCTTCAAGCATTCTGTCTACCTGCTGTTGTATCGCTTCGCGTTCTTTTGTATCCACGCGATAAGGGTTCTGGGCAACGGGTCTCACCGTTTCCTCGGTAATTATCCGACGCTTAGTTAGAGGCATGCAGCCAACTCTTGATGTTGTCGAAAAGCAGTCTTGGTATTCGGCCAATAGCTCAAGAAGTCTGTGTCGCTTGTCTTTCGGCAAAGTATCGCTAAGGTCTAGAACAGGCGCTGAATCGAGTTTTAGCGCCTCATAGACTACCGCCAAGCATCCTTCGGCATCTATGACACCGTTGAAGTAAGAGACAGCTGTGCCTTTTGGAAGGTGCCGGTGCTCAGCGATGAAATTGGTCAGCATTAGGTCCGTGCGTCCAGCAGCAATTCTGATTAATACCTCGTGCGACAGAAATACAGTGGGTGAAGAGAAGTGAGCTTATTTGGTCGGTAACTCCTTCGGCCTCAAACTGGACAGTGCGGGCCACAGAAACAAGCGTGCGTGACTTATGAGGGAGGACCACGTCTTCATCGCTAGGACTCAGTTGGTTTGCTTGCGTCTCTAGAAAATCGGTAAGCCTGTACTGTTGCAGAAAGTAACCAAACTCTTTAGCATATTGATGACAGTGCCATATTCTCGTAAAAAGTCATGCCAAGGATAACATGTCTGCAGCATGCAGCGATAACGACGAACGACGCAGAGAAAGGAGAACCTCTGATGTCTATTCTTGCTGCACATCTTCCAGGGGGCATCACTTACTGGCCCCCTGCCATTCTTATATGAGGGCCCGTCTACGGCGTCTTCACTTTTCCGAGGCTGTCGACGAGGTCTTGACTGATAATGCAGAAGTCGGCACCGCTGTCGACTAAAGCTGTCACTTTCTGACCGTCAAGAGGAATACTTAGGTCGGCAGTCAGAATTTCATCCCTTCCACAGCTCATCGGCTGCACGAAGTCATGCAGTGGGGGCTTTTTTTGTTATTTTTATGGCCTGCAACCTTGCCACCGGAGGTCGCCGCACTCAGCTTCGCCGGCGTGGGCTAGGTGACCTTCTTGTATTAAGGTCCGCTTAGGTGCGGCTGTGCAACAAAGGCGAACGCGTGGGAGACGGAGAGCGGGATCGACGTCCCAGTCCAGGTGGGTTAATAGGCATTGTCTCCTCTGCAGGCGTATGGCCGTCCTCAAAGTAAGAATGGACTCCGTAGAAAGAGGTGTCGTCGCGGCGTGGAGTGTATTCGTCGTTGGCACGTCGACCGTCAAACCAAGGTCGAACAGGACGCAATAAATCGCTTCGATGCTAGCAAGGGCGGGCAATATGGCCTGCCCCTCCACAGTGAAAGCAAAGCGGACGCCTGTCGACTGTGCGCCATGTATCTGTTCTTCGGGTCGGTGGACATCTGAGCATATTCCCTGGCGTCGATGCCCATGGCGTGGCTGTGGACAGCTGTTGTATGGTTGTGGCACGGGTGGTTGCTGTAGTGTCTGCTCTTGTGGCGGTGACCAAAGGGCCACTGGTGCCTGGTGTTACGGCGTCGGCGTCGCGGGTGGTGGACGTCAGAGAGTGACTACGTAGCTCATGGGACGCTGCTCAGCATCAGCACCAGTCGTAGAGAATGCTTGGCGGATTTCATCGCGCATGACTCGACGATTGACGGAATGGTCGCTTCAGCAACCGCAGTGCGGAACTTCTGCAGTTATTTGCGAACTATCTCCCTTATGAAGTCTCGCAAGGAGCTCTGCCTCTCACACTTTATAGCGATAGCATTGATTGGTACATTGCTTGACATGTGGTCATATTGCCTGCAGCGTTGATGAAGGGCCCGCTCGATAGCTGTAGCCTCCCTAATAAAGTCAACCACGGTACTTGGAGGGTTGCGCTGTAGCCCGGTGAAGAGCTGTTCCTTGGCACCGCGCGTGAGATAACTCAACTTTTTATCTTCCGTCATGTGCGGGTTAGCTCGACGAAAGAGACGAGTCGTGTCTTCGGCAAACATTGCAACGATTTTGTTTGGTTTTTGAACCCGTTAACTCCAATTACTGCTGTGCACGGTCCCGTTGATCGACATTGGCAAATGTATCGACGAACTGCTGTTGAAAGTCAAGCCAAGTTGATAGATTGGCTTCTCTATTCTCATACCAAGTACGAGTACCATCGTCAAGGTAGAAATAGGCGCGAGAAAGCTTTTCCTATTCCGGCCCCTGATTTATCTTGGCAACACGCTCGTGGGGGTCGAGCCAATCGTCAACGTCTTCATGGGCTCCGCCACGGAAGCAATCAAGAACAAGTGGTTGAAAGATGGTTATATGAGATGGGTGCTTCGGAAAGCTGCCTTGGGGCACCTGCTGGGGGCTTGCGTTGGCCATTGGTCGAGCTGAGTGGTGGCTTGGAGGTTCCGGCAATAGAGTGAGCTCTAGCGCGAGGTCTCGCAACCATCAATTGAAACGATGCACAGGAGTCGCAACAGGTGACAATGCGTTTGAACTGAATGAATGGCTCCCAGCGGAGGTGTGAAGCATCAGGTAGGGTGGCGATTCAGCGCCTCCACCAGTGTCACGGTACAACGCGAACAAAGCACAGGTACACTTTCAGACAGCGAAAGCAGCCTGTTGCGGCTCAGCGAAAACAGCTGAGCTGCAAGATTGTCAACTTCATTCTCGAGTAAAGCCAGAGGCATACTACCTGGCGTCGGCTAAATCCCTCCATCATCGTTTTCATCCACATGTAGACACGGGTCAATATAAACAATGCTTATTGGCTGTAACTGGTATGCTCTGTTGAGTTGTGAACCTCAATTTGCATTCATAATTGCCACTTTGTGGTATCGAATCTAGCTCAAGGTTGGCAAAGACGAGGCCTGGACTAATTCTCCTGGTAGTCCTTGGTTGTTTCGAATCAAATTTAAAAGCATATTGAGACGTCACCTAGGGCGCAAATCAGTCGTTGTCTGTGATCATTATCTGGATAAGCGTCATTGTAACTAGCGGCGGCTATGGCACACAACACCAGCACCGAAGCCAACGGTCTAGCGTCGATCATAAGGAGCTTCCTCCCGAAAGACTGATGTTTATACACACACACACATATATATATAGATATATATATATACATATATATACATATATATATATATATATATATATATATATATATATATATATATATATATATATATATAAGGAGGAGGAAGCAACAAAAAGGGAGAAGGCAGGGAGGTTAACCAAAAAGACATCCGGTTGGCTACCCTACACTGGAGGATTAAGGAAGGGGACAAGAAAGACGAGAAAGAGGGAAGAGAGGAAAAAAGAGGGTGTGGGAGAGACTGACAGTAATTTCACTGCAGCATGTAGAACTCTACCGCATGTCAGAGGCGTTCACACAAGCCTGTCTTTCTCAGGAAACGCAGCAGGGCTTTCACTGCCTTGTGGGCTGTCGAGGCATGTGTACGTTGCTGTAAAAGCACCTGCACAGAAAGAGGCCGATCATCCAGTCGCCGCATTGCGTTGGCAAGTACTTGTCTCTCTGAGGCAAATCGAGGACAATGACACAGCAGGTGTTCCATATTTTCGTCGGTGCCGCAAACATCGCACGCCGCACTGTCAGTAATTCTGATTAACGTGGTATAAGCTTTCGTGAAAGCAACTCCCAGCCAAAGGCGATAGAGAAGCGAAGCTTCACGTCGATGTAGGCCGGGTGGAGGCCAGAGTTGTAGTGAAGGGTCGAGCTCGTGCAGTCGTGTACGTCGTATGCTTGGTGCGTTCCACTCACTCAGTGTGAGACTGCGGGCCAGTTGACGAATCTGCCTCGCCGCATCCGCTCTTGAAAGCGGTATCGGAACGCTGTTCGCTTCTTTATGTGACGTGCGAGCAGCATGATCTGCAGAATCATTGCCGCCTATACCACTATGCCCAGGTAACCACTGAAAGACGATGTCATGGCCTTTTTGTATTAACAGGTGGTGAAGTTTCACGGTTTGGTAGGTCAACTGGTCGTGGCATCCGCGTCGGAGAACTGATATCAGGCACTGTAACGCTGGTTTTGAGTCAGAAAACACACCCCATTTACCTGGTCTTTCTTCTGAATTGATGTGTTCCAGTGCATTGCGCAGAGCCTCGAGTTCTGCCGTCGTCGAACTTGTCACATGTGAAGTCTTAAAACACCGAGTTATCCCTTGTGATGGTATAACCACTGCTCCACCTGAACTAGACGGCGTAGTAGAGCCATCCGTGTAAATGTGCACGTGGTTACTGTAGTTTTATTCCAGTAGGGATAGACTCAGTTGTTTCAGGGCATGTGTCGGTAAGTCCGATTTTCTCCTCATTCCTGGAATCATTAAGTGAACTCGCGGCCGGCTCAAGCTCCAAGGAGGAAGCAGTGGCTTTGATGCAGGTGCGTATGTCTCAGCAAACGTTGAACGATGCTTGGAGACAATAGAGCCGTATGTCGTGCGGGGCCTTTCAGCAGCTAGGCTCGCCAGGTGGTGAAAAGGGGTCCTGGCATAATGCCTGAGGTGCATGCGCATTGTCTCGGTAATAATATGCGTATTTATCGAGTGATCTTGAGCGATGGCAATGGTTTCAGCCGTTGAAGCACTGCGGCGTATTCCAAGGCATATCTTAAGTGCTTGGGCTTGAATGCTCTGAATTGCGCGCAGGTTGGTCTTGCCGGTGTTAGACATTGCAGGTAAGCTGTACCGTAAGAATCCGATAAACAGCACTCTGTACAGTTGTAGCATGGATGATATGGGCACTCCCCAATTTTTTCCTGCAAGGAATTTGAGCATGTGGCATGTTGCGATCAGCCGCTTCTTCACATAGTTCACGTGTGGAGTCCACGACAGGTTTCTATCTATTATGACTCCCAAGAACCTGTGGCTTCTGCTGAACGATATGTATTCTTCATTAATCGATATACTGTAAGCAGACATTGGTTTCCGCGTGAACGCTACCACTGCACATTTTCCGCAGGACACCTCGAGGCCTTGTTTACGAAGATAGCATGACGCCGATGTAGCAGCCTTCTGAAGGCGGGCACGAAGCTGAGGCCTTGTCACACCTGATGTCCAAATGCAGATGTCATCAGCATAGACAGAAAGTTCTACTGTGCTAGGTAGCTGCTCGACTAGACCAATGAGAGTTACGTTGAAAAGGGTAGGGCTTAGCACTCCTCCCTGAGGAACTCCTCGGCTGCTGTAATAATCAGGTGTTGGGCCATTTGCTGTCATCACGTAAAATGATCTCAGCTGTAAGTAGCCGTACACCCACATATATATCTTGCCACCAAGACCTACTGTTTCCAAAGCACTAAGGATGGCTTCATGGGTGACATTGTCGTAAGCCCCCTTAACGTCTAGAAACAGGGCGGCGCACAGTCTCTTACAGGCTTTCTGGTGTTGAACATATGTCACCAGATCAACGACGTTGTCGATTGACGAGTGGCCGCGCCTGAATCCGGTCATGGATACTGGATAGATTTTGTAGTGCTCTAAATACCACTCCATTCGTGTTAGAATCATTCGTTCCATCGTTTTTCCCACACAACTGGCAAGTGCGATAGGACGATATGAGGCAACATCCAAAGGAGATTTACCAGCCTTTAGAAGTGGAATCAGGCGACTTGACTTCCATGTATATATATAAGGGAAACAAGTGTACTTAAGGGCTCGTTTTTCGTGTTTTACACAATATTAATGAGATCTACCAGACAATAATTCCAAGGAAGGTATAGAGGAAGTTATTAGGCGAAATCTAATGTAAATGAGAAGAAAGAAAATTGGGTGAAAAGATAACTTGCCGTGGGCAGGATCCGAACCTGCGACCTTCGAATAACGCGTTCGATGCTCTACCATTTGAGCTACCAGCTCAAGTGGTAGAGCACTCGTGTTGACGCACATGGTCAATGTTTTTTTGTCTTTCTATGGGCATGCATATATTCCTTTCGCTTTAAAATTCATGTATTCAGCGCCCACAATAAGCACCTCTTGAGCTATTGGCTCAAGTGGTAGAGCATCGAACGCGTCAAAGACCGTCAAAGACCCATTGCGTCAAAGACCGTACCGTGTCTCTGCTACAGAACGTCACGTCATCAACGACCAGGTCGAAGAGATGCTACGCCGTTGCGTTATTCAACCATCGCACAGTCCTTGGGCATCTCCTGTCGTTCTAGTTCGAAAGAAGGATGGATCGATTCGATTTTGCGTCGACTACCGGCGATTAAACAAGGTGACGCGGAAAGACGTCTATCCATTACCGCGCATCGACGACGCCCTTGACAGCCTCCAGGGAGCCGAATTCTTCTCCTCCTTAGACTTACGATCTGGATACTGGCAGGTTCCTATGGCAGAAGCTGATCGCCAGAAAACTGCGTTCATTACACCAGATGGCCTGTACGAATTTAACGTAATGCCATTTGGGCTTTGTGATGCTCCTGCCACGTTTGAACGACTCATGGACAACACACTGCATGGACTGAAGTGGTCTGTGTGTCTATGCTACCTAGACGACATTGTCGTATTCTCTCCCGATTTCCCTACACATCTGCTTCGGCTCCAACTGGTTCTGACGTGTTTAACCAACGCTGGGCTCCAACTGAACCTTAAAAAGTGCCGCTTCGCCGCGCGAGAGCTGTCCATCTTGGGGCACATCGTGTCCAAGCATGGTGTTCGAACCGACCCTGCAAAACTGCGAGCAGTCGCTGAGTTCCCGAAACCTACTACACTGAAAGAATTACGCAGTTTTGTCGGTCTATGCTCCTACTTCCGGCGCTTCGTGCGAAATTTTGCGTCGATCATGTCACCACTGACCAACCTCCTACGCGGTGATGCAGACCTTTCATCCTGGTCTTCTGACTGTGACGTCGCGTTTGCCACGCTCCGTAGTCTGCTTACATCTCCTCCAATTCTTCGGCATTTCGACCCAACAGCTGCAACGGAAGTTCACACAGACGCTAGTGGTGTTGGTCTAGGCACGAAACGAGGCGCCGTCCTCGCCCAACGCAAGCCGGGCTACTCCGAATACGTCGTCGCTTATGCGAGTCGCACACTTACTAAAGCTGAGGCCAATTACAGCGTCACTGAAAAAGAGTGCTTGGCGCTAGTGTGGGCGCTTCGCAAGTTCCGCCCTTATTTGTACGGTCGCCCATTCGACCTGGTAACGGACCACCATGCACTTTGTTGGCTCGCCACATTGAAAGATCCTTCTGGCCGCCTAGCTCGGTGGGCACTGCAAATCCAGGAGTACGACATTCGTGTCATCTATTGCAGCGGACGCAAGCATTCTGACGCCGACGCTTTGTCGCGTTCGCCTTTACCTCCCGACTCGGCCTGCGGAACCACTGGTACCAACTCCGTCGCATCTCTCGACCTCGACTCCTTTACCAGTAAACAACACAAGGACCCGTGGATCGCTTCCCTTTTTAACTGTCTCTCTGGATCGTCAACCATTGCGGTACCACGATCTCTCCGACGTCAAGCTGCTCATTTCGCCATTCGTGATCGGCTGCTACACCGACGCAACTACGCCCCTGAAGGTCGTAAGTGGCTCTTGGTTGTCCCGCGCAGCTTGCGATCACAAATCTGCGCCTCCTTTCACGACGATCCCCAATGTGGTCATGCCGGAGTTTTCAAAACTTATGAACGCATTCGCCATCGCTTCTACTGGCGCGGAATGTATAATTTCGTTCGCAAATTCGTTATGGGCTGCCCTGACTGTCAACGGCGCAAATCACCGCCTTTCCACTCGTCCGGTGCGCTTCAACCGCTTCCGTGCCCTGCCAAACCTTTCGATCGGATCGGAATTGATCTCTATGGCCCTCTACCGACAACATCAGATGAAAATCGGTGGATCATAGTCGCTGTGGACCATTTAACACGCTACGCTGAGACCGCCGCCCTTCCAAGTGCCACTGCGCGGGACGTAGCATCCTTCATCCTTCATCGCTTCATACTACGACATGGTGCACCCCGAGAACTACTAAGCGACCGAGGTCGAGCCTTCCTATCAGAAGTCGTCACGTCTCTGCTTTCTGAATGCCATGTTGTTCATAGCAAGACCACCGCTTACCACCCGCAGACCAACGGGCTCACGGAAAGATTTAACCGCACTCTTGGCGATATGCTCGCCATGTATGTGACATCCGATCATACTAACTGGGATCGCATTCTTCCATTCATCACTTTCGCATATAACACCGCGGCACAGTCTACCACTGGATTTTCACCTTTCTTTCTTCTTTATGGACGCGAACCTTCCCACCTCATCGACACTCTCCTTCCATACCATCCTGACGCATCCGAATGCCCATCTGTGTCCGAAGCTGCCCGAAATGCGGAAGAGTGCCGTGAACTTGCACGCACCTTTACGTCACAGGAACAACAGCGCCAGAAAGAAAACAACGACGACTCTTCACAAAGCCCCAGCTATTCCCCGGGATCACTTGTATGGCTGGCTGTTCCTTACCAAACCCCCGGCATTTCCTCAAAACTCGTTCCAAAGTACGAGGGCCCATACCGCGTTTTGGAGCAAACCTCGCCGGTGAATTTTGTCATCGAGCCACTTTCCCCATCTGACGACATGCGCCGGCGTGGACGTGACATCGTCCACGTCGCCCGCCTTAAGCCACATCATAGCCCTCTGCCTCCAGACTCTTAGGTCGCCAGGATGGCTCTTTTTCGGCGGGGGCAAATTGTGAAGAAGAAAACGCATAGTTGGCAAGCAACATCGCCACCGCTTGGGTACTGGGTGCTGGGCTTCTCTCGCTCGGCTCGTGCTGATCATCACCGGCATCTGCTTGACCGTTGCTCTAGCTCGATCAAGTTTCATCGTAGGACCACCGTCGCAACAGTCGCCAATAAACCCTTTTTCAATATATATATATATATATATATATATATATATATATATATGCAGAAGAATAACTTCGGTTGCCGCAAGGTTATAAATATGAAAGTAGATGCGCTTTCACATATAAACTGTTTATTCTGCCGACGTTTCGGCAGGAGCCCCGTCTTTTGCAACTCATGTCTTGGAACTTTTAGGCTTTCTTAGTTTCAGTAATGAGGACACAAACGTGAAGAAAAGTGCAAGAAAAGATAACTTGCCTTCAGCAGTGATGCGTACCTGCGACCTTACAATAACGTGTACGATGCTCTACCAATGAGCTATGGTGGCGGTCATCCTTCCGGTCAACCTATAGGGCACCCCGCAGTGGCATGTAGGAGTTTGGTGCTTAGTGACACCGCCAACCGGAGCTATCGGGTTGGTGTCGACTCCTTTTGACGGCTACCCGCGTGTGGCTGAGCCATGTCTGGAGAAAAGGGTATCCAGGGGGTTGAGCTGACGCTGCGTGTTTGGACCTTTAGGGCCCCCAGCAGAGGAAACATAACCCTTTGGCCCCAGCTTGACGTGGACAGCACCTCTAGGCTGACCCACACAAGGGAAATCGGCAGTCGCCTTTTACTGCCTCTCTTAGTCCTCATCTTCGTCTTTCTCTCTCACTTTCTGTCTTTCCTGTCTCCTACTCACTGATTTTACTTCCCCTTCTCGGCAGCAAGAGTTAACCTTCTGTGAATATCCTATTTTGGGTAGTTAGTTATATTAGGTTACAGCGGCCATGTACAGCGGCCACTTACGTTTTTTCCGTATCTCATAATGTCCCCTCATTAGGCTCTGTGGTGGATGGCTCACATGGCCGCCGAATAAGACACAAATGATGATATCACCACACCCGCAACGACCTGATCGCCCCTAAAAGAGGTGGCCCACCAACGTGATCTCCGGACTGCTCCTAGAAAAAAAAGAGAAAAGCTTTTCTCAAGGCCACATTGTTCATACCATCTGTGCAGAAAAGAGGGCCAGAAGCCGCAGCAGTATTTTACTGATCTTGTTAAAAGAAGTACGCCAAGATATTAACAAAAAAAGGAGACTCGAAAGCGGCGGTAGGATGCACGAGAGAGGGCGGTGGAGCAATCCAACCACGCACGTCACAGGGACGCCTGCGCATGGTGGCGCCACAGTATGTCCTCGCGCCCACTACCCAGGGGTTCTGTAGCACGATCTCTGAGCAGTGGTCATGGCTTCGATGACTGCTGTAAAGAAAGCACCTGCCTTGTGGCCTTTGGACGCAAGGGCACTGACGGGGCATTTGTGCTGCTTTCAAGTTTTTATACGTTTTGTAACGACGACTTGATGCCATTGACCTTGACTGCACACAAATCATGCCACTTTCATGTTTGTATTACATATACGTTTTACTGGCCTTTAGGGCGAGGAGATTTAGGCCTCTATAAAGCCACTTACCACAATCATTATGGTTCCTTTCCCGTCCGCTGAATGTAATTTTTAATAACTGAACACTGTAATCGTTACACATCTTTCACGGCGCTCTTTGACCTAGCATGACCCTTGCGTCACTAAAAGCCATATGTGATAATCATTATCCATAGGTTATAGGGCACGTATATGCACTTCACCGTAGGATAGTCAATCAACACCCCGCCAGTAGCCATTACCAGTAGCCATATAAGGCTAGTGAACTGAAGGCAAGCGCACCATGAGCGTAGCGTGCAAAAGGCGTACGCTACATGAATATCGTCATTTTTATGTTACGACCTGCCACTAAGGTACATCATAGAGTCAGGTAGAGGAATATAAATTTTTGTGCATATCAAGCTTGAAAAACAACCGCAAGGATGCCATGACCATGGCAGGCAATTAATGCCACAAGTGACATTTCAGAAATTCTATATTACCACTCGTCATTTACTTTCGCCATACAATCACATCATGCATTACTCAATTCGGTTCATAATAAGCTAATGAAAGAGCCGTGAGTGTGCCAAGAGCTTGGCATGCAAGCCTTGTTTCACATGATATGTCATGATTTTGGCATTACCGCTTGTCATTTATGTACGTCATACATTTAGGGCACGCAACTGCAAAGAGGATTATATCAAGCTAGTGATACGGCCATTAGCGCACCTTCAGATTTGCATTTACATCGTTCTGTACATCGTTTGCATGTCATGATTTGATATTGCAACATATCATTCATGTTGGTAATGCAGAAATTACAACATACTGATTCATGCATATATATGGTTTAGGTAACAGCCGAAGGAGCACCGCAGCCATGTCGTGTAAATCATACTGTTCATGACTAGTTAATCATAATTTTTATTAACTGACCAGTCATTCATGCTGTCATAGAGGCCTCATAGGCCACGCCATTTGTAGTATAATTTTTAATAATGGCACGGTATAGAGAGTACAGTACCTTAGGTGGCTAGATAGATAATAATAATAATGTTTATTTTTTTCATCAAAAGTTCGATGAAGGACAGCTGCAGGTAAAAGCTGCACTCCAAAGAGGCAGCTTGACAAAGGCCCACAGCTACCTTTTAGCACGACAGCAGTGGCAAACAATCAGCAATGTGAAGTCAACAACAATAACAACAACACCAAATAGATAAATAATTCAAAATAAATAAAGATATAAAATTCAAGTCCAAATTCAAAAAATAAAAACAGCAACTATGATAATATAGCAACTGCCAAAAATTATTAAAAACTAAACTTGTGTATATCGCGCAATTGAGTCTGCGTACAGTGTAAAAAATCTATGCCAGCTTTCACATAGTTATTAAGTAACATAGGAACTATGCAGAATAACTTATCTGTGGAGTAGTTTGTTCTCGAAGTTTTTATTTTCCATGTTTCTTTATTTCGTGTTTCAAACAATGTAATATTTGACTGCAGTTTTGAGAGGTCATGCAAAATTGTCGACGTTCTTTAAATTTACGCCTCATTGCCAATGCTAACTTAAAATTGTAGAGACGTTGTACGGGTACTATTCCAACCTGTTGAAACTATTCGCTTGTGTGAGCACCATACGGCAAGTTAAAAATGATTCTAATATACTTCTTTTGCATCAGGTACAGTTTTTGCAAGTTCGTGTAAGTTGTAGTCCCCCATACCAAGAAACACTAGGTAGGATGTGAATAGAAAGGTGATTTATAAAGTAAGAGTTTTACCTTGTATGGTAGAACAGTTTTGCCACTGTACACCATACCCACTACGCGAGATAACTGACTCAGCACACTGTCAATGTGCTCACTCCAAAGCATATTGCTCGAAAATGTAACTCTAAGAATTTTTATACTATTTACAAGCTCAATATAAGTATCGCGATACTTGAGATGTATGTTTTCATTAACGGGCATTTTTTTTCGGTCGGAATAGTAGCGCCTTTGTTTTACTAATGTTTATGTTTAAATTATTTCAGCATGACCAGAGCTTTAGTTCAACAAGAAAATGGTTCATTTTTTCCTCAAGCGTGATACTATTTTCAGCTGAAACAAACATGCTAACATCATCGACAGATCATATATTGATCAATGTCGCTGAAGTGCGCAAGAAGATGCGACGCATTTTGAAACATCCAGCGTGGAATACTGTTCGAACGTGGCAGCTCAGTGTTATACCGCAGAGCCATGACTGATTAATCTTCCTCGCGAAAATACCCCCATAAGGTGTCATGACGGGCAAGGAAACACGTTACTATATGCAATATAGCATGCAGTAGGAGTAACATAACAGCCAGGTGATACACAACGCGTATTGTGTAACCTGGCATCACTCAATACAATTTGAGTAATGATTGGGTGATTGAATGCTTCTCACCCATTATTTAGTGCAGTACCATAAACGATCGTCATTAGACACTGAAACAATTCTGTGCACATAATACCTTGCAAGTGCCTGGTGATTATCTCGCTTCCCTCCATAATGATGAAAAATCACGTAGTGAGTCATTTTGAGCACGTCAAATTATGGCTTATAGCATAAGCAGTTCCTTGCCAGCGTACTTGACCAAGAATATGTGAAAACGGTTCTAGAAAGGCCACTCTTCCAGCTTTTGCTGTGACTGTGCTGCGATTTCCGAAAGGCTTGTAGTTTTTATGCTGCCCACTCTTTTTGTCCATAATTGTTTCTCTGGAGTTGGGATAATGCTATCACCATCAATGATTCATCTTTGCTTCAAAATTGCAAGTCTTTAGGTGCGAAGCAGCTTATGGTCCAGCTACACATTATTAGTGGACCCAGATTAGGATGCGCTTTTGCTTACTATCTCTCTCTCTCTCGAGCTCAGTCCGGTGTGCGTGGCCACCTTAAATGCACATGCACAACAGCTGGCCCAAACAGAGCCAGGACGGGCTCATGCTTTCGCGTGTTCTGGCCTCTGGTCTTTGTAAGCGGCTGTGGCCTCTCCTTCTTACACTTTCTCAGTACTCGCGTGATGATATCGAGGAAGGAGCTCCTGAAGGCATGAAATGAACTCACGTGCTCCTACGTGGCGTTGCGATGCACTCACATGGCTTGTTCCTACAAGAATTTGGAAAGAGTAAAAAAGCAACATAAAGTAAAGTGGTCATGGTGTGCTCCATTTGCAAGGACGCGTTAACATTATTCTAGATGCCCCTGATGAACGGAACATTAGGTCGACCCAAGTGCTGCTTCGCATGCTTCGAATGGTTCCCACTTGGGGTAGATGGTGCAATATGTTTTGTTTTACTGGTCAACCATAAATATGAAGTGTGTGTGCCGTTTGTGTACTCGCATGTTTATTTTTTTATTTATCTATTTATTTACTTACTTATTTATTTATCCTGTGAACAAAGCGAAGACAAAGTGATTGAGCTGCTCCAGTGATCACGCGGCATTATCTGTACATTACATGGCCTCCAACTACAAATATGAATTAGAAAAAAACAGTTGGTTCCCAACCTATTCAAACATAAATAATTTTTACACAAAAAGCAAACTGACTTATACATGAAGTGACAATATGTGAACGCCCATTATTCTCTACTGAGCCGAGAGAGCCGCTGTCTACTCATACACTACAGAATCGGCTTGGTGAGCTCGGAAATTACTTTTAGATTATAACTGTTTTGAAATGAGAACGCACTGCTTAGACGCAGACAGAAAGATGGGGACAAGCACTTTTCATTATAACAATGATGCAAGGTTCAAAGCACAATGTACTGCACAACGGGAGAACTAAAATGTTTCATCGCTGCAGTTCCTGAGGCAAATGAAAAATAAAAAGCTGTGAGGAACTTGTTTACTGTAATTGCGTTAAGTCAAATTCTGCGTCCTTCTTACTCATACGCCATCCTGGTAAAATGTAATGCAGATCACAGCTTTGGAGAAGAGATTACTATAGGTGTTTTAGTAATATAGCATTATTGGTGGCTTGACCGTGGTGAATGGTATTTTGAGCATTTTGTTGAGGTTTTATCCCAAAACGCTACATTTGTTATACAGTTAGAACAATTGGTAGATCCCATGTACCGTGGGAGTCAATGCTAGTTAAAGCATGCATCGAGAAGTGGCACTTCGAAAATAAACGTAACTCTACGAGGCGGATTAAGGTACAACTATGGCTGCTGAACAAAAAAGCTGTGGAGGGGCTGCGGTAGAACTGCGTAAACACATTTAGAAAATTTATACGCATTCCCTTATTTTATTAAAAAAACGTGAAAATGTGAGTACTGGTTGTTTATGTTTCAACAACGACGGCTCGACTAACCTGCGCGCTACCAGCAGCAGCAAGGGTAGACTGAAAATCAATTCTTGTATTAGCCACTCATGTAAGTCACGGGAAGTGTAATGGTCAAGCCTATGCTCTGTATTTCTTTTGTTCTGATTAAGTATTACCAGGTGACACAACATTAAGGGCAGTGATGTGCCCACCTTGGGCTAACCAAGAGAGTGAACTGCACTGGCGTACAGTGGTGACCGGGTAATTTAAAGTCTTACGTATGCCATGTTCTTTGCTTTGTCATAAAATTGTACAAACAGCTCCGCAACCAGGATCAATCTCGCACTGATCAAACGCCTTCATAGTGTTATTATTCAAAGCGGTTTCAAGACCTGGTATTCGTCTGTGGTAAAACACCTGACTGCCACGCAGAACGCTTGCAATCGACTCTTACTGAAACCCAATTTTTTAGGGGCGAAGCTCCTTGATGCGTGGGTCTGTTCATCTTCGGCGTATGTATGTAGCCACCTCTAGTTTGTAATAGAATACGTTCACTATTGGTACGCTCGGAGTTGCCCGATAGATAAGGCCACCACTAGTTTGTAATAGAATCCGTTCGCTGTTGGCGCGCCCTCAGAGTTGCCGGATGGATAAAGCCGCAGAGCGGCGAGCGCGCAAGGCGGCGGCAACGCGTGCTCGCAGACAGAATCCCGATGTGCGAGCCCGCGAGGCAGAAGCGCTGCGTGAAGCTGCGCGACGCCGCCGCCAAGATCCTGCCGTACGAGAGCGGGAGGCCAAAGCGTGTCGTCAGGCTGCGTGCCGCCGCCGCCAAGATCTCAGCGTTCGAGAACGAGAGGCCCAAGCGTCACAGAAAACGGCGCGAGGGCCCTGCCGCACACGAAGCGGCACGGCTGCGGCGCGATGAGGATCTCCAAAACGTCACAGAACGGGAAGCGGCGAGAAAGCACGCCTATCGGCAGGCAGACCTCAATGCGTTGCGAGCTTGTGAGGCGTCTGCAAAATGCATCAGATGAGCTCAGCCCCAAGGTGCCAACGAGCCGTTTAAGTGAGACTTTCTAGACGTTACGTTCGGACACAATGGCAGTGTGTGCGACAGATTATGGTTCTCAAACAGTCTAGTCACAATATCTTCCATCAAGAACAACCTGGCTGGCGCCAATGCCATCGCCGTGCTGCAGCGCGAGTGTATATACACCCACAGTGTTTCTCACGTCTTTCTTGATGATGTAGTGGGCGAACTTTCACTGAAGAGTCACGGTTTTACAGATGACTTCCCCTCAGGAGCTTCACCCACTCATCATCATTCACCGCGTGGATATGCTGTGATTTTTTTTTAATCTTCGCATTCGTCGGCCTTACGCTGCCGAGGTCAGTTTCTTCAACGCTCTCCCGTATAAGGAACTAATGACTGTCCTCGCAGTTCAGGCGTCAATATAAACTGTCAGTCACCTGTGGCGCATGCCGCGTCCCGCGGTCTGTGGTGTATGGGTATTCGCCACACGTCAGCAGTATTTGCCACACGTCAACAGCTCCTAGACGTAGGCGGCGGTTAGATAGATAAATAGATAAATAGATAGATAGATAGATAGATAGATAGATAGATAGATAGATAGATAGATAGATACTTTTTTTAAAAACTCTGCTATAGTGTCACGAACCAGAGAGCGAATAGCATACGCCTGTTTAGAACGAGTGTATTGCGTTTATGGAAAAATAATGTTTGACCATTTACAGCATTATGTACTGTACTGCGGAAGAGCGCGAGTTTAGAATCAACTGTAGATGCTTGTGTTTATGAAACGTGGTTAAAGTTTTAGCGCATTTGGTACTCTACTACTGGAGAGCAAAATGCCGTGCCGCACGAAACATATGAGATGCCGTTGTCAGTGTCAAAGGAGACGTGGCGCCCGGAGGCGCTTTGTCTCAAAGTCTCACGTAACTCATCAACTCATCATCATCCATATGTCGGTCCCAGCATGTCCTCCTCCCAAGAGTCGTGAGAGGGGAAGTTTTGTTTTGGGCAGACAGCCATACCCTGGCAAGGGGGCCGGCGCTCGGCGCCAGACGCCAAACAGACGCGGCCTGCCTCCCGGCACACAAGCCAGGGAGACCCAATATAGTGGCTACCCTTTGGTGCGGTAACCTCAGTCACAACGCGCAAAGCGGACGTACGCTGACAAGGTGGGCTATCGCAGAACGTTAAGCGCGCTGTGGTCTGGACCTGTCTCCTGACCCAGGGAGACACAATCATTCTCTTGGAAACTATAGGACTACTGTTTGGGTGTAGAAGCGAACGCCACTGCACAAAAACCCAACGTACCCTGGTAAACCAGCACGGCCAAAAGCCAGCTTATTCACGAAGAGAGCCACCCTCAGCTTCGGCCAGTAGATTCACCGAGCACGAAGGAGGGGCCAACACAGACCTTGCCGGTAAAGCCCGACAATGCACAAGATCACCGTAGCACATGCAAAAATCAAGCGAACAACCACACAAGCTAAACTCAGGTGCGACCGGCGCACTAGGCCGATTCGTAGAACTAAATCTAAAGAACGCCATCACTAAAAATTGATGGTTATCTGCCCTCCTGACTCACTGGAAATCTTTTCCGGACGATGCCACGTCTGATAAAACTTCTTTGCATCTAGGCGCTGCCACTATCGGTGGAGAACGAACCAGACTTCCTTCTGTACTTTTGCAAGTGCTTCGTGAAGCCCGGGTCGTCTGCCACCAAAGACGGCACAGCACCGTGCCACCCACACTTGGAAGGAGCACTCGACGAGCAGAAGCATGTACTGCTTAACCGCTCGTCCCGACAGGGGATGCAAAAACCGAACGGTGTCGAAAGGAACACTGAGGTATCAAACAAGCTAGCTATCTTTCGATGGAGGGTGGCTAGTAGTGCACACTGAGAGAACATGTGAATCAGGTCTTTTCTTCTGCCGCTTAGAAGGGGCACGTTCCTCCTGTAGGAGTTTTCTTGAGCGACCTGAATGTTATGGGCAGGTGCCCTCTGGCAAGGTGGTACATGAATGTAGCGAGCTTCGCGTCCAGAAAACTTGCAGCAATGAACCACCAGTTGACTATGGTGGGACAAGTCATATTCTTTACAGCGTCTAAGAGTCTGTCGAATTGCTCGCCGAGTTCAATCGAAGCTAAATCTATCTCGCGGTTGACCTCTTGGAGACGGGCCAAAGGAGAAGCGGCCCATGCAAAGAAGGCAGAAGGCGTTCCCGCCCAAGGCACCGAATACGAAAAGGCCCCAGGCGAGAACAGCCTCAGCCGCATGCTTAGGAAGTACAACGCAAAGCTTCGAGTGAGGAGCATATTCGAATCAAAAGCTACCAGTGTCCATTTAAGGTGTAGAGCCGTGGTCACAACATAGGTCAGGAACACCGTGTCCTCCTTCATCCCTGCGCCGCTTGAGCACGGGGCGCGGCAACCACGCAGATCTACGACTCCAAAAAAGACCGAAAAGTTTATTTTGAAAGGAGAATCCTGGTATGGGGATTAACCTTTATACTGAACCTACATACTTGAGAAAACTAAACAGCGATTGAATTATCATGGCCCTAGCTGTAAGTGGACAAAACAAGGCACCGAGTTCTCGAATTCTGCCGGTCAGGCTTTTCCTAGCTAACCGCCAGTTTTCAGTATACTCAAGCCATCCGGTTCAAAATGGATACCCAATATGCGTAGACGCTCCTTTATGGGGAGGCCGTGCACGGGACATGTGCAGGAGGGAGCGCAGTTTAGACACATAATTGCGCTCTTCGACTTGTTTATCCTGGCACCGCTCACCAAGAAGTACCTCTCTATAATATCTAAGGTGTTGCAAACAGTTGCCTCGTCCGGGACGACAATGATGAGGTCATCTGCATAGGCAAACAATGCCACCGGGGCGGAACCTGGCGGAAGGGGTAATCTACCAATGCTGGTGTCTTTAGAAAGCCCCTGCAAGAGTGGCTCAAATGTGAGCACGCAGAATGCAGGTGAAAGTGGATCGCCCTGCCTGACTCAATGGCACACACCAAAAGGCCCTGAGACGCGATCTTGTATGACAACAGCCGAAGTAGGACGAAAATAGAGAGCCCTGATCATGCTGATGAACTTGGCACCGAAGCCTTCCCGCTCTGAAACTTTTTAAGACACTTATGACTGATAATATCAAACACCTTCTCTTGATCGAAAGAACGAAAAATTACACGATGGTTGCGTGAATTTGACCATTCTATAAGATCCCTAATAGCAAAACTGTGAAGTTGGCACGATCTACCTGGGAAACTACATGAATGGTACGGACCCGAAATTGTACTAAGTACTGGAGTAGAAGAACGGACAGGCACTTAGTTATGAGCTTGTAGTCACAGTTTAGAAGGGTGATGGGTCACCAGGCTGTCAGGTCAGTGCGTCTCGTCTAGTCCTTCCACAGGAGAGTGATCCGCCCTCCCTTTGAGTTGCCGACAGAGTACCCTCATGGAGAAGCATGTTTGCCAAATTATAAAAGCCCCCCCCCCTAAAACCTTCCCAAGCTTGACGTAAAACTCGACTGTTAAATCATGTGAACCTGGGCTGCGATTGTTTTTTATGGATTTAAGAGCTGCGAACACTTCCTCTTCGATGAAATGAGTGTCACAAATATCAAAATCCTCGTAAGTCTTAGTGAAAGGAAGCAAGTACGGAGTGGGAGGTGGTTCGGCGTAAAGGTTCTTGTAGAAATGCCTTGCCACCTTTAATACTCCGTCATGCGTTTCCACTAAACTTCCTGTGCTTGGATCGACCAAAGAGGTTATAGCTAAGCTCTTCCTAGCTAACTGTCTACGAAGAACATTTCTGCTACACCAAGCCTCCATTTCCCACTGCTCTGCGCGTGCTGTGCCTCGCAAGTGGTCTCAGCGTTACTGGAGCAGGACCATATATTTCTTGTGCAGTGAAGTAAGAGCCGCGGTTACTCCCGCGCTGCCGGACAACGGCTTTGAGAGCTAGAGAATTGCTTCAAAGACCACTTTGATACCGACGCGCTCCTCCGCCACCCGCCTCTTTGCAACACCGGCCTTCACTGCGTCCCATTCGCTAACACCTAAATCCTGATCGCCATAGAGCGAGCTAATGAGAAGCCCTGCTCCACCTTTTGTAGCATCCTTATCTTTAAGGAGCCGCGGGTTTAAACGCCACGGTTTCTTCCCCAGGGCACTAAAATGGAGTCGGCGATTCTCAAGGCAAGGAGGCTGTGGTCACTCAAAGTGGAAGAACACAGCCACATAGAGTGCATGCTAGGAGGAAGCGAGGGAGAGACATGAAAGCAATCAATCCTCGACCGGCTCCCTGTCCCCGTGCAAGTAATTGGAGTGATTGTTGGGGGCGAAGAGACCGCCAAGCACCAACCAGTCCCAGTTTGTTCACAAGCTTCCCTAACTTCCTCCGGCCGTTTCTATCTTTAAACTTCGGAGTTCGTCTTAGGAAAACATGATCCACTTGTTCTAAAACAACATTGAAATCGCCCACTATAATTACACAAGATGGGCCGACTAGATATGAATCGAAAAAAATTCAAGCAATCTTTTTGTCGCCAACTCTTCACTGGAGCGTAAACTTTCACACTTCTAATACCAGAATCAAGATCCACCGACAGAACGCCACCATCCGAATTCCTAGCGTGAAGTAGCACAGAACCGGTGAATCGTGGCATAAAAATGACAGCGACTCCCTCGCAATTTGCGCCACCATATTTCTAGTAGAATTTGGTGCCAAACGTTCAGTTGAAGTTCTAATCTGTCCCAATTCTGACACAAAAGGTTTCTGAAACACGAGAATACCTATCTTGCGAGACCAAGCTAGGTTAATTACCTCGGCCTGTTTCGACGCACAGGTAATACCTAGACAATTGAAGGTAGCTATAGTGAGAGAAACCATTATAAAAATGAAAAAAAAAAACACAGAGAACTAGAAAACACAAGAAGTAAAGACTAGAAATACAGAACAGCTAGAACTTGGGAGTTGCAGCTGTTGTATAGCTACCTATCCTAGCTACGAATGAGAACCCTCTCAGAGAGGAAGTCCTCATTCGTGGAAGAGTACTCTGTGTCTGACAGCAGTGAACATTCACAGCTGCCTGGCCCACAGTTCAGACAAGAATGGTTTTTCGACTCACCCAATGCACTTTTTACTATGGTCGACGAGGTAGACTCCTTATCGGACTCCGTCACTGCACCGCGCTTGACTTCCGAGAGGGCCCCGTAGGAGCAGCCAGGGCCGCTACTCGAAGACACCGCCAGCCCCTCCTCTTAGGCGTGCCGAGCCGAGACACGCCGCTTTTATCTTCGGATCATCTGGTGCCGATCTATCAGGGAGCCCTCGTCCTCCTGGGCTTGTTTTTGAGCACATTAAAGCGTGTAGGATGGCCGTGGGCAATTTCGGAAATAGAATGATTGGCAATTTTCGCCAACATGTCATCTCATAAAACCACCAAAGTATACAAAGTGTGTACTGGGTTATTAGGTAAGAAATTATGAAAAATATGGAGTTATTTCACTATAGCTTCCGTAGGTTTTGATGATGCCGTGTGAGCCGTATGTCGTTTAGCGATAGCGTTTGTGGAAATATAATGAGGCGGGATGCTTTTCTTTTGTTATGGTGTCTTTAAGGGTATTCTAGGTGGCCTTGTTTGCGCCACTTAAAGATGGCTAACAACTCCACGTGGAATCTCTGTATCAAATAGATCATGCTTAAGGGTGAGAGCCTACGGTCAGTCCTATAACATTGTTTCCGCCTGTTTCGGCAAAGCATCTATTATGTTTGTTCCAGCGTGTGTCAGGGTCAGAAATTTTTCACCGCCCCCCCCCCAAAAAAAAGACGCATATGCGTGACCAATTAGGCGAAAGATCTGGCAAGAATTTCAGAAAAATGCAAAGTTTCTTTATGATTACAGTTTCGCATATCGCCTCACGTGTTATCTTGCACAGTCCTTTTGAAGCGTACAGCTCATGGACCATGGCACGCGAAAATTGACCTTCGACAGCATCGGCATCAAATGAGAGGGGTAAACATTATCAAAGAAGGTGACTACCACAGCTACCAGATGTAGGTGGCTACATAGATAGATAGATAGATAGATAGATAGATAGATAGATAGATAGATAGATAGATAGATAGATAGATAGATAGATAGATAGATAGATAGATAGATAGATAGATACATAGATAGATAGATAGATAGATAAATAGATAGATAGATAGATAGATAGATAGATAGATAGATAGATAGATAGATAGATAGATAGATAGATAGATAGATAGATAGATAGATAGATAGATAGATAGATAGATAGATAGATAGATAGATAGATAGATAGATAGATAGATAGATAGATGCTCAACTTGTTCGCAGTGTGCAATGGATAAAAGCATGGACAGGTAGACAGATGGATGGACAGTAGCACAGAAGTACGGACGGATGGATGGAAGCACGGACGCACGGAAGCACGGATGCACGGAGAGACGGATGGAAGAAGGAACGAATGGGCGAACGACAGGACGAACGGAAGCACGAACGAATGGACGGACGGGTGAACGGATGGATGCACAGCCAGTTGGACACAAGAATGGGCCGACGGGCGCTTCCACCTACTTATCATCATTCACTCCATCCATATGCCGTGAAAACCTTTAACCACATCTAGTTATAGAATTCTAAAGGATGGATGGATGGATGGATGGATGGATGGATATGGCTGTACCCTTTAGATCTGGCGGTGGCTAGCGCCACCAAGCCGTAATACCTAATGAACCAAAAACTATATTTATATTTTTCCTTAAAAAGTGAGTTTGAGGATTCGTACTTTGCAGTGAAGAGTTTAACTTTCACTCGTGCCTTGACTTTAGCCACCAATCAGATAACCTCCTTCTAGTTAGGTCTACCCGCTTAAAGTTTATTTTGCCCTCCCGGTCCCTAAACCCCGGTGCTTTGAAAAACTCTGCGCCATCATCCTGAACTATAGGGTGAAGCCTTTACAGAACATTATCAAGTGTTCGGCAGTTTCTTCTTCCTCTCCACACGCACTGCATACTGTGTTTACCCCTTCGTATTTGGCCCAATATGTGTTGGTTCGCAGTACTCCCGTCCTGGCCTCAAAGAGTAGAGAACTACCCCGAGTATTATCATAGATCCTTTCCTTGGCAATTTCTTGCTTAAAAGTTCGATAGATCTCTAGTGCGGACTTCTTAGTCATGCCCATTCTCCACATGTTAGTCTCCGTTTCCTTCACTTTCTTCTTAACCGATAGTTCTTTTTGGTTTGGCCACCTGCTGTTTTCTAAGTAATTACCAATCAACTTCCTGGCTCGCTTCCTCCAATTTGTATCGACATTCTTCATGTACAAGTAGCTGAAAACCTTCCTAGCCCAACGCTCTTCCCCCATTTCTCTCAATCGCTTCTCAAAATTTATCTTGCTGCTAGCTTCCCTGCCCTCAAATGATGTCCATCCCATATCACCTTGTACTCCCTGATTTGGTGTATTCCCGTGAGCTCCTCACGGGAATACACCAAATGGATGGATGGATGCTATGAGCGTCCCCTTTATAACGGGGTGGTGACAAGTATGCCACCAGGCTCGACAAAAAAAAAAACTTTTTTCCTTTTTTTTATGTTGGCCTAATGCCTCTACTTCGATAAATTCTATCTTAATGGAAAAAAGGTAAATTTTCAGCTTAAGTTCTCTGCCATTTACGGCACACTGTCCATATTTTATTTTTCCAATATTTATTTTTGTCCTTTCTCTCTAATTTTCTGCCACCAATACTCTAACCGTCTCTTACTTATTTCAATCGCGGGTGTGTTCAGCTTTCCATTGTTGTCCCTAAAACCCAAGGCTTCCTGTAGGTTCGTGCCCAAACGTACACCTGGGTGGATATCTCCACATTCAATCAGAACATGTTCCGCCGTTTCCTTATCTTTCCCGCAGCATGTGCATTGTTCTTCTTCTTTACTGAATCTTGCTTTATAACTACGCGTTCTAAGGCAGCCCGATCTCGCTTCAAACAGTAAAGCGCTTCCCCTTGAATTATCGTAAAATGCCTCCCTCCTTATTTCATTTTTGCCCTTTCGGTAGTTACTCAAAGCCGGTTTTTTCTCCATAGCTGCCATCCAGTAAATCCTCTCCGCCTCCCTGACTTTTCCCTTAACGCTCTTTGTTGACATATGGCTCACAATACCAGCCGTATATTTACTAGTGAGTCTTCTAGTTCTTTTTCTCCACTGTGTGTCCACGCTCTTCCTATACAAATAACGGAACACCTTCTCTGCCCATCTACTCTCCTTCATATTTCTTAGCCTTTCTTCGAACCTTATTTTGCTCTGCGCTTCCCTCGCCTCAAAACCTGCCCACCCCATATCGCCCTTTACAGCCTCGTTTGTCGTCTTCCCGTGAGCACCCAACGCGAGGCGTCCCACAGTCCTTTGATTTACATCCATTCCCGATTGCACCTCTGCCCTCATGCACACCACTGAGTTCCCAAAAGTAAGCCCTGGAACCATTACACCCTTCCACAGACCTCGAAGCACCTCATACCTATTGTATCCCCACAACGCTCTGTGCTTCATTATTGCCGCATTCCTCTTTCCTTTTGCTGCCGAGGCTTTTTCCTGTACCTCCATGTATCTATCACTCTCATTTACCCATACTCCAAGGTACTTGTATTCACTTACCCTCGGTATTTCTTGGCCTTGTATGGACACCGTCTGATCACAGGGATCATTGAATACCATCAAACCACACTTCGTTACACTGAATCCTAGTCCAAGAGCTTCACCTTCCCTTCCGCATATATTCGCCAGCTGCTGTATATCATCTCGACTGTCCGCAAATAAGACGATATCGTCCGCATAAAATAAACCTGGAAGCTTCTGCTCAATCATCATGCCGCCCTGTTTGTGTGACAGATTAAAACCAATGTTGCTACCTTCTAGCGCTTTTTCCATACTCACCATGTACAGCATGAATAACAGTGGGGACAAAGGACATCCCTGTCTCAGACCCCTGCTAACCTCAACGTTCTCTTTGCTACGCATACCTTCCCACTCTATGCAAACTGTATTTTCTCGGTATATCTCCCTCAAAAGCTGTATACAGTCGTCGCCCATGCCCATTCCTTTCAATATATCCCACAAAATTTCCTGATTAACGTTGTCGTATGCCCCAGTGATGTCTAGAAAAGCCACGTACAAGGGCCTATTCTCTATTTTAGATATTTCTATACACTGAGTGAGAACAAACAGGTTATCGTCTAACCGCCTGTCGACTCGAAATCCGTTCTGAAGTTCTCCCAAAATATCGTTATGTTCGGCCCATGTTTCTATTTTCATTTTTACTGCTTGCATCGCCAACCTGTATAGTACCGATGTAATGGTTAGTGGTCTATACGAGCGAATCTTGTCCTTTTCTCCCTTGCCTTTATAGATTAAGTTCATTCTACTTTGTCGCCAACTGTCCGGTATTTGTCCGTCCTTTAAGCTTTTTTCTACTGCTTTTAACAATGCTTCTTTAGTGTTATGTCCTAGTTCGTTAATGAGGCTAACGGGAATCCCATCTAAACCCGCGGCAGTGCGCTTTGGAATTTTTCCTTCGGCCTTTTTCTAGTTGAAATTATCTAGTACTAGCTCTTCCTCTGTTGCTTTCTCCGCCACACTTTTACTCACTGGGGAGATCCCCTGGACGCTCTTTTGAAACGAATCGGCTGTTACCTTTTGGATGTAACCTAGCGCTTCGTACCCTTCCAATTGATTTCCTCCTTCATCTAGAATATGTTGTTGCGTTGTGACAGACTTCCTACCTAGCGCCTTTATGTGGCTCCAAAAAATCCTAGGCGCGGCCTCCTTTTTTTCGTGTATCTCTGTCATCCAGCGTTCACTTTCACCTTTAATTTTTGCCTCTACCAATTTCTGTACAAGGGATTTTTTCTCCAAATATATTTCCCATATTTTTTTGACTTCGTCCTGCGGCCGCTTCTCCTTTTTTGCCTTTCTATGCTCCCGTGATGCTTCGCCTCGCTTCTCGATCGCCTCCCGGATTTCCTCGTTCCACCAACTTTTTGGCTTCCTTTTTCCTTTCCAGCAAACGGTTTTCTTCTCTTTCCCTATCTCCTTCGTCATTAGATGTAACAGCTCCCTATACTCCCAGTCCTTGCCTGGTATTTCGCCTACTCCTTTCTCGACTCTTGCGGCTATATTTATTATTTGTTTGTCATTTAAATACGAGCTGCCAGACTTTGATTCCATGCTCGTATTTTTAGTTTCGTATCCCATTTGTAATGTTATTCGTTTATGATCACTACCCAAGCTGTTAATGCCTTCCTCGTCTATCCTCATTTCTGTCAGTTTGTGGTAAATTCCTTCAGTCATGAGACAATAATCAATGCTTGATTGCTTGTTTCCGACTTCCCATGTGATCTGGCCGTCACATTTAGGCCCTGTGTTAACTATCTCCAGACTATGTTGCTCGCAAAGATCTAGTAATAACTTCCCATTGGTGTCTGAATATCCGTCAAGGTCATGTATGTGGGCATTCATGTCCCCTAGAAGGATGATTTCGGCCCCATTACCAAATTCCTTAATATCCGCACTCATGCAATCCACTATCTCCTGATTCTTTTCTCTGCAGTTATTCCCCGTCCACAAGTAGGCTACCCCTAGCCACGTTTCCTTTCCACCTACTGTGCCCAGAACCCAGAGGTGCTCTGAACACGTCTGTTTCACTCTAACCCATTTGGCTCCGCGGTGAATTAGCATTCCTACACCCCCACCTTTCCTTTCCGATATGGTCCTGTTACACCCTTCCCAAACATAATTTTTAATATGTGGTGGCTCTTCCAAGTCTCTAAGGTGTGTTTCTGTAACCGCATACACGCCTATCTGTTCTTTGTTTAACTGCTCCTCAATCTCTAACCATTTTGCCTTCTTTCTGCCACCCTGCATGTTTATGTAACTAATTGCGACACGCGCCTTTTTCCTTTTTCTTTTACCTTTTTTCTGGTTTTTCGCAATTCTACCTGTCAAAGCGTCCTCCTGTTTGTTTTCCCCGTTACGAGCTACCCCGGACTCCGAAGGGCCCGTGAGCCCCCCAAAAAAGCTACTGCGCGTCCTGCCAGTCGCCAGCCCACCTCGTGTCCAAGCCTCTCATCGAAATGAATCCTGTCTCTTTGGAATCCACCCCACCTGTGCACTTCCCTGTTTAAATCCACTACCTCGAAACCCTTCTCTCGACTAATTCGCCATATCTCTTTGTTTGCGTCGACTACCGCTCTTTGCAGGTTGATGTTGCGTACTGGTACTTCCGGTACTGTGCATACTACAATTTGCACCTGGGGAGACACGGTGCGCATGTCATCCACCCCTTTCGCCAAGGTCGTCGCTAGTCCTGACGATTCTTTTTTTAGGACGTCATTTAACCCTCCCGCAATTACAACGAGGTTGCGATTGTTAGCTTTAGCTGCGAGTTTTTCACCCGCTTGACTCATTACTGTCCCCAGCGTTTGTCCTGGGAACGTCCCTATCGCAACTCTCTTGTCGCCTTTCACCCTTTCTTTGATTGCCGCTGCGCATCGGACTAAATTTGAGTCACCGGCGATGATGACCTGTTCAGACATTCCTTCTGAAACCTGCACCTGGCTGCTGACTAGGTGACTAGCGTGAGTCACGGCTGCTGGTTTGCTCCCTCCCTCCCTCAAAACTACTTCCCGGTAGCTGGGCCCTGTGGCCAATGTATCTGCCTTTGTCATGCCTGTTTCCCTCATCTCTCCCGCACGGTGGGTCGTCGCCATAATGCTTCCGCCGTCACCTGCGTCTTCGTTCCCCTTCACGACCTTCGATAGGCCCTTCTCGGCTGCCCGGAGCCTTTCCTCCATGGCTGACGTTTTCTCTCGCTCCTTCGCCAATGCATTCTCCAGCTCTGCGATTTTCTCCATGAGCCCACTCTGGACCGCCATCATATTTTTCATTTTCTCCTCGATCTCGCACTGTCTACACTTGGCGTCATCTTCTGCTTTCTCTTCCGCACTAATTTCCACCTTCAACCCTATCCCGCACTCTGAACACTTTACGGTCTTTTTGACCATGGCTAGCTCAGTTTACCAATGCCCACGTGTTAGAAAACTGTACTAAAATACACTGGTCTAAGCCAAAAAGAACCACAATAATAAATAAATACGCTACACTTCACAGCACCTGCGCATGCACGTGGTCGGTCTACGCGCAGGCCTCAGCCACGTGGTGGCTGGAGAAAAAAAAAGACACAGTACAGAATACTAAAAAAAAAAACCGTACACCGTACTAGACCTAATCAAGCTTTACGCTAGCGCCTTACGTTCGGCCAAAGAACATATACGCACAACGCCATCTGCTGAGCAAATGATAAACTAGAGGTGGCTACATACTTCACACGGAGCTTCGCCGCTAAAATGCGTCGCATTCATAATAAGAATAGAACACTTACCTAAGAGTAGAATTGTGGGGCTGTGCAACTATAGCGGCTCTACATGTGGGTCTCGGTGTCATTAATTGGCTAGCTTTTCATATAGCGCACTCTAGGTATTGACTTAGCTTTATTGAAATATTGAAGTCTTTAGGTATGATGAAGCCAAAGAACTATGAATACAGCAACGCATTGAAGGCTGTTCTTGAGCTTGTTTCTAACAAAATAATGCTTACTGCGCTGACCACGGGTGAGAAATGGCTGGTTTCTTGTAACTGATATCTTCGGGCACATATATGCATTCGAACGTGTTCAACTAGAGGCCAGCACACAATTGTCTCGAATATTTACTGCTGGTAGACAAACAGTATGAAGAGCCTGAGGTAGAAGCAAATAGATCTTCGTTTAAAGCAAGTTAAGCGATTCGTCTTCGGCACGAGTGAAACGAGCCGCCTTCATTTGTACCATACTACCTTTGCCGTTAGGTTGTGGCAACCAGTCGTCAGTGAAAGAAAGACACTAACGGACAGCTGAAGTGAAAAGTGGGCACATTTAACATTCTTTTTTTAATAAATGGCCGTCTTGATTCACGGCATGCTAGTATCATTAACATATATACAGTTCCTTCTCGGTGTGCAACTGCAGTTGTGGGAAATTGTCGTCCGTTGCAAACATCATAGTTTTTGTTTGATAAGGCAAAATGTGAGAGCATCGTAGCCATTTTGAGAGCGTTACAGCCACTATAACATAACACGATGCGACCGGCGGCAGATGCCATACTTATCGATAGCTGTTTCCCTATAGCCACATGACGAGAATAGCGCAAATGAAAGCAATTACTACAATCCCGTGGGCTCAACTTTTTCTTGGAACAAACATAGTTCTCGGTGTAAGAAAGTTTTCGAGAAAATATGTTAATAAAGTTTCTGCTTTGCAATTTTGGCACTGAACGAAAGCCTTTTATAAGCAGCACCCTAACGGGTGCTTCAATTATAGCGGAGTCTGCGCTGTTGCGCGAAGTTTGTGCTTCATGAAAGAACTCATTAGTTGAGATTTTCACCATGTGAAAGCAAATGAGCTCTCTCAAACTTTGTGAAGATTTTTAGCGATGTCGCGACAGGCAGTACATTAAAAAACAGTGCAGTATTGGCTGTATACACGAAATCTCAAGTTACGATGCATAGAGAATTGGTATTTCTTAAGTTTTCCACAGCGAGGATGATTACTTACGTGATACACTTTTTCGAAATCTTATGTAAGAAAATTACTTCCAATGTCTCTTGCTTTCATTCACCTAAGAAGCGGTGGAGTAAGGCAAGTAAAATATCTAAAAGGAAATAAAGAGTTAAGCCCTGCCTGTTGAACCTTGGTTTCGTAGGTTACCAAATTGAAACAAAAAAGAATAGGACATTACAAGGTAAATAAGTTTTTATCTATTGAAGAGAAAAATGAATTAAATATGGGGAGCCCCGCCACCAGCAGGCGACGACCGATGGAGTAACCCGGCAAAATCAAGTCATTTATTTTATCCTATTTTGCCAATCCATACTATCTTGACTCACAACTATTCTTGTTTTCCATTCGTCTTGTACTGAAGACTAATATTAGATAACTTCCTGTTTGTTGTTCCTATTAAAATATTAAACACTCCAGTAACTCACTGTACCAGAAATTGTATTCAATTAAAGCTGAAATAGGTAAGCACTGCTCAGAACAGCATTGAAGTCGGCCGATTTTTCCATAACACCAGGCTCGCCTTTTTTAACCGCCCCCAAAACACGCCCACGCTCTTGATGCTCTTCGTGTCTCTTTCCCAGTGAAGCGTCCAAGCTAGCACACCTCACCTGCGACATCAAGCAGCTCCAAAGAGAGATCCTCAGTCTCTAGGTGTGTAAGCCCACTTTCGATGCATCGTAGAGATACGTGGATAGACACAAATTACATGCTCAATCCCACTTGGAAGCTCTTATAAGCGACCTCAGCAGCTGTCCGTGACTGAGACATTGCTCTTGCACTACATTGAACCCCAAAAGTGTTAATCATGTGCAACTGTTTCGTGGCAGCTTCCCACGAAATCCCATTGAGATCGCTGCTACCAATGACACAATGCCGACAAGCTCACGCCGAGTCATTCGAAGTGGCACGGCAAAAGCGCCGCACTTGATACAGCCTAACCAGACAAACTGAGTGAAGCCGCCGGTCGCTACCAAGTATGGCCGCCGGTCGGCTGCTTGATGACAACACTGAGATTCTTCAAGGAAATAAATGCTAAGCATTTCTTCGCGATCTTTGGCGACTTTAAGCGTATCTATCTATCTATCTATCTATCTATCTATCTATCTATCTATCTATCTATCTATCTATCTATCTATCTATCTATCTATCTATCTATCTATCTATCTATCTATCCATCTACCTACCTATCTATCTATCTATCTATCTATCTATCTATCTATCTATGAACTATCTATCTATCTGTCTATTTAGCCGCTTAAGACGTTTAGCTCTCCTGGCCATTTCGATAATGACATCGATACGAAATTTAGTATGGCACATGTTTGTATGAAGAACATATTTGACTTGTTATAACATCAAAATCAGGACATGCATGTCATAAATGTCGTGATTTAAATTCCATGGTCCTGCTGCTCTAGCGGAGGTTTCGTTCGCATGACATGTTGCAAACCTAGTATGGTATGACATGATTTCATGGCGAACACAAGCGATAGATCCTAACAGCAAAATCATGACATGTGTGTGTCATATAACAACATGACTACATGCCGCGCTCATGATGCGCTTGCGGCTGTTTCGCTAGCATCACATATACCAAATTTGGTAATATGATACGTGAATGGTGGACGAAGGTATGTTATTGGTGCAAACATGATAAACTTGAGATGCGTGTCATGTAACAACTTGACTACATGTTACGCTCATGATGCTCTCGCGGCCATTTCGCTACCTTCACATGTATCAAAATCGGTATTACGCGACGCGAACAGATGAGATAAGTAAATGACACACCAAAACATGATAATCGCGACATACGTGTCATGTAACAACATGACTGCATGCCACAGTCATGATGCGCTCGCGGCCATTTCGCTAGCTTCACATATGTCAAATTTGGTATCACGTGACGTCTATGGATGATGAAGATATGTGACTGGTGAACATGATAATCATGAGATGCATGTAATGTGAGAACATGTCTACATGCTACAGTCAAAACGCCAATACGTTTGGACGTGACGCGGTGCACGTGCTCGCCGGCGCTCATTTCGTCGCGTCACGCAGGCGTTGCCACGGCAGGCGCCGGTCCCGCCATATACTCGCATACGTGCACCGCACTGCGTTGCTTTGATGCATGCGCATTTCAGCGTGTCTGGCGTCTCTCCGTCACGAAAAGAGGGAGACGCAGTGTTGTCTTGGTTACACATCAGAGTCGCATTTCGCGCTGGTTGCCGTCGGGCCGCCCCGACGGACGCTTGTCACGCCGGTCGCGCCGGTCGTTAGAATATAAAGTGCTCGCGTTTTGCTAACGTAACATCGCTGTGCCCAGCGTACGCGTGCGCCAACGCTACATTGGTGTATATTGGGCCCTTCATGATGCGCTCACGACCGTTTTGCTAGCTCCACATATATCAAATTTGGTGTTACGTGACGTCACTGGACGACGAAAGTATACGGCTGGCGCAAGCATAATTCTAACAAGTGCGTAATGCAACATCATGACAACATACCAAGCTCATAACGTGCTAAATTGGCATAATTACTAAATGCTAATTATTAAAAGCGTGCTAAATTGGCAGAAATTGGCACATATGCAAGGGAGTTTAATAGCGACGCCAGGTAGTAGGCAGGCAGCCGGTAGGAACAGAAATGCTCGAGCCGTCCAGCGTCTACAGCTCGTGCACACACTCGCGCTTCGCACTCCCAGAGAGATGGTCCCACTAGTCAGTGCCTTGCGAATTCCCCACTACAATACCCCGGTGACCAAGACGAGTCATCCTGGCGACTCAAGGGGACGAGAGAACAGGAGGGTCGTAGCAGGGCCTGAGGCGACTGACGTGGACCGTCTCACGACCAAGGCGGCGCTTGTCCGTGGATGGCTTGAGCGGTTCAATCACATAGGTCACAGAAGAAGGGCGCTGTATGACGCGGTAAGGGCCCGTATACTTCGGTGCAAACTTGGGAGTCAGTCCCGGAGAGTGGAAAGGCAGTCGGAGCCACACGAGAGAACCGACGGGGAATGTGTCCTGAACAAAATCACGGTCGTGGCGATCTTTTTGGAGGGCTTGATTATCGGCTGTGAAGGACCGTGCAAGCTGACGACACTCTTCGGCATGTTCTGCCATTTCAGAAACTGGGCTGAACTCGGAGGCATCAGGATTGTATGGCAGAATTGTGTCGAGTGTGCTGCATGGTCACGACCACATAAAAGAAAAAATGAAGAAAAGCCCGTTGTTGATTGAATCGCCGTATTGTAGGCATACGTCACGAAAGGAAGGACAACGTCCCAATCGGAGTGGTCCGAATCAATATACATAGCCATCATGTCTCCGATAGTTCTATTGAAACGTTCCGTTAGGCCGTTCGTCTGAGGGTGGTAAGCTGTTGATGTGCGGTGTACCGTGCGGCATGAATGTAAGAGCTGCTGCAGAACTTCGGACAAGAATACACGGCCCCTGTCACTCAGGAGCTCCCGTGGTGCACCATGACGAAGAACAAACCGATACAAGATGAAGGTTGCAACGTCACGAGCACCAGCCGAAGGTAGCGCTGCCGTTTCGGCGTACCTTGTCAGATGGTCGGCAGCCACAATCACCCATCGATTACCACCAACAGAGCACGGTAGCGGGCCGTATAGGTCAATCACAACACGGTCAAATGGGCGTGCAGGACATGGTAAAGGCTGCAGTTGACCGAGTGAATGAGGGAATGTCTTGCGCTGCTGACACAGGGAACATGAGCGAATGTGTTTGCGTACAAACGTGTACATACCCCGCCAGTAGTAACGTTGGCGGATCCGTTCATACGTCTTTAGCGCACCGGCGTGTGCGTGTTGAGGCTCAGCATGAAAATATTCACAGATATCAGAGCGCATATGGCTGGGTATGACTAGAAGCCATTTACGACCCACCACTTGATAGTTGCGACGGTATAACAGGCCATCTCGTATGGCGAAATGCGTTGCTTGGCGGCGAAGAGCACGAGGGTAACCAGAAGTTGATGTGTCAGAAAGCATATTCAAGAGCGAGACAATCCAAGGGTCTTTCCGCTGTTCGGATGGCATGTCTGTGACGCTGACGGAGCAGAGGGGAAGGTCAAGGGCTGATATTTCCGATTCATCAGATTTCACGGGGGATCGTGAAAGCACATCTGCGTCAGAGTGCTTTCGCCCCGATCGGTAGACGACGCGTATGTCGAATTCCCGGAGGCGTAGTGCCCAACGTCCGAGGCGACCAGAAGGATCTTTCAGTGAAGCCAACCAACAGAGTGCGTGATGGTCTGTTACCACTTCAAAAGTTTGGCCGTACAAATAGGGGCGAAACTTGTTTAACGCCCACACAATCGCCAGGCACTATTTTCAGTAACAGAATAGTTGGCTTCTGCCTTAGTAAGGGTGCGGCTGGCATAGGCGACCACATACTCCGTAAAACCTGGTTTGCGTTGCGCGAGTACTGCACCAAGGCCGACGCCACTTGCATCCGTGTGTACTTCGGTCGGCGCAGTAGGGTCGTAATGACGCAGTACGGGTGGTGAGGTAAGGAGTTGGTGCAGTGTTGTGAAGGATTCGTCACAGGCTTCTGTTTAATTCGAAAGATCTGCAGGGCCAGCCAGGAGTTTGGTGAGTGGAGCGATGATGGAGGCAAAGTTCCGGACAAAACGACGAAAATAGGAGCACAGGCCCACAAAGCTCCGTAGTTCTTTAACAGTAGTCGGCTTAGGAAATTCGACAACAGAACGAAGCTTGTCAGGGTCGGGAAGAATGCCGGCTTTCGAGACGACATGGCCAAGTATGGTGAGTTGTTTAGCCCCGAAGTGACACTTCTTCAGGTTAAGCTGAAGCCTGGCGTTTGTAAGGCACTGTAGAATCTTACGCAGACGAGTGAGATGCGAAGTGAAATCGGGTGAAAAGACCACAACGTCATCAAGATAGCACAAGCAGATGTTTCGTTTGAGACCGCGTAAAATGCTGTCCATCATTCGCTCGAATGTGGCGGGCGCATTGCAGAGTCCGAATGGCATTACGGTGAATTCATAGAGACCATCTGGTGTGACGAACGCCGTTTTTGGACGATCAGACTCAGCCATTGGGACCTGCCAATAGCCTGAGCGCAGGTCAAGCGAGGAAAAGAATTCAGCACCTTGGAGACAATCGAGAGCGTCGTCTATGCGGGGAAGAGGGTAAACATCTTTCCTGGTAATGTTGTTTAGGCGCCTGTAGTCTACGCAGAACCGTATCGAACCATCCTTTTTTCTGACGAGTACAACTGGTGAAGACCAAGGACTACAAGAAGGCTTGATGACTCCACGCTGTAGCATGTCGTCTACTTGTTGTGCAATTACGCGACGCTCTGCCGGAGACACACGATAGGGGCGCTGGTGCAAAGGAGTACTCTTTCCTGTGTCAATTGTGTGCACAATTGCGTTCGTTCTTCCTAGAACCGCTTGGGGAAAGTCGAACGAACGCCTGAATTCGTGCAAAAGGGTTAGAAGCTGCTCTCGTTGAGCCGGGGCTAGATGGCAGTCAATAGAACGATGAAATGCATCGGAGGACACACTGTTCGAGGCAAAGTGAGGAACCAACGCGTTCAGTTCCATGTTCGGCTTGGTGTCGAAGAAATCGGCAGGCACAATAGTACCTTCATCGATAAGCTGAATGTGGCCGAGCGTCTCGTTGCGGCGCAAACTGAGGGGGCACGAGTTCGGATTGGAAATAAATATTCCGGTAGTGTCTTTACAAAGCGCAAGAATGGCGAATGGCAGCGATGTGTGATGGCGGCTACCAAAGATGTGAGATGGCGTGAATAGGACGGTAGCGTCAGAAAGTGAAGTGCAGCAGGCAGGGACATACTGGGCGCTGAAAGGAGGAAGGTCTATGTCCGTCGCGACGACAAGGTTAGCCACACTAGATACGGCCGCATCAACAGAAGGCGCATCACGAAACGGTAACAGCTCCACTACGGCCGGAGCGCAGTCCACGACGGCGTGATGACGTGATAGGAAATCCCATCCTAGGATGACATCGTGGGAACATGAAGCCAACACGTGAAATTCAATGATGTACAACACGTCTCGAATAACCACTTTTGCCGTACAAGCCGCGACGGGCTCAATTTGTTGGGCGCTCGCAGTGCTCAAAGAAACTACGGGAGAAAGCATCGTCACTTTACGAAGAGAGCGGCTGAGTCTTTGGCTAATCACAGATATCGCGGCACCGGTATCGATGAGTGCAAGTGTTCGTACACCTTCGACGATTACATCGATAAGATTGGCGGGAGACAGGCGAGGACTTAAACAATTAGACGATGACGCAGCTCGTGCCTCCGGAGCTGCGGCAGTTAGTTTTCCGTCTCAATGGAGGTGGGTCGTCGACGCATAGGCGACACGGAACGACGACTTAGTGAAGGGGAAGGTGAGCGGGAAGTAGAACGTCGAGAAGCGGAGGTTCAGGTGCCGGAAGCAGCTTGCGCATCGCGTTCGTGAACTTCAGGTGGCACGTGAGGCGCGTGGCATGAAGGCCGAAACGAGTAGTCAGGGTATCTTGGTGTATTAGCTGCGAAGCGCCGACTACATAGACGCGCAACGTGACCTGGAATCCCGCAAAAGTAGCATATCGGCCGGTTGTCAGCAGTGCGCCAAGGATTTTCAGCATGCTGCTGTGTAGCTGGAAACGGCGCGGTAGAAGGTCGCCCAGGTTGTAGCGTATACAATGGCAGACGAGGCGGAGGCATTGCCGCGACGGCCGCATAAGTCAGTGGCGCGGCAACAGGTGTTGATGGAGAGGCAGGCGTAGGTAACGGCAACGCCTCGGAGACCTGCTCCTGAATAGCCTGTCTGATTGTCGGCGTTAGACGGTTCGTTGGTGCTTCGGTGGTCGGCAGATACAAGAGACACGAAAGCTGTCGTGCGACCTCTTCACGTACATATACTTTTATCTGCTCCAGCAGGGTGCTGTCACCACTGACGGCCAGGGAAGCGAGAGAGTCGTCTGCTGTCGTTGACCTCCGAACTAATGCACGTTGCTTGCGAATCTCTTCCAAGTTCTGGCACAAGGTTACAAGTTCGGATACGGTACTTGGACCCTTTGCCAGCAACATTTGAAAGGCCTCATCGTCTATTCCTTTGAAGATATGCCTGAACTTTTCTTGCTCGGTCATCTCAGGGTTAAAGCGCCGGCATAAATCGATAACATCTTCAATGTAGCTAGTGAAGTTTTCGCCCTGCCTTTGCGCTCGTCCGCGTAGGCGCTGTTCAGCACGCAGTTTGCGCACTGCGGGGCGATCGAACAAAGCTGCAAGGGTGGTCTTGAACGCGGCCCAAGTGGTAAATTCCGTACGGTGGTTTTTGAACCACAGGCTGGCGACGTCTTTGAGATAAAATGGGACGTACTCCAATTTCGAGGGGTCGTCCCACTTGTTGGCGGCGCTCACCTTTTCAAACAGCTGCAACCAGTCTTCCACATCTTGGTCCTCGGTGCCGCTGAAAAAGGGGGGATCACGTTGGCGCAGGGTGGTAGGTACGATGACCAGCTGAGATTGGGCCGTGCTCTACAGGGGGATGCCTTGCTCGGTCGTCTGATAGGCATTGCTGATGCAGTGGGCAGCATCCGGCTTCGAAGTTCGAGGTTTGCGTACCCAGCACACTTCCACCACTTCGCAAGGGAGTTTAATAGCGATGCCAGGTAGTAGGCAGGCAGCCGGTAGGAACAGAAATGCTCGAGCCGTCCAGCGTCTACAGCTCGTGCACACACTCGCGCTTCGCACTGCGAGAGGTGGTCCCACTAGTCAGTGCCTTGCGAATTCCCCCCTACACATATACTAAACTTGGCATAACGTGACGTGAATAGAAGCCGAAGGTAAATGATACATCCAAACATGATAATCATGACACGTAAGTGATTCATGGCATCATTTACTTCCACATCGTAACATTGTGCTGATTTTAAAGTGACATATCAGCCTCTCTCATTAGTGCTTCGCATATCACCGATTCCCACTGTACGTGGGATCTGCTAATTTTTATTACTAGAATATTGTTACTCAGTAGCCCGAACGTGACCTGGGGCTTGGCCTGGGTACCCACAGGGCACGCAGTAATACTAGCGTTGTCGCAAGCTGCTGCATGTCATGTTTACCTTGCGTGCGTTGATCTGTCTCAAAAAATAACGTTCTTCTCTCTCACAACGTAATGGTTGCAGGTAAAATTTTGCTGAAAAAATTGTTGCATTCCAATCTATCGAAGAATGACTACACATCCCCAGTTTGATATATCATGCCACTGCTCCTTATATGCAATAAAAGTTTCAGACAGCTTCGCACTATTGGTACCAAGCGTGAAGGTAAGGGGGAGCTGGATGGTCTTGTTTGTCTTTATTTATCCTGCACTTATTCCGTCTTTTCTCCCTTCGCTTTTTAGGGTTTATTTTTCAGCGTCTATTTCTTTTTTTTTCTCACTGCACGTTTGTTCTTTCCTATCCCGCTATTTACGTCTTCATTTCTCTTTCTTTTTTTCTCGCTTTCCCAGTGTTTCAGTCACTTGCTTCCTTTCTTTCTCTCTCTTTTTGTCTTCTATTTTCTCTTTGTTTTCTTTTCTTCCTTTCTATTTCTTACTTACTGTTTCTTTATAAGCTATGCCTCTTTCTTTCCCCAGCTCCTTGCTTTCCTGCTCGCACTCACATTCCTCTCCCACTACCTTGGTGTATGTACTACACTATGCAAAGGCGTAGTTTGCGTTTCAATCTTGCCTGGACTGGCTACGGTGCTCACCTACGGATCGTGATCAGGCGTGTTCGATTTCTCACCTACCAAAAATTCATCTCAACGAAAAATTTTTTCTCGCATTTTATCTATGTTTAATCACTGCAACACGTCAGCGTGCGCTGGGCGCTGATGTTAGGGAAGAGCAGTATAATATGAGGCGAAAGATGATGAGAGCATATAGCTGCTGAGTTGTTATTTCACAGGGGCTACAAGTAAGACGGCATTCATGATAATGGTAGTTTATGTGAAAACGAAACAACAAACACGCCCACAAAAGAAGAAGCTTAGCAACGCCTTGGTTTATCGCACGATAAGAAAAAAAAATAGATTCACAAAAGCCTCTTTTCACGACAAACTTTTTTTTGTATTCCAAATGAAAGCCTTGGCATATTTTTGTCATATCTCACTGCTTACAGCAACATGCCGGGCTGCTCTTGTAAATAAAATTTCTCGCATGAATTGTAGGAACGTTTTCGCACGCGCTCTGCACCTATCTTTGTTACAATTAAAAAAAATTGGAAGGTTATGTTACTCTTTTTCTGGCGACTGAGACAAGCGATTTTGCATACATGCAAATGAATATCGAATGAAGCGCATGATGCATGCTTCTTTCTGCCATACTACTACTATGCGATTATTTCACCTGGGTTGCAGTACTCTACATGCCACAGGAAAGTTCAGTGTTTTCCTTGGCTCTACAAGGATAACTAGCTGCCATGTGTTTGGCGAGACAGAATGTGTTACCTATAACCATGAAAGTCATTCCAAGTTCTTCCATGCTTGAAAGAAGTCACCTAAACATTTGATTGCCGGGTATATCCTCTTTAGGTTGTAGTACTTCTCTCAAGAGAGCTTCGCCAGCCTTTGATGTTACTCTGAGAGATGAGCACTGTGTATATTTGTATCAGCGTGTCTGAAATTGGCTATTATTTTTACCCGAGTGAACGGTTTCTGAACATGAATAAGGTCTTAGGTTGATGTAAACAAATGTCGCTGTTGGCTTCCTGAGCGCGTTATGAAAGGCCAGTGGTTTGTGCCGGTGATGGCGCAATCAGAGACGCATTAGATGCAATACTTTGAAAAGTGTGTGCGTGACAGGCAACCTTCGTTTCTACGGACGATTGACTCTAGCATTTCAGAAACCTAACTTTGGGGCCGCCCACTCGCTGTGATGCTCGACCTAAGTGCTACCCTCCCGCTCACCTACACAAGTCACATCTTGCAGGTGGTCGCATTCCTGTGGGAATATCCATGAAGTGTAAATTACGTGACTGCGAGAAAAGCAAGGACAGTGCAGAGGTTAGCTCATTCAGATTATAAATAGAAGAGAACCAACGCACAATGCTCGTTGATGATGAAATGCAATGGTAAACCGGTTATGTAAGGTATAAGTAGCTATTCACTGTGCCAGGAACCTCTGCCAAAGCTACTGCCCTGCTTGGAAACTGTCTAGGCGCGTTTTAATTTGTGATTTATTATTGCCGGATGAGGGTCATAATACGAAAAGAGTCTTGCAATAACAATTCAGTTTTGTTATTCTGCTTGCAGGAATATTTATTATTTTGTTTATTTAGGTACTCTCATTGTCATTTGTGGCGTTCCAGGGAGGAGTGGTGTTACAGGTCAGAAATGGCAGTCATGAATGACGAATGATCATTGTTGCTGGCGATGGGGGCAGGAAAGTGGTTTCATTCACATGACGTCTTTGGCACGTAGGGGTGAAAGTACACGTTGGTATGGCAGAATGACACATGAAATTTGAAGTTTTGGTTGATGCGAGATGAAACGCCGGAAGTTGGTGAGAACAATGTGCGTTTTATTTAGGATTCATGAAAATAATTACATGAAATAGGCATAGGCAGGCCTGCTTCCTTCTGGTAGAAAGGGTACGGAGGTCAAGAGAAGTGTTTATTGATAAGATACTATAGTAGTGCAGGAGTATTTAGCGACAATGGAACAAGCTTAGTGACTCTGAATGGCTTCTAGTGTATTAAGAAGTGTTCAAGAACAAGGAGCCCAGATTGATGAGGCGTAATGGAGTTTAGATCTAAATAGTGTTCTTAAAAAATATTTAACAAATCAGGCACTACTGGAAAGTTACGGCGCAAACGCCGAGAGTGCAGTTCGCATGGTAATCACATACCTAATATGGTTATTCCATGTTGAACTGTTATTATTCTAAAAACCCAGAACTTTCTAACTATTGACAGATGATAACTGAAAATTAGTAATTGAATAAACAGGGCTCGTGTAGTCAGTATACTTCCTAGAGAGATCCTCGTTATTTCACCACCACAAAAGCAGCTAGACCATGTAGTGTAAATCATGACATTCATAGCATACATGTCGTGACTTTCATGTTATGACTAGTATATTACACTCGTAATACAGTTATGTTATGCCATACCAAATGTCGTATCAATACCACTATCGAAACGTCCAGTAGAGCTAAAAGTAGGAGGCGGCTAGATAGAGAGACAGATATAGTCGAAGTCACAGAAGTTGTCTAAAGAATTTTCGCATTTAAAACGCAATACGATTAAGAATAAAAGACGAAAAAACCTATTAGGGGGCACTATGTACATACTATATACACTATCAGGCTTATAACGCAGTTCCAATGCAAAGCATCAGCACCTTTACACTGTCCTGCGTATACTTTGCTTTTTTCGTTTTGTTGCCACAGTTGCCATGGGGATATGGGACTTTCTCAAGCTGTTTTTTACAGCTTTTTTCCTCTGTTCCAGCCACTTACCGTACAATAGTACGTGGTAAAAATAAACTAAACTCAAACTCAAAGTCAATTAGCCCAGTATATATGGGCATAGTCAAGTTTATACATCAGGATCACATTGCAGATAGAGTGCGTACAAATAGTGGCAAAGCTTAATATGAACCAAAGACAGTTACATAAATTTGATTCCTTTAAAGAGTCACGGAGGGCACTAACTGCGCGCCTTTCATTATCAAATTGTGGCCATGATTCATTTACTTTTTCTAATCGTAAATGGCCGTCTGTCAAGTTGATCGAAGCGATCACCAAGTTTGGCCCGTTTTCATCATATTGTTATCATTCTATAACGATATGCTCCTCTGACGCATCGACATAATCACAGTGGTCGCAGGGTTGGGACGTTCTTCGTTTTATGCGGCCTTAGAAGAAGGTTCGCAACACCTAATCGTACACGGTGTAGTAGTGTGTCCCGTCTACGATTAGTCCTTCTCTTTACTTCAGGTACAGTTCAGGCCACTGTTTGAATTCTTTCGAAGTTCGAATGCAGAAACTTCAACCATCGCCAGCGCGTCGAGAGCGGCCTCAACTAGTGCTTCATCCCAGTAAGCACTATAGACATATCGTGGCGGCCGCGTTGGTATACTAGTTACCGGTGTTTTTTGCTTCAGGTACATGCAATTTTAAAGCATCAAAATGACTCTAAAATTTAATTTAGACATCCGTCAGCCTAAATACACAAATTGTACTTGTGTTTGGCGTCCGCACAAGGAGCGAGGACCATCGTTGCTTTGAGCTTTCAGAAACGCACGCTGTCACCGGAAGCCACCAGCGATACTCCTCTGAGTGGTATCTAAAACACGTAACTTACAGTTTCTATTTTGGGATGTCTTAGAGAACTAACACACTAGCATCCTTTTTCAGCAGATTGTATTGGTATTTTCTAGGGTGGTTTTTATTTGTAGGTATCTATATAACTGCAAATATTAGCACTTGTATATCGTCGCTGCCATGATAACACTACTCAATCTTGGATCGTGTACACGCTTACTTATCGAACAAGTCACCCTAAAACATGTGTGCATGTTGAACAGTTGCAATAGCGAGAAACAGCTATCAAAGAAAAAATTTGGCAGTAACAGCTGCCAATATGTTGCTGGTCGTATACAGATCTTTTTATATTTAGAGATGTTAGTACCTCCAAACACTTTGCGCTTTTGCCCATATCCGCATGTCATTCTGTGTTAGTGTCTAATAAAGACGCAGTTCTTATTCGGAAACGAATGTCGCTTCTCTCTTGACTGTGCGGCTTATAAATATAAAGCCGAACGGCGTCTTTGTGGATAAATAGATATGTCAAGGACGCCCTAAACGTGTTTTGACGTAGTCTGTGCGGGGCTCAGTTGGGAATCGGAAGGTCGTGCGTTCAAACCCTCTAGGTCGACGTTTGTGCTTACACGTTTTTTTTCTTTTTATTGCATTAATGCACTCTATGTCACTTCTTTAACCACTGTATTTATTTATGGCGAATACACACTCCCGTTTTAACTCTGGAAAGCCGTTTCCACTGTGTACCCAGCGCCTCCCAGTAACATGCCGCTCAGGCGTCCCAGTTATCCAGAGTGATACTGGGCCACTTATCCGGCTTGAAACTGAAAGCTGGTGCCCTGGTGCAGGGTTTTGCTATAGGAAGACGTTTTCTTAGTTTTGTGTGTATTCATCGGTGCGGCTAATAGTCTTGTATAATTTCAAATGGTTGCCTAATATACAGTTTAACAACTTGAGGTCTACTCTTATCATGAGAAACATCCTAATAAGAATCCGCAGACAGACAGATTGCTTTTTTAGGAGTAACTTGAATGTGTGCTGTATTGCAGCGACATAGCCATTTGGGCTAGCTGGTGCCTCTTCATTCTGATTGCAGAGAGTGGGACGTAGTACGCCACAATTGAAAGAGAAGAGTGCGCCAGTGTTGTCCTTCTGTTCTCTTGCCCCTGTTACGTATACTGCACCTCACTTTTTCCCTTGAAGGCTGTGTTCCAGTACTTAAACAGCATTGTAGACAGTCAACGCTAACAGCTTAAAAGAGAGCGCTGAGCCCATGCTGTTCGAGAAAGGGAACACGTCCAGACGGCTTCAACGTGGCGAGGCCCAACTAGCGTCAATAAACAAAAGCTAAAACAAACAAACGTACCCGTTGTATTTTATGGCTTATTTGGAGTGGCTATGTAAAAAAAATCCTACTCACATTGAGCGTCTCGAGAAGTGTTTACTAGTGTGGAGATAACCATTCTGGCGACATTTGATCTATATGAGTGATTCGCCGAGCCGCCATTTTGTTTAGACTGCAAAGTAGCTTGCATCGTGTATGTCTACGATGCCGTGTTCCCAAAGGTCTCTGTCTTGCTGACTACGTGATTATTGGAATGACACTTTAGATGGCCGCCGTCCATTTAGCTGTCTATTTAGCAATCTACGGTGAGTATTGGAACACCCCTTAACTATCTGCTATGGAGCGAAACAATTCTGGTGTTCCCGCTGCTTAAAAAACGAGGTCACTCAGAGAATTTGTTGTAAACACAAATTTTAATCACTGCATTTCTTCGAGTCCACACTTCAGGTTGAAGTATCGCTGTGTAAAACTCAGAAACTTTCTAGTTTGGTGCATCTCATAGCTAAACTCGTCGCTTTTATCTTTGATGCCGCAAATACACATAAGATGCGAGAGACGAATTTAGAGAGGAATGCAATCCCTCGTTTGACCGCTTTATGGATACATAGGCCTACCCGACCCTTCTCAGAACGCGAGAAACTCGTTTTTCCGAATGCGAAGGGTCCGGTAAAAAAAACAATAACATAGAGAAATATTTACCGCGTTTTCAATGGCTTTGCTCATCGTATTTGTCACTGCAATGATATTCTTATTCTAAAGTGCCCCATCCTAAACGCGAGCACAATGCTAATGGCCACATCCGGAAAAAGAGATGAGTGGTAAACAGAGCTGACGAAAATAGCAGGCAAGCTAAATCTGAGCGCAATCAAAAAATAAAGTAAGACCAATAAACGTATTTGAAGAAAACAAGTTAAAAGAAGGATTATTAGACAAAATTAAGTGCATTTTCAAGCTAACAATCTCATATTTTCCCTCGGTATAATATGGGTATGACAAGGGAGAGAGGTGATTCTTAAGAGCGAAAGGAAGAGAAAAGTGAGCCCCGTAACTGTCTGCTTCCGTGAGCGACACCTCAACAGTGGCTCACAAGGGACGGTAGGGAGGAGGGATAAAAAGAGGTAGGAGTAAAGGTGTAGAAAATGGGAAGAGACGTGAGGTGGTAAGTCAGGAGAAGCGACAACAAACTGAGGGGATAGGAGAGATAGGAAAGATGCAAGCACGGTCTCTGGAGTCCGAGGACGGGGCACACTTGCGAAAGCTCTTCTCGGCGTCGGTAGATGGCGTAGAGCAAGTCCAGCCGGTCAGAGCTACACTGTAGTCGAAGGTCGTCGGCGTCAGGAGGTGACGTAGGGCGAGCCCAGTCAGCCAGAGCTATGCTGACGCCAGAGATCGCAAGCGCGCGCGCGCGCGCGCACAACCAGTCGGCACGGAATTCAGCAAGCAATTCCGTATGGCACAAGACAAACCATTTCGTTGATTGTGCTTTCGTTTTCACGAGGCAGGTCATGAAGAGTTGATGACCATTCACTCATCTCAAAGTAAATGACCTGAAAGGATGCCGCTGATACTTCAAAATCTCTATACGACGGCAACTTCACAAGAGCTATAACGAGGCAAGACCTACCGACCTATTTATATAACGAGTTATATGCAACCTAGATGGAAGATGCATCTCAGAGGCTTTCAAGGCTCGCCAGAACTTGCCGTGGACCATGCAGTAATCTAAAATGATTTATACAACAGAAATAAAACTTGCACATGCGTCATACACAGCAGTTGCGTATATGATTTATGTTTCTCTTAAATTTCTACTACTTTTTACAGTGCACAGCGAAAGTGGGATTGTGTATGGTCCGTATATGACGTGAACTTTATTGTTATTTCTTCTGAAGAGCGTGGTAACATAAAATACACCACAAATGTGTACAGGGGTAGCCAAAAGCTCGCAGGCTACGCTTCCGTAAGTAAGTGTGATAGTGGCATGTGAACTTGTGACCCCCATGTACAGCTAGCGTCAATGCCACAAACCTTAAATGTGCTACTCTTCATCGGAAAAAATTAATTGTGAATGTAGTTTACGAGATATGCTGCTCGTCCTTTATGTCACGCATAGAGTACATGAGACAATCATTGGTACATAAAAAAGTGATCGATCAGTGCAGATGTTGAAGTATAGATTAGAGTGATTGATTGATTAACTTATATGTGGGGTTTAACGTCCCGAAACCACCATATAGTTATGAGAGACGCTGTAGTGGAGGGCTCCGAAAATTTCGACCACCTGGGGTTCTTGAACGAGCACCCAAATCTGAGCACACGGGCCTACAACATTTCCGCCTCCATCGGAAATGCAGCCGCCGCAGCTGGGATTCGATCCAGCGACCTGCAGGTCAGCATCCGAGTACCTTAGCCACTAGACTGCCACGGCGGGGCTATAGATTAGAGTGCATACATATATCGTTTATTTAGTTTCTGACTCAAAGTGTTGCATTTTCCAGCCGCCAATGGGGATACTGTCAGTCCAGTCTGCATGCCTTATTTTAAAATTATCCAATTTCAATTTTCTTCCCTTCTCCTGTTCACTTTTTGAAATTGCTTAATTTTATACACAGGCCGCCTAATTTATTGTTTTTTCTTTATTTGAATGTTACAAATGTACAGGTAGAAAAATTCTGACGCAAATGCATCATTAGCCTTTATTGCGGCTACTGATAGATTACTAGATAAAAAAAATTATCACCTCCTCCTGCAGATGCCCCGCAAATGAATCTTTCCTGCGCATGAAGTTCAGCTCTAAATAAGGCTGGTGAGGCCCTCCGTGAATGTACCATAGTTTAGAAAAATGAGATTGCTTGCCTAGGTGCAAAACATAGTTTTACAAAGCTTTCTCATATCGGACGAGAACGAACACGTCTCATGTTCTAAATAAAGGCTTCTATGGCTCCCGCCCACTCTCGAAGTTTGACCAAGAAACGAAGAATGTATAGATAAACTAATTTTGCATGTATTGTAGGAATAATGAGTTATAGATTAAGGTAAGTTAATGCGGGGTGGTTTTTCGCAAATATCTAAATTAGCATCATTTTCTTACGTTTACCTTGTGGAGTTTAAAGGTGCATGCAGGTGAAAAAGAATATTAGTAACCTGTTTATCGCTTGTAAGTGTGGCAGTTTGGCAAGTTGAAAAAGGAGACGAGATCGTCCTCTTCTTGTCGGTTTGTCATCGTTTTGTTCTCGCGCTATAACTATAGTCCTGTTTATCACCTTGACCATGCGTTGCTTTAAGAGAAGTTGGGACAAGAACGAAAACGGAAAAGGCAAGTAGGTTAACTAGGCACATGCCCGGTTCACTACCCTACGCTGGGGAAATGGGAAGGGGCGGCATAAAGATTAGAGAGCGAGGAAAGAGAAGAGGACGACATAAAAAAATGTCAGTCAATCGGCTGACGCGTATGCAGTGGATGCACAACAAAAACTTAAAGGCAAGTTAGGCTGAATTTATCTTCCCAATATTAGAAATGTCTATGTCCTTGTTCTTCCTTTCAGTCCTCTCAACACCCCCTTCCTCTTCCTCCGACCCCCCTCCCCCGCTTCAAACAAGAGCACTATGGTCCGATACATAGTTTCCGACGTTATTGCTCCTCTTTTTCAGGCATTCCAGACGTTTCTCGCTTAGTGCTGGTATTGAGTCACCCTATGTTGAACCTTCAATGTCGTGTCCCAATATAGTTCGGCACTTTGAAGCCCTGTTGGCTGCAACAGTGAGCTTCTTACAGCATTTGCTAGTGAATTACCTAGCATATTGCCTGAAACACGCAATTTTGTCTAGAGATATACGGTTCTAGATATACGAGCCGGTTATTTGCTAGAATATTGGCAGCAAGTCACGGCCATTCGTCACTTGATATAGGTCTGAATTTCGCTATCTTCACGACTGCGCGCACCTTTAAACTGCATGACGCTGCACAACAACCCCTTTTGGGAGTCGTATGGCACAGTCGTATTTGTTTTTGCTTCCTCAATGCACAGCGTCAGAGGTAAAGAACATGCAGTTTTCCCGTGCTGTATAACACAACTCACAGGACTGGAACAGCATTCCCGCTTCCAAAACATTTTAAACGCAATTGTTTTGTTCTGCGGCCAACAAATTATCTAACTTCGGTTGTACAGCGGATAAGTTGTCCCATTTTTTTTGTTTTCTTACGCCACGTACTGATAATCATTCTAAATGAATAAATAAATATATACCTTACTCTTTCGAAAGGATTGTACAGTGGGAGAAAAATTCAGACGGAATATTTCTGAAGCAACTTTGCAGCAATCTTAACACTAACTTTTGCTAACATTTACGTGGAGCCAGAATCTAAAGCAGAAATTTGCGTTTGCGAACAGTTGTACAACTGATGATGATGATGGTGATGATCATATGGGGGGATTAATGCCGTAAAACACGATATCATTATGAGAAAAGCCATAGTAGAGGGCTCCGGATATTTCGACCACCTGGGGTTCTTTAACTTGCACCAACAAGCAAGGTACTCTTTCACTACTTCAATTACTAGTATACACTTCATGATAAGCAATTGAATCGTTTGAGAAATAAAGGCAAGACAGAATAGAAAGGCAAGTAGGACGTTCATCTCACAATCAGGTAATAGCGCTGAATGCATGATCAGTGTTGAAATGGTGGGGCGATATACTAATACCTGCATCCGTCCACCTCAAGACTGGAAGTTATCTGCTAACTATCCTCACCGCCATAATGCACGCCTGACATGCATTCGATTTGAGAAATGTTTGCGCTAAGTGGGTGGTGGTGGTAGTTGTCTGGAGAGGAAGAAGGCGCCAAATTTCTGCAGCCCGGTTGGGAGCACGGCAAAGCCCACCGATACACACAGTGAAGCGGGAGCACGTTGCTGTTTGCTGGCCAACTAGCTTCTGTATTTCTCTGTACAACTCTTTAGAGCTGCAGAATGTTCTTGTTTCTTTTTAATCTGCTCTTTATTTCTCCTGCTGTTTTTAAAGACGGTCGTCTTTACGGGCATACTTCAACGCAGAAATTTGGTCTGCCTGTCTGTCTGTCTGTCTGTCTGTCTGTCTGTCTGTCTGTCTGTCTGTCTGTCTGTCTGTGTCAATTCAGCAACACTAGTGAAGGTTTATCTCTTTGCTGAACGTTTCACCCACCCAGTCGACCTCCGGCTGCGTTAATATTAGCCCACATTATCAAAGAAAAAACGAATATTGCGCATACTTTGACACATCAATACGTGAGTATTATGTAGTGTATGTATTTATTTAAAAATTGCACTGAACATTTTATAGCCCACATAGTGTATTACGCTGCGCTGGCAGTGCGATGCTATGAACGAAAATGCGAGTGTTTCCTACACTTCTCTCAGATTCATGGATGGTTGGATAGATAGATAGATGGATTGATTGATGGATGGATGGATGGACGGATGGAAGGATGGATGGATGGATGGATGGATGGACGGACGGATGGATGGATGGATGGATGGATGGATGGATGGATGGATGGATGGATGGATGGATGGATGGATGGATGGATGGATGGATGGGTGGATGGATAGATAGATAGATAGATAGATAGATAGATGATAAATGGATAGATAGGTGGATAGATGGATGGATAGATAGATAGATGTATATATGGATGGATAGATAGATCGATAATTATATGGATATATAGATGGATGGATGGATGGATGGATGAGTAGATGGATGGATAGATAGATGGATGGATGATTAGATAGATATATGGATGGATGGATGGATGGATGGATGGATATATAGATAGATAGATAGATAAATAGATAAATAGATAGATATATAGATGCTATATATATATGGATATATAGATAGATGGATGGATGGATGGATGGATGGATGGATGGATGAATAGAGATGGATGGAACGTAACTTTGGCTAAAACGACAATGTGCTGCCACCTACCAGTTGCCGTACGTTCTAAAAAGCAACAATTGCTCTAGATTGCTGCGAGATGGGGTTTCATATTTTATGCAGCGCTTCTAGACGGAAGATCATCGTCTTTTCGACGTCCTTTCGTGTGAAGCATGCCGACATGGTGCCACCTTTTTTTCTTCTAGCTCTTATTTTCATCTATGTCTATTTTTACTTCTTTTTCTCTATATTTTTTCTATATTTCTTTTCATACCTTGTTTGTCTTATTTTCTCTATTTTCACCGTTTTCCTTCTTTTTCTACATTTTTTCTCTGTCTCTCTATACTTTTCTGTCAGTTTTACTGAATCAATCTCTTTCTATTTGCCCTGACTTTCTCTCTATATTTCTCTTTTTCTAAATTTTATTTCCGATACTTTACAGCTCTGCCTCCTCTTCATCATCACTTCTCTTCCTTACCTCATTGATACATAATATTGTACAAGCTATATCGTCATCCGTGAGCGTGCCTGGATCGCTGAGTAATTGGGACACTCACCTTGGGATCCTGTGAGAATCCTGTGAAACTCACCTTGGTATCCTGTGAAAACGATGGTGCTTTACTGAGCGAACTTGTGAACAGTAAAACGAGTAACACTCAGATTCAAAGTGCAGCGACAGCGGTTAGCACAAGAGTTTGTCTTCAGTGATCCACACACGTCATTTTCAATGCATGAGTGATTGAAAACTCCAGCGTTACCACTGGTGCTTACGTTACCTCTATAATGAACTTGACTATTCGCGGCCTGCTCGAAATCTTATCCGAACATAACAGAACTATGGAGACGTTTCTGAAAATTGTGGCAAGGCCTGAGCCGAGAGATGGTGGCACTGCAGTTCTTCTGCATTAAACAAGATTAGAAAGAAAATAAATAAGCGTGTGTTGATACATCTATGAAGTTTCTTGCGAAAAAAGCCTTTAAATATAAAAGAAGATGCCTTTGCTGTAAAGTAGCGTGAACCTATATTCAGCACTTGTTCATTACTTTCAGTCAGAACCCCGTACATTGCAACGTGACCGTATACGTATATCTTCATGAAACCATTGTGCATATTCGAAATTTCGTACATGCATACCCGTGAAACGAGATGATTGATCGCGGCTTCAGTGCCTGAATATGGAAGGAAACTGTTCATGCGATAACGCCTTTGCATGTGCTCTCTTGTGTGAGCATACTTGCCATGTTTTTTTAGTTTGGTTTTTCTTGGATATTCTAACACACCAATGAAAACGTCTGATTACGTCAAGTATATGCCTGCCTTGACAGCGGTGAAAAACTACGCACTTAATGAGAGAACGCCTATACAGACCTGTTTTAGCGGCAGATCTCTCTTGCAAGAAATGTCTCGTTTTTTATGAGGGCATACCCAACGACTTACTTCCCGTGCATAAAAGAACTGAATAGTGGCTTTTATAATTCTAGCATTCTTCTAGCAAGAAAGACGAAGTGTGAAAGACGGCGTCTTTTTCTTGTTGTTTTGTTTCGTCTGTGTCGCTTTACGCAGTAACGACAGGCACACCGACTAACGCAGGAAAAATACAAAACGAGGCCGGAAATTCACATCAAATATAGTGCTGGCGCATACATTTCACGGATGCCTTATGGGGACTATGATTTCACCTAGTTTATTTAACCCTAACGATGCGTCAGGCAATCTTGATTGCGTCACTGCATACATTTATTGTTAGGCTTACCAAACACTCTCCACTGGGCCAGACAATTTAATGAAGACTCAAGTTATTCTAACTGTTGTACTTTTGGAAATCTCCGTAAACCAGAAAAAACTGGGAGGGTGCTTACAAGAAGGACGTATTGTCATCCGGTAGTCTGTGCATTTTGATTCGTACATCAATTTGCTCGCTTGCAGCTGTCAGCCAAGCTCTTGGATACATAATATAGAAACTCTAAGAATTCAATTCTATCCGTTGCGAGCCCAAACCAGTAGGCAGATTTGTCTTTGGAAAGCGTTATTTCTCCATTATTTAGAGTAATATTGAACAAATATTTTGCTGCCAGAACTTTCAGCGAAACTGGATGATTAGTTGTTGAAATTAAGAGACACAACCTTCATTTCAGGCAGGGACTAGAAAAAAATCACAAATCAGGTGCATTTTTTTCAAACAACCTTAACTAGCAGCCGCGTCGTGAACTGAAAGTCACTGGAAACGAGCATACCGACAATGCCATCTCTCGCCCGCTTCTTAAAATACGCTCAGCCTGCACCGTAGTACCCAGAACCTACTTACGAACAAATAGGGCACTAAACAGTGTTCCTGGCTGGGGTGTAAACTATCAGCGCTTTTTTGGAAGGGGAAAAATGGAATGAATTGAAATGTAGAGAACGCGAAGTGGCGAACCGTAACACGTCCACCCTGTGTGCCCATCGGCCAAAGTGACGTAACGAATCGTGCTCGCGTGCAACCGCTGCAGGCTGGCAATCCCCGAGAAAAGAAAGGGCCAACTCTTCAAAAGTACGTGAAATAAACTCTGGTTGTTCGAAGAGGAACGTCCTCCATTATAAGATGGGATGGCATCACACGTTTTTTTTTTCAATTTTTGCTTAGTACCGCTTTAGTGTTAAGACTATATATTCTTGCGCTTTGGACAGGTATATCTAAGACATTCTGCTGCTTTGCGCCAAAGCTATCGCACATGCCTATCTATCTATCTATCTATCTATCTATCTATCTATCTATCTATCTATCTATCTATCTATCTATCTATCTGTCTGTCTGTCTGTCTTTATATCTATCTATCTATCTATCTATCTATCTATCTATCTATTTGTGTATTTTTCTATCTATCTATCTGTCTATGTATCTATCTATCTATCTATTTAGCCGCCTACGACTTTTAGCTCTCCTGGACGTTCCGATAGTGGTATTGATACAAAACTTGGTATGGCATAACACGGCTGTAAGAACATATTGGACTAGTCATGACATGAAAATCATGAAAAGTAGGTCATGGATGTCATGATTTACATTCCATGGTCTTGCAGCCCTTGCGGTGGTTTCATTCACATGGCATGCTGCAAAACTGGTATGGTATGACATGATTGCATGGCAAACACAAGCGACAGACCCTAACATGAAAATCATGACAAGACTGCCATGTAACAACATGACTACATGCCAGGCTCACAATGCGCTCACGGGTGTTTCTGTAGCGTCACATATACCAAATTCGGTATCATGGTATGTGAATGGATCACGAAGTTATGTGGCCCCGCCGTGGTGGTCTAGTGGCTAAGGTACTCCGCTGCTGACCCACAGGGCGCGGGCTCGAATCCCGGCTGCAGCGGCTGCATTTCCGATGGAGGCGGAAATGTTGTAGGCACATGTGCTCAGATTTCTGTGCACGTTAAAGAACCCCAGGTGGTCTAAATTTCCGGAGCCCTCCACTACGGCGTCTCTCATAATGATATAGTGGTTTTGGGACGTTAAACCCCACATATCAATCATCAATCAATCACGAAGGTATGTGACTGGGGCAAACATAATAATCATGAGTCGTGTCATGTAACAACAAGATTACATGCCACGCTCATGATGCGCTGGCGACCGATTCGCTAGCTTCACTTATACCATATTTGGTATTACAAGATGTGAATGAATGACGAAAATATGATACTGATGCAAACATGATAAACATGAGATGCGAGTCATGTAACAACATGACTACATGCTACGCTGATGATGTTCTCGCGGCCGTTTCGCTAGCTTCACATGTACCAAACTCGGTATTACGCTACGCGAACGGATGACATGTGACACATCCAAACATGATAATCACGACATGCGTGTCATGTAACAACATGACTACACGCCACACTCATGATGCTCTTCGCGGCCGTTTCTCTAGCTTCACATATGCCAAATTTGGTATTACGTGACGTAAAAGGAAGACGAAGGTATGCGATTAGTGCAAATATGATAATAATGAGATGCGTGTCTTGTGAGAACGTTACTACATGCCACAGTCAAGGCGTCGAAAAAAGGAGAATTAAGGTGTCTCTTCAAATGGAGTCGTGGACGTAGAAACTCAGGAATCATCAAAAAGTGTAACATTTTCTACTTTCTTTTTTTATTGCATTGTGAGGGGGAGCAGTGCACCAGCCTGGAAACATTATTTTCTTTTCCTGGAAGATAATCTCCTTGAGTGACAATAACCGCGTTATTATGACCAATATTGTGTAGACGATAACCGATACTAACCACGTGTTAATCTTTTTTACACTACCATGTTACTTTCCTTAGTTACTTTGTGCATTCGAAAACATAATTAGTGAAGGAACGGGCGAAGCCGAGAAGATTTTCTTTAATGCCTCAGAGAGGAGTGTTTCCATGTATGGTGCTAATGCATGCTCACCCTTCTACATAATGAAAACCAAGCATCGCACTTTCCCAAGTTTTTTGCAGAACGAGTTTCTTGTATTTTTTTGCCTCCTTTTGGCCATACTCGCAATACAATGGAAGTTTAAACCACGCCTATAGTCGCAATTGCGCGCTGCCCGATGAAGCCGTCCCTAGAACCACAAGGCTGTAGATTAGTGCTAACGAAAGCTTGGTACATGCAGATTTATCCTTCATTAGGCAATGGCTACGTTGGTTCTTATAGCCTTTAGACGTGCGCGAGCTCGCAAATATCGGTAATGGAGGCAGCACGATATGTCCAAGTTCAGAACGGGGACGTGGTCGCTTCGCTTTTCACTTGTTTCTGACGGGGAGCGCGCTAAGTGAAGATGTACTGAATAAAAAAACCTGCATAAAAAGTGCCAGTAGGCCATTCTCAAAACAAAGCACGCCATGTTCGCATCAGCTGTATCCGCAATGTGAAGAAGAATTACCAGAACAGAACAAAATAATTTACACGGAATTTCTTGTTTAGTTGAAGAGGCCCTTCTATTTATAAATGTTACTTGTCTCCGTCGCCGTGGTATCAAATATACATTACAGATGTGTTTCGGTGCTGCTGTATTGAGAGGTTGGCTGCACTTTTTATTTTTAACTGAAATGTCGCAAGCATACGTGTAAAAAGGGCTGAGTTGTATTATTACATATTTCATTATCTTATTTATTTATCGTCATGGAGTACAACAGAAAAAAAAATTGCCTGATTCTACGTACCCGAGTAGTCGCCGTTATGCAGAGCATGCGCATGCAATCTGACTGTGGTGCAAATATTTATCGAGCGAAACTCAGCGAAAGTTGCGCTAAAGATATTTGCTAATGCACGCGAAGACGTACATCGGCTGCGCGGTCATAACTCGGAAATGTTAACGCGTGGGTGCCGCAGGCTACTACTTGTTCACTACTTGTTACATGAGTACAACTTAACGCCACCTTTGGGAGCTGAAATCAGACATAAAAAGTTGAGGAGTGGGCTTTGAGAGTTAAAATCAGAAGTACACGTTCTCAATCACTGCAAAAGTTAATTTTAGTAATTTCATTATTGCGTTCTTGTACTACTTAAGTCAGTTCATTCATAGGGTTTGGCGCACCGAAGCGATTTCTGGCATTTGAAGACGACAAGACGACGTAGTGAAGGGGTCTAGAGAATGTCGATCACGTGGGTTTTTCTAAGTTCACTTACATCACCTTGAACGCACGGGCCTCTAGCATTTCACCTGAGTGAAAAGCCTGCCCCCACGTCTGAGATCTAACCAGCATGTTTCGCGTCAGCATACGAACACCGTCAGCACTGGGCGAATAGTACTCTAATTTATTATAAAGAAGTTTTGTATACGCGTCATACATTCACTAAACACAGGCAAAATGAAAAAAAAATCATCCGAAAAGAGGACTTTGTAATGACATATTGTTAAAAATGATAGTGTCCTAAAACACAAAATTTTCGTCTTCTTTTTTTTCGATCAAAATAGTTTTAGCAGCGTCGTTTCAGTAAACATCATGATCCATGTAACAGATTGTAATTGATTGTGATCACTGCGTCGATCTCGATCTAATCAGCGATGATACATTTAAGTCGTTAATTCCCGGTTTGAAGAACTTTGCATAGTTTTCTTCGTGCAAAACGTTAGCGCATCGAGCGTGAGACAAGCGCTTACAAACGGGCACTTCAACCGAGCTTATAATTCTGAGCCCGTGGAAATCTATTCCGTCGAGATGACGCAGCTTCACTAACAGACACACGTAAAATTATTCGGGCACACACTGCATAACCTTAATTCACATTATAAAGCATACAACACTGTTTATTCGCGCTCCTATCTTCTCGGTGGCAGAACTTGCGGCTTTGCATGGCGTCCTAGAGTATACATCATATGGCAGAGACCGAGCGAATTGCCTGTGTTTTCCGACTCGAAACCGGCCTTACAGGGCATGCAGTCAGTCCTTCGGTGAGGTTGTGATGAACAGTTAACGTACGAGGTTGTCAAGCTTATTCACCACGTCACAGAAACAGACCAAAAGCTGAATTTTTAGTGGCTACCTAGCCATCGTTGGATCAGTGGCAATGATTCCGCAGACAACGCGGCTCACATATTCCACCAAGAAGAGCACACCCTTCCGATTCTTTTCTCAAGGACAGACACTGCAAAGCCACTTCGTCACTTGGCACATAGTATGTGTATGCTGGAGTGGAACACCCCAAGAGAAGACATACGATGATCTACCGAATACACCATAAAGTAAAAAATCGATCTCCATCCGGACTTCTTTGACGTGAAGCTTCGCTTTTTTTGTCGCCTTTGGTTGGAGGTTGCCTTCACAAAAGCCTGTTACATACAACCTCAATAAGCTGACCGACAATGCGGAATGCGACGTCTGCGGCACCGAAACAGACATCGACCATCTCCTATGCCGTTGCCCTCGAGTTGCATCTGAAAGACAGAAGCTTTCTGACCCATTGCGACAATTGGACGATCGGCCGCTTTCTATTCGCAACTTTCACGGCCTATTGGTGGTGTGACTATACATTCAACATGGCGGTCGTTGAGATGATCGCCCCAAAAGAGACGATTGCGGGAAGTACCCTTTTAGCGAAGACAAAAAGAAAGTACTCAGGAAGTACCCTTTTAGCGATTCTTCGCGCTTCGGTGACCCTTGTATATGTTTTTGAGCGCTAACATACATAATAAGTAAATAATTGCTGGGTGGCATATTGAGAAGATAAATATGCGCAACGCAAAATTGTAAATAAGGCTCACACGTACGCTTTTCCCATTGTGAGTAGTACGTAATCGCGCGCAAAGCTGCACAAATTGCAGCAGATGTGAACGTCAAGGAAGCACTTCAGATGTGTAATGATGTGACGAACGTCGTCAAACTGGTCTTTTCATACTGTTCTGGAAGCGGAACGTGCATCGAGCAGATGAACTAAGCCCAAGAACTGCAAACCTGGAAGTTGCTGTACTCGTGCAGAAAATGGGTTCTGCACACATTCACGGGCCTTGGTTATTCGCCTGCTAAATTTACCCTCTTAACCCCTGATGGCTTATTCGTGCGCTAATTTGAACGGGACGCTTAAATTTTTTCCCGGTGTATATAGGCTGTGAGCATCGAGTGTTGCAGTAAAATCAGTCAGCTTTTTTTTTCTACTTTCCTTTTAACTTGAGAAACTCAAACGTTTAGGCCAATATCGAAACCAATCAAAACGTTTAAAAAACACCACAAACGCGTGTACAAGCTGCAGCGTCTGCTGTTTTAGGCAGGTTCAAAATTCAATCAAACCAACAGAGCTTCCAGCCGCCACCGCTGAGCCGCGCCACTGTGCCTGGAAATCGCGAATACAGGTGCTACTGCAGCACCATTCTTGTCTTTCGTTGGCTTAAAAGGCAGTCAAATCCGTCTTGAACTTTTTGTTGACAACAGGCCTATGTTAACACCTTTACCTTTTGCGTAGTGCCACCGCTGCATACGCGTCAGCCCATTGAATGAGAATTCTTTTTTGTCTCTTTCTCTTTCCTCTTTCTCTTTCATCTTTTTACTCCCTCTTCCCAATCTCCCAGCGTAGGGTAGCATACCGGGCTTGTGCCTGGGTAACCTCACTGTCTTCTCGTTGTTGTTGTCCTCCCCTCCTTGCTTGTACCCACTTGTTTTGTTTATTTCGTACTGTACCGTGCTAGCAGATTCTGTTGGTTGCCTTTTCTCACGCCTCGTCCACACCTACATCACTCATATAGGTGCAAAACGCAGCATTTATTGCAAACGATCACTAATATTCTACGTTAGTGCGTTACACATTCACTCAAGCGCGTGTGTCGACGTTGACGCCGTGGCTTTAGCGGGCGGTAAATCCCAAGCGCGCACATTCCACAAAACACAGGTGCGCACAGCAGACTTCAGCTTCACCTTACTGCAAACGAATGACCTCGACCACAACCGACGAGAATGGCCACCCTCCTGTGATATGCTTGGTGCCTCCGAGCGACGCATAGAATAAACCCAATTTTGCTCAGTTACGCTGCCTAACCGACGGTACGCGATGACGGTCAGGCGCTTCTGTGCACTTGAAACGCTGCCAAATCATAAACGCCAGCATAAAACGAAGGCTGACGAAGATGCTGCTGAGTTCGAGTGTATCAAGTCTCTTCTTGACGAAGACAACACCGAAGAAAAACCTGATGGACACTTGCTGGTCTCGGTTCAGCAGCAAATCGCCTCCCGTCGCGAACGGCGCCATGCTGAATTTGTCATTGCTTTATCGTGACTGTCACGTCATAGTATTGAGCGACCGCAGTTCGACGCGCATTATACAAATGGGCAGTGGTTCACTTTACTTTTTAAATGCGAAGCATTTCTTAGCGAACCTCGGCGACTTTGAGCCTATCTATCTATCTATCTATCTATCTATCTATCTATCTATCTATCTATCTATCTATCTATCTATCTATCTCTCTAGCGGCCTACGACTTTAAGCTCTCCCGGGTGTTTCGATAGTGGTATCGATATTAAACTTTGTATGGCATAACATGACTACATGAAGAACATAATGCCACCTAAAGTTTTAAGCCGGCAAGCTCTAGCCAGCCGAAAAGGACAAAGAGAACGAAGAAGAAATGTGTGTTAGCCCTTCACACTCGTGTCTTTCTGCCCCGCTGTTCCTCTCTTGTCTGTTTGGCTCTTGGTTTGTGACAAGTTGGTGGAGGTTCTGGGTCATCTATGCACCGTACCCCTCCACATAGCAAAAACGCAAATGTCATACTGGTGATCACTTCTGGGCACCACGCCAGCGGAAGAATCCGAGGGCAATCCTCTGAGTTTGGACTGCTCGCAAACAACATGGCAGCTCCGACCAGCCCTACCGACCGCAACCCAATCGGTGCGAACGGCACAACGCCACTTCGTTGCACCTTACACCGGGAACGCCAAATCGCTTTCATGGCACTGGCCTTGAGAATGTAGAAGTTTGGCTTGTTCATTACGGGTTCGTTGCCGTGCAAAACCAGTGGGACGACGCAGATAAACTGCGGCACGTCTATTTCAGTCTTTTGGACAACGCACGTTTGAGTATGAGTACCGGGCAAGTACTCTTACTTCATGAGAAGATTTCAAACGCCGACTTCTTGGGACATATGCCAGCCCTTACCGTCGGGAGAGAGCTGATCGCGACCTTCAGACCAGAATACAAATGCCGAACGAAGAGGTTGTGGTGTATGTCGAGGACATGGCGCGTCTTTTCTACCGAGCTAAATCCGGCATTCCCGAAAAAAATAAAGTATGGTATTTCATGCGCGGCGTGAAAGAGCAGCTTTACGGTGGGCTTGTGTGCAGTCCACTCAAGACTGTGTCAGAATTTCTCACAGAAGCCGTCACCATGGAAATTACTTTTACGCACCGGGCCGGCATTTCAATGCTTCAACTACAGACTACCTGGGAGCTTCCGGTGGCAAAATGAGTTTTTTTCCGAGAGCTCATACGTTCAGTCATCCGCGAAGAACTCCAGAAGCTGTCAGTGCCCTCGCAGCCCACTAACTCCTCATTGTCCAGCGTTGTCCGAGATGAAGTCCAGCATGCATGCCCTAAGAGAACCGCCTCTCATGCAGGATTATCAACTACCCAGTGACTTCACTGCATGTCGTATGCTCATGCTTTGCGGCAACATGGTACACCTGCAATCCGGCATCCCACCATGACCTCAGTCATGCTGCAGACGGTTCAAACGGCGTCATAATACAGCGTACCTTGCCTGCTCTCGCGAAAATCAGACGTCTGGCGTGCGTCAGATCGACGTCTGCTCTGCTTGCACGGTGGCGACGCTGGGAATCTGTGCCTACAGTGTTCTTACCGACAACTTAGACTACGCGGATTTTCGAAGAACTGCCCGCCAGCCAGATTTGGTCAGCGGCCCGCTGAAATTCAAGAGTATGTGGCTCTGCAGCGCGTAACTTCGTCATCTTTGCACCAGTAAGGTTCCCCGTCACCGCGGCAATTTTCTCCTACTCGCCGTACCTATTCGAGCGTGGCGCTGGGTCGGTCACCCAGTCCATGCCGGGAAAACTAACCACAGCGACCTTCGGGGGCGATACCGCCCATACTGGACAAGCTCAAGGGCTCTCACCGAAGCTTCCGCAAACTGACGATTCCTTTAATGACGACGACACCAGCCGGTTCCGCAAGGATTTCATTAGACATTCCAGTGGCGCTCGATGGTCGCAAAGTCAGTTCTTTAGTTGACACGGGTGTGGATTTTTTTATAAGAGAAAAACAGGCTGCTCTCCTGAAGAAAGTGACAATGCCTTGAAACCTCAGACCAATTCATACTGCTGGCGGGCACATCGTCACGCCACTCGGCGTTTGCACAGCACGAATACAGTTTTGTGGTTCTACCTTTTAAGTCAGCTTGCGCGTTCTCTCTCAGTGTTCTCCAGACCTGAACATTGGCATGAATTTTTTGAAGGAGCACGGTGCTATCATCGACAATCGACAACGCCTCGTCAAGTTTTCAACAAAAAGCGCCACACCAGAGCATAATCCCAGCCACGATCGAGTATGTCTGCGTGTAATTGACGATGCAGTGACAATACCACCGCGCTCAAGTGTTATGGTTTAAGTGGCGTGTAACAAATCAGCATATGGTGAAATGGCAGTGGAGAGTAATCGATCCCTACTCCTTTCCCAAGGTGTCTGCGCAGCACGAAGCCTAGTAGACCTCCAGGCTGGCCACTGCGAGGTTCTTGTTACAAACTTCAGCTACGAGCACCGACACCCTTTCCCTGGTACTGTCATCACCTATGCCTACCCAGTAACCAATGTGAGTGAGTGTTTTGCTTCCAAGGCAACTGATAATGCCGAAGCACCTCTCCGGGTTGTAGACATATATCCAACGCCTTCTGGCGAAAAGGAACGAAGTCTTAACAAACTGTTGATAGAATTACACGCCTGTTTTGCACGTTCATTGAGAATTCATCAGACATCGATTACCAAACACCGTATTATCACGCACACCCTATCTGGTAACAGCCTTGCCGCGTTTCACCGACTGAACGACACGCAGTTGAAAAGCAAGTGAAGGAAATGCTTCAAGAGGGTGTAATACAGCCATCAAACAAACCATGGTCATCGCCAGTGGTCCTTGTAAAGAGGAAGAATGGCACACTTCGCTTGTGTGTTGATTATATGCAGCAGAATAACGTCAAAAAGAAAGACGTGTACCCGTTGCCTCGAGTGAACGATTCTCTTGACAGGCTGAGGCGAGCAAAACACTTTTCCTCAATCGACCTCAAAAGTGGTTATTGGCAAAATAAAGTCGATGAACGTAACCGCGAAAACACGGCTTTTGTAACTCCTAACGGTCTGTATGAATTCCGAGTGCTCCCATTCGGCCTCTGTTCCGCCCCGGACACATTCCAACAAATGATGGAATCAGTTCTCACTGACCACAAGTGGAAAAGTTGCCTCGTCTATCTAGATGATGTCGTAGTCTTTCGAAAACGTTTGACGAGCACCTTCGTCGCCTTCGAAGTGTTCTTGAAGCTATACGATCCGCTGACTTTACCCTAAAGCCTGAGAAGTGCTACTTTGACTAGAAAGAACTGAAGTTCCTGGTTCACGTTGTGAGCGCTGCTGGCGTTAAGCCTGATTTCGACAAGACTACCGCAGTGGCTGCTTTTCCAGCTCCGACAGACAAGAAAAGTCTTCGACGATTTCTGGGGCTTTGCGCATACTATCGCCGCTTCATTGAAAACTTCTCTAAGACTGCGGAGCCTCTAATCAGACATACGCGTGGCGACCCCCCATTTCTGTGGACTGACGAACAAGCGACTGCCTTTGCGGAACTGCAACATCAATTGTCTTCCCCTCCTGTACTTCGTCATTTCAATAAGGACGCCGACACAGAGGTGCACACTGACGCAAGCAACATTGGTTTTGGAGATATCTTGGTGCATACACAAGATGGGACCCAACGTGTGATTGCCTACGTGAGCCGTGCTCTATCTCGTGCCGAGACCAACTATTGAACGCCAGAGAAGAAATGTTTTGCAATATTATGGGTGATTACAAAGTTCGGACCTTATCCCTATGGGCGCCCATTTAAAGGTATGACTGATCACCACGCTTTATGTTGGTTGGCTAACCTCCAAGACCTCTCTGGGCAATTAGCACGATGAAGTCTGCGACTTCAGGATTTTGATGTCACCATCGTATACAAGTGGGGTAGAAAATATGAACACGCCGATACGCTATCACGATCACCTCTAGAATTTGACCATACAGCTGTAGAAGACGACAGTGCCTTCTTGGGGACTCTCAGCGGGGCGGACCTCCTCAGTAAGCAACGAGCGGACCTCAAGTTTGGGCCCATCATCGATCATTTAGAAGGCAGCATTGCGTCTGTATTTCGTCCACTTCCCGTACTTCGGCTTCATTTTGCTTACGGCACGGCATATTATAAAAGAAAAACACCTGTGTCGGCAGCAGATCTTATCTTCTACTCGTTCCTCAAGACCTTCGTGATGACATCCTATTAGCCTGGCACGATGAGCTGACATTCGGTCATCTGGGATACTCCCGAACGATCGACCGGGTACGAAACCTATATTTTTGGCCAAAACTCGCAGCTTGTGTCAAACGCCACGTGAAAGGATGCCGTGAATGTCAGCGTCGCAAGTCACCACCTGTAAAGCCTGCAGGCCTCTTACGACTCATCGACCCACCGCGTACACCATTAGAGCAGGTTGGAATGGACCTCCTTATACCGTTTTCTTTGTCTTACTCCGGAAACAAGTGGATCATGGTCGAGACTGATTACTTGACGCGTTATGCTGAGACAAAGCCACTGCCACGTGGTACAGCATCTGAAGTCGCCCAGTTTTTCATGTACCACCTTGTGCTTCGCCATGGTTCCCCGTCATTCATCATCACTGACCGAGAGACAGCGCTTACGGCAAAACTGTTGGACGACATCTTCAAGCTGAGTTACACGAACCACCGCAAGACAACTGCATATAACCCCCAGAGTGGCTTTACAGAAAGGCTAAAGAAAACGCTGGCGGACATTACTTCTATGTACGTGGAAGTTCAGCATAAAACGTGGGACGAGATCCTGCCATACGTAACATTTGCGTACAACACCACAACCCAGGAAACGACAAGGTTCACACCTTTCCGTCTCGTTTACGGTCGAGACGTGTAAACCAGCACGAGCTGCTAACTCCTGATGCTGAGGATTACATTCAGCGTGCTGAGGAAGCACGTCAACTAGCTCACGTGCACATAGGATTGCAGCAATGTGAAGACGCCCGAAGGTACAATATTCACCATTCACAAGTCACCTATCAGTCTGGCGACCAAGTGTCGGTTTGGACTACTGTTAGAGGGCGAGGTCTTAGCGAGAAACTTCTGAGCAAGCACTTGGAACCCTACCAAGTATTACGGTGGTTGAACGAGGTCAACTATAAAGTTATTCCAGACGGAGGCTTGGCAACGACCCAGCGCCACTCACAACGAACAGAGATTGTGCATGTCGTCCGCCTAAAACTCTAATTTACCCGGCGATACTCGCCTTATTGGGCCCGGGCAGCAAACATTTTCTTTTTTTACGTTGTCCGTTGGGTCTCGAACAAACTGTGAAGTGTGTACTGTTTTGACCAACTAAAGGCATTTTTTTTTTGCACCCGCATATCCCGGTGCACTATAAGTATCGTTTCTACTTTTTTTTCCTTCTGGGCCCTGCGGTCCCCTTGTGTATGAGAATCGAGTCAATGCTCTAATTGGAGGGGAAATAATGCCACCTAGAGTTGTGCCGGCCGAAAAGGGCAAAGAGAACGAAGAAGTGTTTGTTAGCGCTTCGTTTGAAGATACACACTAGTGTCTTTCTGCCCCGCTGTTCCTGTCTTGTCTCTACGGCGCTTGGCGTGTGACAATTTTTTTGATGGGACAAAACATGAAAATCATGGCATGTATGTCATGAATGTCATAATTTGTAATTCATGGTCCTGCCGCTCGTGCGGTGATTTTGTTCGCATGGCATGTTGCAAAACTGGTATGGTATGACAAGAATACATGGCGAACACAAGCGATTGACCCTAACATGAAAATCAAGGCATGCGTGTCATGTAACAACATGACTACATGCCACAATCATGATGCGTCCGCGGTCGTTTCGCAAGCGTCACATACACCAAATTTGGTATTACGGTACATGAATGGATAACAAAGGTATGTGACGGGTGCAAACATGATCATCATGAGATGCGTGCCATGTAACAACATGACTACATGCCAGGTTCATGATGTGCTGGCGACCATTTCGCTAGTTTCACCTATACTAAATTTGGTATTACGGGACCTGAATGGATGACAATAGTATGATAGCATGTGACAACATGATAAACATGAGATGCGTGTCATATAACAACATGACTGCATGCTACGCTCATGATGTGCTCACGGCCGTTTTGCTATCTTCACATGTGCCAAACTCGATATTATGTGACGCGAACAGACGACATAAGTAAATTATACACCCAAAAATGATAATCACGACATGCGTGTAGTGTAACAACACGTTTACATGCCACACTCATGATGACCTCGCGGCCGTTTCGATAGCTTTACATATGCCAAATTTGATATTGCGTGACGCCAATGGATGACAAAGGTATTTGACTGGTACAAACAATAATCACGAGATATGTGTCATGTGAGAACATGACTACATTCCACAATCAATTCGCCAATACATTTTGACGTAACGTGGTGCGCGTGCTCGCCGACGTTCATTTCGTCGTGGCACGCCGGCGTTGCCACGCTAGGTGATGGTCCTGCCGCATACTCGCAAGTGAGCGCCGCGCTGCGTTGCTTTGACGCATACACCGTACAGCTCGTCTGGCATCCGTCCGTCCAGAAAAGCGGGAGACGCAGTGTTTTCTGGGTAACGCATCGGCACGAAGTGCAGCAGTGTAGGTCCGGATCCCATGAGTTACTTCCGATAATGTTCAGTTTGTCAGTGCAGCATGTCGCATTTGGTGCCAGTTGCTCTCGAGCCACGCCAACGGACGCCGGTCGCGCCTGGCGTCAGCCTATAGAGCGTGCGCGCACGTCAACGCTACATTGGAGTATAGTGGGCCCTTCGTGATGCACTCGCAGCCGCTTTGCTAGCTCCATATATAACAAATTTGGTGTTACGTGACGTAAATAGATGACGAAATACATGACTGGTGCAAACATGATAATCTTGACACGCGTGTCAAGCAAAAACTTGAAAACATACCACACTTATAGCGTGCTCGCGGCCATTTCACAAGTTCCACGTATACTAAATTTGGTATCACCTGACGTGAATAGATAAAGGTAAACGACACATCCAAATATAATAATCATGACGCGGAAGTCATGTACGGCATCATTTACCTCCACCTCGTAATGTAGTGTTGATTTTAAAGTGACATACCAACAATTCTCGTTCATGCTTCACAAGTCATCGACTCCCCTTGCACGTGGAATCTGCAATTTTTTTTATTTTCACTTCAGTAGAATCCACTGCGAGAGGGCCGTATAGAGCAGACGCGTCTCGCATGGGCTCCTGCTTTTCGTGCTTTTCAACCCGAAACAAGGCCAATGACAACCCAAGAGTTTCACAGCCTCAACCGCCGAGACACGAGGAATCGGCGGACACTAGCTTCTTTTGGGGGAGTGAGCTCTGTCTCGAGATATAAGACTTGATTCCCGACAAGCGCACGTCCAGTTCATTAAGCCTAACGCCAAGTTCGTTCATGAGCAAAGCTGCGCGCCACTGGCACAACGCACTTACGCGTACCTGACGGCACGGCAGGAGTGCTCGCGCTCGCCGTGGCAAAAAGCTCTTAGAGCGAGCCGAGACACAGCCGCCACAAACGAAATGCAAAGAAACCAACAAGACGAAGAAAATGCAATGAAAACTGACCCAATGGATGCAAACAAAACGACAGAAAATTTGTGGACCTATGGCGCTGGCAGTGGCAGAACAATTGAAACGCAAAGCGTTTCGATCACGAAAAATATGAAAGACAAGAAGGCTGGCCGCCAATCTAAGTATACCGGCCAACCAACCCACAGAACAGCCACCTCTCACAGAGCAGACGCTAAAGTGATCGCCATCGCAGCAACAACGCAGGACAAAGATGCCACCTCTGCCACTCGATGACTTCAAGATCGTCTACCGCCTGCAAGCAGGTCTTGACCTCGCCAAATGGAACACCGTCGCTGTCACGCATGCCATCGGCAGAGTGAGTGGACTATCACAGCAAGAATTAAACGGCAAGGTACGCCTACAAGTCCAGAGAATGGAAAACCTAATCATCGCAAGCACCGCCGTCAAAGGAGACCCCAAGAAGCTGGTAAGCATCCAGAAAGTACAGGTTGGAGGCCATTTCTACACTTTGAACGGCAACGTCAGAACACCGGACGATGTCTCCAGTGGCGTCATCAGTGGCTTGATACCCGGTACGAGCACCGCAGAGCTCATGACTGGAATTCGCGCACCGGCAAGATACACAGTTCTTCACGCCCAAGTGCTAGGTTAATCTACCATGGCAGTCGTCTTCTTTGAAGAACCGCGCGTTCCCTACCACATAAAACTCCAGAGCTAGACTTCCGTTGCAAACCATATCGTAAGTCTGTGCAGTATTGTCAAGCTTGCGGCAATACGGGTCACCACCAGGACATCTGTCCGAAACCTATCCCAGATTTCTGCCATAAATGCGGCAAGACCGGACAAATGCAGGGACATGAATGTGCACCCTAACAGTAACAATGAGGGCCGCGTCTCCACGCGCCGCAGATCCAAGTCAATATTGCGTTCGAGTTCGTGCTCCCGCTATAGCACGAATTCCGTCTCTACGGGCAGCAGTTCCAAATCAAAACTGTGTTCCAGTTCGCGCTCCCATTCTCGCACGCCTTCGCATTCCGTTAAACATCCGAGCTGCGCTACCATGGCAAGTGGATTTAACGACAGCAGCTTAACCTCCTCGAAGTCGGACACAGCATCCATATAGGTTCTCGTAGATAAACTGAAAAACGTGCAAAAATGGCAGCATATCCACGGAATGAATGATGGATAGTGGGGCGAAGCTTTTGTCCGTCCATTCGTTCTTGTTTCCGTCCATCCATGCGTGCGTCCGTGTGGCCGCCCATGCGTCCATCCGCCTATCTGTGCGTGCGCCTGTTCGTGCGTTCACACGTTCATCTGTGCGTCCATCCCTGCTTTCTTCCATGCATCCGCCCCTGCGTCTGTCCATGCGTCTATCCGTCCGTGCAGCCATCCGCGCGTTCGTCCATGCATCTGTCTGTGTGTCCGTTCGTTCACCTATTCAACACTCCAAGTACCACCAACTCGCATCTTTTCATCATGTATTCCTCATATATCAAGCACCCCCATCCAGCGGACATTCCAAGGACTGAACGAGAGGAGGCACACGCACACTTTCTTACGGCTTGCGCTTCGTGTCTGCTTCCCACCTTTAACCACCTCGAGTTCATGGTATATACTTTTTCACTGTATTCATGGCACTGCGGCCCAACGCTCGCTAAACCTTTCAAAAACCTAGGAGGTTACGCCGAGCGAGAATAACGAAGCAACCTTTTCTTGTCTTCTGTGCATTGTTGAACAATAAAAAATTCGCAGCGTGCGCGTTCACCTAAAGCCAAATTGTCCTGTCTCTCATTCCTCCTTAGCAGGCATTGGCATGTACTTTGAGCACTAGCTTTTATTGTTCAACAACGTACAGAAGAAATCGCTTACAGGCACCACCTTGGAGGGTAAAATGTTGTACTTATTACACAATACTACAAGGCTACGAGGGACGAACGGGTGCCGCTATAAGGAGCTTCGGCGTTCCAGTCTTCAACGCGGTCAGCGTTCCGGCGGCGTCGCTGCCAGGTGTGCACTCGCGACTTTGCCAGCGAGTTTTTTTGAAGCCTGATCCCATCGTCGTCGGCCCCTGCCGGAACCAGTGAGGATGGCTTCAAGGCCTGCGGCGCTTCCGCTCAAGAAGCACTGCTTCAACTTCACCCTCCTGGAGGGGACGGCGTCCGTCGACGAGATCATCGATGGCTTCGAAGACCTCATGGGAAGTGAAGGGGTGCTGTTCCTGTAACACCTCGGAGCTTCGAAGTTCCTAGTTGCGGCTTGGTCGGCTGCACAAGCAACCAAGTTGATGGTAAACCAAGGATTCAAGTTACAAGGTCACGAGGTATAAGTTGAGGCAGTCGGGGCGCCAAGCGTACAAGTCAGTGTGTTACGCCTCCCGCCATACGTGTCAGATGACGCAGTTATTTCAGCTCTTCAGCCACACGGAAAAGTGAAGGGTATCACATTTGTTACCTTGCAAAGGCATCAATTAACGTACACTGGTACCCGCATTGTCCGAATCGAGATGGCCAAGCCCGCCCCTAACATCCTATCAATTCAAGGTCACCGCATGATGCTCGACTATCGTGGTATGCGCAGAGTATGCGCATGCTGCAGCATAGAAGGTCATGTTGCGACTACTTGCACAACACCCTTCTGTCAACGATGTGGCACCTTCGGCCATACATCTGAGGATTGTGTGTCCAAGTGTACACGCTGTAATGGGGACCACGCGACGAAAGATTGCTTCCGCGCCAAGTCATACGCAGACGCAGCGCAGAGCACCTTACAGTCACTGAAAGAATTCCCAGAACTTGGAGAGAGTGTTTCGAAGAGAACAACCTAAATTGGAACCTCCAGGCACATGGAAATTTTGCAACGAAAAACCAAGCCACGGCCACAGAAGATTCCAGATTATTGGGATGAAGACAGCGCAACAGACACAGAATTTTATGACGCCAAGACAGAAGACGCCAGCGACGTTGAGGCCGCGTCGCTATGCACAACGAGTGACAACGACATTTCTGCGCTGACTGGGGACACTGCAGCGTTGTCATCTCCCACAACGTCGTCACAGGTTCCCAGCAACGCTGTAGAGACGCCGAGTGCGTCTGCTAAGTCTTCGTCAGAGGAACACAAGGCCACAAAAAACGAACAATCCTCGAACGCATCACCGCTGGAGGAAGCTTCCCAAGCATCTCGGAGCGCTGGCCAACCGGTAAAATCGTTCCGACCTTCTGAGGCAACAAGTGCAAGTCACAAGCTCTATGAACGGCCACATGTGCGCGTGGAATGTAGCGTGAAGACGACGCCCACGAAAGAAGTAAAGACCACGTCTTCAAGGAAACCTTACACGCCTCGGCCACACACTGGACAGGCCCAAGAAGAAGCATCCAACAAGACATCCAGACATCGTAGGAGCCGTTCACCATCACGAAAATTAAGGAGATTTTCTGTCACCTTAAGGAAATTAAGGTGACAGATTTTCGCAAGCCTCACGATCGGTATCTTTGTCTCCTGAAAATACGTGTTCTCCCGACAAGTTGTCTAGAGCCACAAACTCTCAACGCCGCACCAAGCCTCGTACTTCAAGGAGTGGAAGTGATGTCACCACCTCCGGAACATCCAAAAAGCCCCGAATGGGTTCGCCAAACCGAGATCCATCACCTGATGCGGGTGAGGACTCAAGGTGTTTTTTTAATTTGTGCTGCCCACATCCATTCTTTCCGCTTCCTGTTGTCGTTACTGTTTGAATGCTTGCTTGCCAGCCGTACAACCACTATGCATTTGTTGTCTCTGATGCATGCAAACTGTTTAGTGTTCCATGTGTTATTGTCATTCACGATGAAACCTTCATATGCCAATTTGTGAGCTCTATGCCGTGGTGGCTATGCCCTGTTATAGTAATTGCATCATGTGAGTTACGTTGCATACTGCGTGTGCTATTTCTGTTATTATTGGTGTTGCTTACTGGGTCCGTTCTATCTGTGCGCGTGAGTATATCTCAGTGCCAGTCCTTCAAATATCATACGTCGACCTCATTCGTAGCCGCTTGACACAGGAGAGGCAGTGCCATCCCCTTACGCATCGCTGTTAAAAAAAGGGAAAAACGATTGTTTCGTTTCCCCCTCAATTCATTTTAAATGGATAGGCTATCTTTCATGACTTTGAATGTTCGTGGCTTCAAAGATCTTGTAAAAAAACGGGAGATAATGAACCTTGTGCGCTCACTCGGGGTCGACGTGCTTTTTCTGCAAGAAACCAACTTTCGAACGCGGCACGACATCATGACGTTCCGTACTAGATTTTCGGTTGAAGCCTTCTCTTTTTAACGCAGACGCAGTCGCGTGGCACCGGTATCGTGTTTGTGAATTCGAGGTTCAGGCGGGGTGCGGATTGCCTCTTCGATGCAGAAGGCCGTGTTATTGCGGTGGACATGTGGATAAACGACCAGAAAATCCGATTCACCAACTTTTACGCGCCCGTGGATAGGTCTCTTACCAATGATGTTTTAGAGGTGCCAGGTCATTCCCGCTAAATTCAGCACCGTGCGTGTTGTTAGGTGAATTCAACTGCAAATGTTTTTGATTCAATTCGAGATATCCGAGGCACTAGTCAAGGACGAAGCACATACCATTCGAAAGAGTTGCAGAAAATAGGTAGAGAGTTGAAGCTGGTCGATGCATGGACAACGCTTCACGGGAACACCTTTGGAGCCACGCGCGTTGAGGGTACGTCTCAGAGCAGAATTTGCAGAGTCTATATTCATAACGAGCTCGTTGAAAATTTAGAGACATGCGATGTCATTTTTTTATCGCCTGGGCAACGCAAGCTCAGCGACCGCATGCCAGTGCTGTTCACCTTGAAAGCCCAGCTGGGAACACATTGCTCCAAGTTGTGGCGAATGGATTCATCAATTTGAAATGATGAAGTTTCGGTATCTGAAATGCGCATGAATATCTATGCGTCTTTGGAAGACACACCGCAAATTACGCCGACAGCATGGGATCTCTTGAAGGCCAGATGGCGTGTGATTGCGCAAGAGGCCGGAAAAATGCGCCATACACGTCTAACATCACAAATGAATGAAACATTGAGGCGTATTCAAATCGTTGAGCGCACAGGTAATCTGACCGACGCAATTCAAAAGTACATTGGGGCCAAAAAGGCTTAATACGACCTCTTGTTGAGAGCGAGGTCCGGGGCTTTTAAACGCACAGAGGAACAGCACCTGCCTATGGATGGACTAGGTATCTTGGCATACGCACAGCGAGTAGGGGTAAGGAAACACCAGCCCAGTATTATTGGTGCAGCACGGACAGAGTGTGGGAGCATCGTCACAGATATAAAATCAATCGAGGAGGTCTTTAGGGCGCATTTTGAAAGGCTCTGCTCTGCAGATCATCGCTCCAAAGACAGCAACCAGCATCAAGGAATCGCAGAATTTCGCGAAGGCTTGCCCACGCTGTGTCCTGAGGCGTCTGATATTCTCTGCGCTGAGGCGACGAAAGATGAAGTTTGGCAAGCCTTGAGGAAAATGAACACTACCACGGCTATAGGTCGAGACGGAATACCGACGGGGTTTTAAATAACTTTCTTCGACGTCCTAGGCGATGCACATACTGACATGGTTAACGGGTTCATTGTTGATGGGCAAAAACCGAGGTCTTTCAGTGAGGGCCGTGTAGTCTTGCTGCCAAAAGAGGGCATGGATCCTGACGATCCATGGTCATGGATGCCTTTACCATCCTTAACACGGACTACAAACTCGTAGCTACGATTCTTGGCTTGAGGCTAAAACCTTTTCTGCCCGATATAGTGTCACCCACGCAAACGTGTGCAGTGCCGGGTAAGTCAATTTTTCAAACACTTACTCTGATAAGAGATTCGTTCTACTATGCCAACGCCAAAAACGTTACCGGTGCTTTCGAGTCATTGGATCAAGCTAAGGCATTTCACAGAATCGCACATGACTACCTATGCTGCGTACTTAGAAAGTTCGGTTTGCTTGAGCAGTACGTTCGCTGTATAAAGCTTCTATACACCAACATGACCAGCCGACTTCTCATCAACGGCGTGGAGACAGCAAGCTTTACAGTAACAAGAGGTGTTCGCCAGGGACGCCCAATCGCACCGGTGCTCTTTGTTCTTTCCATAGATCCTCTCCTTAGGAAAGTGGCAAAGTGCCCTAATATTCAGGGCTTTCAAATGACAGGTCTGGAGTCAATTAGCATCACCGCTTATGCGAATGATATCTCTGTGTTCCTTCAAAACCAGGCCAGTTACCGCGCTTTCTTGGATCTGTTCGAAGAGTATACCAGTTTATCGGGTGCTTTCCTGAATGCGGAGAAAAGCAAAGCCCTTCGTTTCGGTAGCTTCCACGGCTCTTTGCCGGGTGGCATTCAATACGTGGACGCCGTAAAAGTCCTCGGGGTATACTTTCGAGACGGGGAGGTGGCCAAAAGAAATTGGGAGGACGCCGTACATCGATCCATGCAGGTCTTCGCGTATGCCACTGACTTCAATTGTCACTTGACGCCAAAATAACGGTGGTGAAAAGCAAAGCATACGCATATGTTTTTATCTCGTGCACATTGCACTGATACCCAAACTTTTTGCGAGCCGCCTTGCGTCATTGGTTGGAGCCTTCCTATGGGACGGGATGACACCGAAAGTTCAACAAAAGTTCCTGAAGCTCCCAAAAAGTTGTGAAGGACTCAGTCTGCCAGATGTTGCGACATTCACAAAGGCACTTGCAGCTAACACAGTTCACAAATTGTTTCAGGACAATGACTATCCTGGCCGTAGCTTATTGCTATATTGGACCGGAACTCTTGGAGCCGCATTCACGTCGGAAAGGTACCGGGGACCTCAAGCAGAACACCCGCATGCCTTTTATAAGGCAGCAGAGGGTCTCAAGCGTTCGGTTGACGGCGACGCCACGGAAGTATATTTTGCAAAGCTCGAACATGCACGCATTAGCGAAATGTTTATCAGTCCCTCGATTACTGATGAGGAAAAACAGAGATGGAGGCCCAGCAAGTGGAAGAAATGGCGCAACAACCACGTACCGGAAATAGAGAGTTTGATTATCTGCGGTGATGGGACGCGTTGCCCACTCGTCAGAGACTGTTAAAGTGGGGCGTCATTCTCAATGACCACTGCCCCAACTGCGGGAAAAGAGAAACAATGCGCCACACGATGTTTGAGTGCGTAGCGGGCAAAGGCGTGTGGCACGTCGTGCGTCGTCAATGCGGAGTGTCGGTTCCTTCGAGCCAACAGCGCAGAAGGAGCTTATTTGACCAACTCGTAATGTACGTCACGATGTTCGTCTTGTGGCGTCACCACTGTATGACCGAAGCACGGCGACGACCCCAACGAGCTGCATACCCAGCGTTACAGGATATTAGAATGATCAAGGTTCGGTACCTTACCGAACAGCAGGGAACTCAGGGTGAAGAAGCATTTATCAGAAGGTGGCATACACGTTTTTTTGGAGTTCGGAACAGGAATATTTAACGTCCTTTACTGCTTTTTTAACTCGGGAGAAAAAATTGCTTCTCGTCGCACGTAATATGGGAATCTGTTTCAATTCACTGTTTTTTGCGTTTCTTTTCTCTTTGTTTTCTTGAGTGAATCGTGATCTGTGAGAATATTGGACGTGCTGTGTGTTATATTCTGTCTATGTTCTCTTGTTTGTACACCCTACTGAAGCGATTTTGTTACAGCAGACAGTTCTACTCACCTGAAACGTTGTTACCAGTTTGCAATAAACTTCCCTGTTTTGCCTCTAAAAAATTGGCACCCTAAAAAATTGGCAGCATATCCACGGAGTGAATGATGGAGAGTGGGGTGAAGCATTCGTCCGTCCATTCGTTCTTGCTTTTGTTCGTCCATGCGTCCGTCTGCGTGACCGTCCATACGTCGATCTGCCCGTCCGTGTGTGCGTCTGTTCGTGCGTCCGTCCGTGCGTTCGTGAGTGCATCCACCCCTGCGTTCGTTCATGCGTCCTTCCTTGCTGTGTGTTTCCGTTCGTCGATCTATTGAACACTCCAAGTACCGCCATCTCACATCTTTTCATCATATATTCCCCATATAGAAGAACAGCCATCTAGCGGACATTCCAAGGACGGAACGAGAGGTGGCCCATGCACACTTTGTTACGGCTTGCGCTTCGGTCTAATTCCTACCTTGAACCACCTCGAGTTCACGGTATATACTAGTTCACTGTATCTATGGCACTGCGGCCGAACGCTCGCTAAACCTTCGAAAACCAAGGAGGTTCCGCCCAGCGAGTATAACGTAGCAATCTTTTCCTGTCAGCTAGTGCTCAATGTACATGCCAATAGCTGCTAATGGGAAATGAGAGACAGGAGAATTCGGCTTTTACTTTCTTACGGCTTGCGCTTCGTATCTACTTCCCACCTTTAACCACCTCGAATTCATTCATGGTATATACTTGTTCATTCCATTGGTGGCACTGCGGCTCAACGCTCGCTAAACTTTTCTAAAACTAAGGAGGTTACACCCAGCGACTATAACGTAGCAACCCTTTCTTGTCAGATAGTACTCAATGTTCATGCCAATGGCTGCTAATGGAGATCTCAGCGTGCGCGTCAACAAAAAGCCGAGTGTCCCTGTCTCTCATTCCCCATTATCAGCCAATGATATGTACATCGAGCACTATTTTGTATTGTTCAACAACGCACAAAAGAAACCGCTCACTGGCACCATCTTGGAGGTCAAAATGTTATACTTGTTACATACTACAACGGCTACGAGGGACGAACAAACGCCGCTATATAGAGCTTCGCCCCTAAAAAAGCACCAGAATCAGCACAGCCAACTGCAAAGCCAACAAGGCCTCATAAATAAACTGCTTCAGAGTCGAAAATGACAACAAGAACTTGTTGACAAACTACTTGAAAAGTACATGCATCAGCAAGGACATTCGGACAATGCAAAACAAGAACATCAAGAACAAGCAAACTCAAGCACAAAGCCAGCAATGACGCTGACCAAGGTAGGCGTCCAAGCCCTAGTGAACGCAAGGTGCACGATATTCGAAGAATCTTTCATGACGTTGGAGAGTCGCTGTCCGTTGCACCTATTTCACGCAACATGTATCCTACTTTCCACAAAAGTACACGCAAGGCTAAAGCTAACGCTATTCAACGAATGTTCAAGCAAGACCCGGGCGCCCGCTACACTGACGCGGCCAAGTATCCGCATAGAAGAGCGTACGCTGACAGCGTCGTAGATTCTCAAGGTCGAGAATTAGCGTCGGCCACAGTCAAAGCATTTAATTCACATGCCGCAGAAGAATCGGCAATCGCTCTAGCCACCACGACATGTATAGACGCCGTGGTGATTTTCACCGACTCACAAGCCGCCTGCAGGATATTTGCTAAGGGCCGTATCTCAGCCAATGCCATCGATATTTTGAAACAGCGAAACACTCCACTCCCATACACTTGTATATTATGGGTGCCAGGGCACGAGGGTCTGCAGCGAAATGAAGCGGCCTACGCCGCTGCCCGCGAGCACGTCAGCCGGGCTGCCCCCTGCCCACAGGACATTCGACCCGTCGTGGAAGAGGCGGAAGTTGTTCAAAACACCTACTTATCGTACTCCAGCATTAAAGGCTGGAGCGACGAGTATACCCTCCACCACACACAAAACTGACAAAAGAGGAAAGCGTGATGCTGAGACGCCTGCAAAGCTGCACATACACACATGGGGTCCTAATGCACCGTCTCTACCCAACGAGATATAGCTCCATGTGCCCGCTTTGCAACGTACCGGACACCCTGGCACACTTGCTTCTTGCATGCCAGTGTATCGCCAGACGTAATCTGCAACGGCACACGACTGATAATGAACAGGAAGAACGAACGAAGACCTAATCGAAACGTGGGAGGCGAAGCTCGCCCTCGACGACCTAGAAGACTTACAAAGAGTCGTCGCCAGTGCCAAGAGGGCAGTAGAAGCCAGAGGGTTCCTGGGCTTAGGAGCCCTGCCACCTCAGGGTGACTCTGGGCATTGCTCGGGGCACTGTTTCAAAATAAACGTTTGCTTGTCTCTCTCTCTCACTTCACTATATTTGGGTATGCTAGCTCTGTGTCTGGAACACTGCGTGAGCTCAACCCCAAGCGCTCAATAATTTTCCTTGCGGTTCTCAACAATACTCGGTGCTGTGACATTGTGGCGGCTTCGATTCGCTCATTTAAAGTGTTGGAGATTCCCTGGACAAGAAGTTTAACCGTGAATGTGTTCGGGGGAAGGCGTCGCCAGTTTTGATGCGTTTTCTTATATTGGCTTCAATCTCATCTTTCTCTGTTCTCACCAAGTTAGCATGTGTTTAGAAATAGTGTTTAACAATTTATAGCACTTGGTACTCAACTATGGGAAAGCAAAAACCCGTCTTTTGAGCCTCACATTATCAATGGCAACGGTGTTTCTTCATATAATGTGACCCAGTCGAAGAAACGGTAAAAAATAGTTAGCCTTGCGGGCATAAGGTTTTCAGGTAACATATGTTCCGTAGACCAATCGCATGACGGGTACATGAATTCTCTCATTCGTTCTGTTGTTCTCTAGCTTTAAGTGATTTGATATTTTTTAAACATCACTGTGCTTGTTCAAAATGACGGCGTTTGTCCTTCATTGAGACATTGACTCATTTCAAATAAGAATTGAAAGGTTCTTAGTGTTGTATTTGTATACTACTCGGCTCTAAAGCTTATTCTTGGCACGCCCATAGCTATACTCGCGGACAACTCTTGTCGGCAATGCAGGGAAGGCTACAAAATGAAGTCGAAGCGCATCGTACTTCTAAATGCGGTAGTCATATATTGTGCCTTCATTTTAACGTGAGATGTGATAACAACTTCTTTCTCTTTTAAATTTGAAGCATTTCTTAGCGAACTTCGGCGACATTGAGCGTATCTATCTATCTATCTATCTATCTATCTATCTATCTATCTATCTATCTATCTATCTATCTATCTATCTATCTATTTATCTATCGATCTATCTATCTATCTATCTATCTATCTACCTATCTATCTATCTATCTATCTATCTATCTATCTATCTATCTATCTATCTATCTATCTATCTATCTATCTAAAACCTTTAGCTCACCTGGTTCTTTCGATATGGTTCGACCCCGAACTTGGTATGGCGTAACATAACTGTGTGAAGAATATATTTGTCTAGTCATAACATGAAAATCATGACATGCATATCATGAATGTCATGATTCGCATTTCATGGTCCTGCAGCTCTTGTGGTGCTTTCGTTCACATTGAATGTTGCAAAACTGGTATGGTATCCCTATTGCTAAAACAGCGTGTTTCCGGTTCGCTTTTTGGTACTGGTGCACGCTGGAGACACTGGTACACGCTTGTAATCACTGGAACTTCGCTGGGCGCACGGGGAAGAAGCTGTGTCGCACTGATAGGGGCACTTGCTCCACTGCTGTGATGCTGGTGCGCACTGCGAAGCGCTGGAAGCGCTGGAATTTTCACTGGCAAGCACTGGTGAATTCTGGAGTACACACTGTTTCTACCAGCGCAGTGTGCACGTTATTGTAGCATGTGCCATGGTAAGTTTCGGTGTCGTTGAATATAAAACGCTTAATTTCGACGGCACGGAGAGATGCTACCTTAAGTGATACCGAGCGTGCGCAATTTTTGCGGCCCACGTACGTATCGCAGCAATTATACTGCACCTTTTTGAACTTTGAACTTTGAACTTTATTTATTTCAACATTCGGGATGCTGAGGGCCGTGGTCAAAAAGCCTCTAATGGGCTTCACTGGGACCACGACCCCTTACAAATGGGCAGTATAGGCAACACTTTTATTGCAGTGACAATGTACAAAAATTTGAGCAAGCATAAAGCATAAAGTATAATAAGCATAAGCATAATAAAGCATAAGCATAATAAAGCATGAAGATTGAAAAGTAATAAACTCAAAGAAATGACCGTAATTATTTCCTTACACATACGATATCTATAAGAGAGTGTAACGATGCAAGAAAAGAAGATCGCAAGATTAGCACCAAAGTAAAAAAAGCAAAAAAAATATGGGGCATGTGCCCATACGCTTACTACACTTACAATCAGAACAGTCACTCAAATGAAAGACGATATGGCATTCAAGTGAAACGGCAGGAGGAAGCGCAGCATTTCTTTGCCGTAGTTAGTGCGCGTGCGCGGGATAAGCCATGTGTGATTGAAACGCGTGTTATAAAGAACTTTGCGGTGGTTTAGGTTGGCAATGGTTCCTAAAAGGTTGTCGCCTTTTAATCCTGCCTGGTAGCGTTTCACAAGTATTGCGCGGTAGTATTCAGGTAGAGGTAGCAGCTTCATGTCGTGAAATATAGGAGTGGTGTGACTGCGATATTGAGCATTTGCAACGGCACGAACAGCCCTTTTCTGTATGACGTGCAGTTTGCGGATATTTGTTAGAGTTGTCGTACCCCAAACCAGATGGCAGTAGTTGACGTGAGATAAAAAACAGGGATTTATAGATTAGAAGTTTAACTGCCTTAGGTAGCGAGAAACGCACCCGGGATAATATGCCCGAAATCCTTGATATAGTGCCACATAGTTTTTCAGTGTGTGCGTTCCAAGACGTGTTGATCGAAAATTATTCCCAGACACTTAATACGCTGTACTAACTCAAGTTCTGAACTGCCAAGTTTTAATGGGACATGACAAGGGGTTTGTTTATTTTTCGGCCTGAAATATACAGCTTTTGTTTTTGATGTGTTAAGTTTTAAACAATTAACGCATGTCCACGTGGCCAACTTCGCCAGTACCTCATTTGCTTCATTAATTAAGTTTGTATAATTTTCAGCAGTAAGAAGCAAGGTTGTATCATCAGCGTATATAATACATTTTACAGACGTCTCAATTTTTAAATTATCATTTATGTATATACAAAAAAGCAGAGGCCCTAATATGCTACCTTGTGGTACACCCGCTGAAATTTTTAGTAAATTGGAGGTACAATTGCCGACGACTACTTCCTGTTGCCGATACATTAGGTATGATTCAATGAGTTGTAAGAAAACACCTCGAAATCCATAGTGTGCACATTTCTTTAGCAGCGTAATGTGATTTATTGTGTCGAACGCCTTTGAATAGTCTACGAAGATGCCTAAAGTGTGTAGTTCGCGTTCAAAAGCATTTAGTATAAATTCTTTCTGTTCTAAAAGAGCATGTTCAGTCGTACGGCCTTTGATAAAAGCAAACTGCGAAGGAGTGATGATGTGGTGCTTATCTGGGAAAGAAACCATACGCTTTTGAATTTGTTTTTGCAGACCTTTTGAAATTACTGGAAGTATAGATATCGGTCGGTAATTGTTTAGTGCATTTTTATCTCCTCTTTTGTACAGCACAACCACTTTTGCAACTTGTAACTTTTGTGGGAAAATTCCGGTGGAAAAAGCAAGATTAAAGATATGCTCTAATAATTCAGCAATGATATCTAATACGTATTTGATGGCCTTAATCTGTATGTCATATGCGTCACAACACGTGCTGTTTTTCCCAGACGAAAAGCATGTGAAAGTTCACCAGCTGTTGTTGGCGCCAAAAACGCGCTCTCAGAGATACTGTCAGACAAATATGTGGTACAAGCTGAATTGTACTGTTCCTTTGCTAGAGATACAAAATAGTCATTGAATAGGTTTGCTAAATCATCCTTACAAATAATGTCACCGTCTATCACAAGCTCAGTAGGCCTGAAGTCATCACCGTTACGGCCAAGAAATTTGTTTAGTCTAGACCAAGCCAACTCTTGTTTATTCATTACATCTTTGTTGAAGATGCTGTTTAAGTACGTTCTCTTTTGTAACGCAACAGGCTGTTTACTTTATTTCGCTGCGCTTTTGCATATGCTTTCGCGTATACGGGCCATATTCGCATCATACGTGTATTGCTTTAACAATTTCAAGTTGCAGTGTTTGTAAGCCTGGAGGTGCACGCCACTTCTAACAGAAACAGGAAATTGTTTTCACCACAAAGTTGACGAAACGTAAATGAGATCTCTCGATCACTTCGCAAGGTTTCCCAGCGTAGGAGAGAAAAAAAGCTGTCGATCGATTCCGCCACACTGCATGAATGTATGTCTCGCCATGCTAATCTTTCTACTTACTTCAGGTAGGAGTTAGGAATGTTCCGAAGTTCATATGCAGAATTTTCAACCATCCCAACTCACCGCGTCCAGAGCGATCTTACCCAGTGCCCGGCCAGCGAGCATTAAACCTGTCGTGCCGGCCGCATTGGTATATATGTTACCGGCGCTTCTTGCTTCGTGTACACACAACTTTTAAAGTGTAAGAATAACTGTGTAGTTTAGACATCCATGAATCTAAATCATTTATTTTAGCTTGTGTCGATGTTCGCACAAGGAACGCGGATGATCGAACGTCGCGCTTTCAACTACGCAGGCTGTCACCGAAAGCTGCCGGCCGTTTTTAGCCGGTACTTCTCTGACTGATATGTGAAAACACGCAATTTTCTGTTGGTAATTTTGTACGCCTTCGTGAACTGACTCCCTGGTATACGTTTTCAGGGGATTGAATTGGTATTTCTATGGTTTCTTTAATTGTTGGTATTGATATAACTGAATATATCTGCACACTGGCACGCTCGTTGTATACTGCCATCGGAGGTCACAAAAACGGCTGTCACTTGGCAATACTACTCGTAGATGCTAGGTATAGGTTTCACAACAAATAATTACTGAAGTTTTATATATAAATTTTTAAAAGAATGAATAATTTAGATTTATAATCTTTTAGCCTGACTGACAAATTCATCTATTGTAGTAAGCATCCCTGTGACTGTAGAAGGGCCGATCGATAGAACAACTGATTCGGATATTTCCAGACCCAAGTTTTGAATAGGTGGTGCTATGAATATTCTACTCAATGACGTATACCGGCGAAGGATAGTAAGCCATGACTGATTGTTTTCTCCTTCTTACAGATGATACACAGAGGAGACACCGCTTGACATGCTCTACGCAGGCAAAAGTTGGTGGAGGTAATCCAGCAGCGAAGTTTGGTTAGGGCCACTTCTATTATTCTTGGCCGCAATAACTCTATTTTGTTGGAAAAATATAGGTGCTGATCTTCCGGAGAAGCTGTCAAGACAGGGTCTTATAAGCATTTTTTGAAATTTAAGGTTCGGAATTGTGCAATTTTAATGTATGTTGTCAGTGGGAAAATCGGAATGATTGGCATCAAAAGCGCCGTATTTGCTAAAGTATCAGCTCTTTCGTTTGATAACAAACCCTTGTGTCCTGCTACCCAAATTAAGTGAGAACATTGTAGGTGCGCGGGAACTAGTATTCTGAAAAGCATTAGAAGAGGCATTTTACCAGATGCAGAGAGAGAACACACAGATAATGAGTCAAAATGGTTGATTGGGCGAGTTGGTGATACATGACTAATATGAAATGGAAGCGCACAACGTAGATGCAGACGGAAAGACAGGGACAAGCGCTAACTACCAACTGAAAGTTTATTCGGAAAAAATATGATGCCGTAGAAGTTAACTAATCAATGTAAAGCACAGTAAGCGATGGTAAGGTAGGGCTGACGCACTAAGATATTCTATCGGTGTTGCCATTTTTGGTCTGTGCTTTAGTGTTATCGTATGTGCCTTGACACTGTATCATCTTTTAGTATATATTTCATATTTTTTCCGAATAAACTTTCAGTTGGTAGTTAGCGCTTGTCCCTGTCTTTCCGTCTGCATCTACGTTGTGCGCTTCCATTTCATATTAGACACAGATAATGAGTCAGTGATGAGTGCTACTACTAATTTAGACTGCGTACCTGTTGGGGAGGTAATAGTATGGCCATAAATTCAGCTATAAAAACTGGAATAAAGCTCGGCAGTCGTAACGAAAAAGACCAATCATGTTGAGGCCAGAATAGTCCTGTGCCAGCTTTTTTTTTTCAGTTTGCGATACATCCATTCCAATACCCACATTCGTCGGCAGATTATTTAGATGCATTGTAATAGTCCATTCAAAATTCCGTCAGGTAATATTTTCGTGTGGTTCAGAAAAATATTGTGGTAAACAATGTCTGTGAATATAGGCTCCACGGTCAAAGGAAACACATCAAGTATTTGTACATTCAGGGAATCGAGTAATTTTTGTGCAAATATTATTTGTGGCTTCTTTTTCTGGATTTCACCTTCTTTTCTTTTCGAATGAGAATGCTCTGTGTGTACGCACCTCCACAAGCCAGAAAGAGTAATGTTTCTTTTTCGAAATTTCGATGTTTTTTTCGAGACGGTCGTCAAGTAATTGTAACTGGAGACTTTAAGTGTGTGCTAAATACGTGATGCGATGTACTAGGTCCTGGCTGGGGTTGGTCTGCTTGGAATTTACGGGAGCTGCGACGCTTTGTCCTGCGTTTTTCATTGCTGGATGTGCATGGTGTCATGCACGGGAATACTTTTGTTGGGACATGGCGCGTCCATCCCACCTTCACCTGTGTACATTTTTCACCTTCGTCCGATTCTCTTACAACTAAAAATTTCATTTTCTTTTTCAGAGAAACCATGACGTCTTGATGTTCGCGTCCTCCAGAACGCGGGTTCCCGGTCAAATTTGTCCGGTGCAATACGGGTGTCACTCGCTGCGCCTGACTCATTTGATTGGGATGCGATTAAAATGCAGTGACACCTGCACTGCCCAGTGAATGGCGTTCACGTCGTCATCGCGTATCTGAGAAGCTGGCCGATACTGCAGCGAAGTTACGCATCGCCTTTCGCGCTCTATCGACATCTCCTCTGATGCGAGCTTGGCAACATGAACTACGGGAACGCTTCTAGCGTTTGATTGCCGCCTCGTCTCTGGAGGCGGCTGCGTGGCGTTCTAGCCGCAGCCATTGTGCCCACCCTGACGTGCTACGCTATGCGAGGTGATCGTGCTTTGGGCAGTCACAATCACCTGTTTTTATGACCACTGAGACACCATCTACACAGCCGCTTCCTACACATGATCGATCTCTTTTTATGTCGCATTATCAAGAGATGTCATGTTCGGCCATGCGGACAAACTGTGATATATTACGCTTATGCTTATAAGTTTGCCTTGCATTCCTCATCAAGCTGCTGATTCTCTGCACGTCCCTCCATCAGTCGAAGAGGTAAAGGCAGCACTACAATCTATGAAACAGGGGACAGCCCCTGGGCCAGACGGTTTTCCAGTTGAGTTTTCAATGTTATTTTGAAATAAGTTTGGTTCTGCCTTAACTGCTGTGACCCTTGAATGTTTTCAGGATGGTCATTCCATGAAGTTTTCAAGATGGTCGTATGTACTGATCGAAAAAGCAGACGCTTCCTCTGTTACTCCTGAAGATTGGAAACCTGTCACGCTTCTTTAAGTTCACTATAGGATATTCGCGACGGTGATCGTTCAACGTTTGAGGGCTCTGTTGAACACCCTGGTGTGTTGTCACAAAGCTTCATCAATGCCTGGTAGAGAAATTCACAGCTTGTCCTTTACCACCCGCATTAACGTAGTCTATACTCTGTCGCGATATGCGCGTGGTCTCCTTGTGACTTTAGACCAAGGGTAAGCTTTCGAACGACTAGGGAACACGTGTATCTTTAAAGTGCTAACAGCCCTTTGTTTTCTAGGTTCTTTTGTGGAATAATTAGACATATCTACTCTGATATAAAAAGCGCACTATTTCTAGATGGTTGAGAGAGTGCTGCCTTCTCTATTACACGTGGGGTTTGTCATGGATGCCCCTTTTCTCCTGTTCTCTTTGTTCTCAGCCTTGAGCCATTTTTGAATGCTCTAGGAGCAGATTCACGTGTCTAAGGTCTTGCGAATTCGGGCAGCAGTGCCGTGAAATTCAGAGCTTTTGCTGACGACATAATCCTGAACTTCTAGATGAAGATAGTTTTCACATAGCCTACGTTTATTCTTTCAGTATTGTGAGACTTCACGTGCCGCGCTAGACCTCTATAAACCCGGTATTTGTTCATCATCTGTCCAAACTCCAGACTTAGCTCCACATCTCTTCTTGAGTTGGCTGCGTCTCTCCGCCTTTTAGGAATTCTATACACCACTTTGGCGTTGTGTAACTCCGTTTGGTCAAACCCCCTCGACGAAGTTAAACGAAAAAAAAAATTGATAACGCACAGGATTTAAACTTCCTGCTTCTTGAGCAGAAGTACCTGTGCGGACTGTGTTCTGGCGGTCGAATTTGGTACCTTTCTCACGGCGAGCAGCTGCTTTTACGCACCGTGAGGCCATTTCAATCTCCTTTGTGTTCTTTTTTTGGTCCGGTGGCACTGAGTTGGCTTCTCGTGTGGCGTTAGGACTACAGCGTTCCCAGGGAGGCTTTGCTGTTCTTTCGCTAACTATACGCGGCCGGTTACCGGCCGTGCACTTCCCGTTGCGCCTAGCACAAGGAGAGGAATCCCCCGCGCGAATTCTGGCATATTATTTTCTAGGCACTCACCTTCGATATATAATGCCTAATGGGCCCACAATCAGAAACAGTTTCTTCGTTTTAAGCAGCAGCTGTCGCGTTTTCTCGTCATATATTCAGTCGACTTGCCCTGGGGTAGATCTGTTATACAATCTTATCGTTGACACAACAGCCGCTTTGTTGGTCGCATTACTTATTCTGGCATGCCGCACCCACTATAGTCGGCTCTCTTGCAGCATGATGACGGCATCGTTCTGTCTGGCCACCTCTGGGACTTCATGTGGCCGCTGGGGTGGGGTGTTCTTCCCAATGTTGACCACCTTGAAGGGTGGAGAATGGTCGAGTCAGCGACATGCCTGAACTGCTTCCTACGGGAAATAAATCAGCAGGTTTTAAGAGAATGCGTCGCCGCTCGGGTTTTCTGGAGGGCCATGCATGCTGCATTTCGTGGCCTTGGAGTAAACCGCTTTGTTTCATCTGAACGTTGTTCTAGAGGCCGCTTCGCCTACCATCTCACAGTTGATGGTGCCTACTGTCTTTGGCGCAATCGCTGTGAGGCTGTTGCAGCAGGTCGTCGCCGACGCACACTCTTGCCGATTTTGAAGTGACTGTACAAATGCTATCTGTTTTGTCAGAGCAACTCATCTTTCTGGGTGAGAAGGAATACCATCGACACTGGTCCTGCCCTTTTGCATTTGTCTTCGAGAGACGTGTAAAGCTTGTTTTCAGGCCTGCCTGATTTGGTACGTTATTGTTTGTTTAGTACTCGCACAAATACCTTGTAAATACTATGTAAATACGTAACATATAGATCTTTACATT
>WOVY01010650.1:0-122500 GCA_013436015.1 Rhipicephalus annulatus
AATGACAAGACAGACGTCATTTACATGAACATGGATATGAGATGACGTTGAAAAAACATGTACATTCGATGGTTCACACAAACACAACCACAAAATACTTCAAGGTAAACAAGAGACAAATAAAACATAAATATGTACATTTTGCATATTTACATGTTGGCATGCCATTCTGCCGGCACATCGACAGATCAGCCTACCAATACCAGGCCGGCCGAAAGACAAGTTTCACTCGTCCGTCATAGACCGACACAAAAGGGCAAGACCAGTGCCGAAGAAATCCTCTTCACCGAGGAAGAAGAGCTCCTCCGACAAAACAGACAGCAGCTCCGAGTACAATCGTTCTAGGATCGGGTAGAGCGCGCGGCGGCGGCGGCCCGGTGCAACCGCCTCGCAGCGGTTGCGCCAGAGGCAGAAAGCACCGGCAACAATGAGAAGACAAGCGAAGCGGCCTCGCGAACAACGCCCAGAAGAAACGAAGCGATTTACTCTGAGGCAGTGAAATCCAGCATGTACGGCTCTCTGTGAATGTACTGTGTAATCACATGGTATTAAACAAGTGCAACGCTTCTCCTAAAATTCGCATACTTTGTTTTTTTCATGCAGGCGCACATTTAAGTCGCTGGTTTCAGGCCGAAAACCAGAACGTCCTGGAAAACTTCGCCTGAGACTCTGAAATCGCTGCTCAGTCAAACGTTACGCTTTAAGTTGCAACGAGCAGCTTTTAACTCCAATCATGCGTATAGTGTCCACATTAGCCGAGAAAAAGTATGCTTTTGTTTCGTGCGTAAACCAGCCATAGCATGACTGTCTTCCACAGGTGGAGGGCAGGAGTGGTGTCGCGGTGTTGCTTTGGGCGCAGAGTGACAGGTGCTGTGGTTCTGTGGGTATGAGGCAATTAAAAGCGAAAACCTTTCAATGTCTCTTGCAGGCGCTGCTCATGCTCGTGTCTGTCCGTTCGTTCGTCTGTGCCACGAAACGGTGCCAGGTGGCCGCTGCGTGGGGCCACGCTTCTATTCTTACTCCAGCGCTTGCTCCAGCGTCTTACTCCAGCGTCTCAAGCGCTGAGACGCTGCGCAAGCAGCGTCTCAGCGCTTGCAATCATGCAAGAAGGGACACACGCACATCGAGTTTCTTTCTAACCAACCCTGTCTCAATGGGCACAGGCATTCATCAATGTGACCTTGGAATTTACAAAGCGTCCTTCAAACTGTTTCGCTTGGGTGGTAACCGCCTATGAGAAGCCCAGGCCTCCCGATTGTTCAGTGAAAACGGGAACCATTCAGAGTGCCAAGCCGCCCTGATTTATGACACACGATCATAAACGCTTCGAAGGTTGCGGCCAACTTATCGCTCTTCAAATAACACCAATCTCTCTTGGAGTGACATCGAACGGGACAGCCAAGGTTGAACGAGTAATTTCACCGCTACGTCAGCGTGGTCCTTGCCTGAAAAACAGCTCAAGCTGATCGGCAGAGCTTGCAAGATGGCAAAGGCCACGGGGGCCCTGGACTGAGGGCTCCACCTTGACCGGAAAAAATATTTGTAATAAAGTTTTGCATTCATTCATTCCGTTGAAATCACGCTCGTGCCAGGTGATTTCGCTGACTTCGGTCTCGAACATTATCGTACGGACCGTTCCTCCTAGTTTGAATTGCTACGCCTTGGGTATATAGTCGCGTCCATGGATTCCAAATGGAGAGCTCTGGAGCTATAGCTATGTCTCGGACCGGCCGCGGCCTTTACGGTGCATTAATAGGCAATGCCTCGCTCCTCCGATTGAGAGCGGCGAAGTGGTTCGCCGTGCTCCGGAAATTGGAGGCGAGATTCGTATTGCGTGCCACCGAACACTGGCACAACACGGCGGCCCCAGTGAGAACGCCTTCCTTGCTTGGCGGCAATCGCAGAGTGCAGCGTATGCGTGGCCATGCAACACGACTAACGCTGCCTCGGCCATTTCCCAGCTTAAGCCAGAGATTGGTACGCGGCCACGGGAGAAATCAATGCTTCTGGGTATACAGCATAGTACCCTGCTATAGGACTAGCGATTCCTACGCGCTATCCTCTATAGCACCGCAATCAGAAACGCAAGAGAACCCGGATGACCGAGAGTTGTGCCGCGGGAAAGATAGTGTTTTCGGTGTCTACGGTACGAGGCGGGGAAGTGCGGGGGACGGCGTTCTCTGGGAGCACATGTGTATAAGTTCACTGGACGCAGTGATCAGTGGTCAGTGCGGCTTTTGTTCGTGAACGTGGGTAGAGGCTTAATGTGATGGTGCTTGTTTAAGTAACGACGCGTATGCATATAGGGTGAAAGCCGCAAAAATAGATAGATAGATGATAGATAGATAGATAGATAGATAGATAGATAGATAGATAAGATAGATAGATAGATAGATAGATAGAGAGATAGATACTAGATAGATAGATATATAGATAGATAGAAGATTAGATAGATAGATAGATAGATAGATAGATAGATAGATAGATAGATAGATAGATCGATAGATAGATAGATAGATATATAGTATACCGACGGACGTGGCCGACGGACGGCCGGACGGACGGAGGGATGTATGGGGCACCCGGCCCCAAGGGCTGAGATAGGCAGTGAACCAGAGTTACAGTGTGGTGCTTCAGGGCCTCGGGTCCGCTCTGCGCAGGATACTTACGGCTGGTCGGAGATGACACGGTTCGAAGGCTTTGATGGCCGGTGTGGAGACGCCTTTGTAGATGAGTTCCCATTTGCTCTCATGACACCACGGTCTGACATCGCTAGCCAACGTCGGCCGGTATGGTCCTCATTAGAAACTGTTGCGCGCGGGCTCGGCCGCCACGGCTGCGATGACGTCACTCACAACGCAGCCAAAGGCGTCCATGCTTGGGGACGACGTAACTGAGACCTCTTATGACACCGCTGCCGAACGGATTTTGTTTATCCGAGGAATATACAGCTGTTGCTGTAAAATATCACCTTCTGACCACCTCCGCACAGGTGGTTAACACCTGTTGCTGTGTTAACCGCAGAATAACTACCTGTGACTGAAGCCACTGGTGGTTGCAGACGTGGCAGCAGAAATCAAAGTGCCACTCGAAAAACTCCGGCCGTAAGCGGGCGCTGACTTCAGCGAACGTGTTCCTGCACTCCCACATTAACGCTTCTCTTTTCGCAACGTCGCTTCTTCGGCTCGCCGTTGTTTCCAGCATTAGGCTGGGAAAACTGCCGGATCTTCGATGCGTAGTTGCTGCTGGCGCTTCGCCACCCGGGCCTGTTCTTTTCACTGGGACTGCTGCATCGGCCGGGCGAACGTAAATTCCCTCATGGATCTGCAGTCGGCGCTTTTTGGAAAGTTGTCTGCTGTTTGGGGTGCTCGTACAATCCCTGCCTTCTCCATGTGGAAGTTGTCAGCTGAAACTGTTGCGCGCGGACTCGACGGCACGGATGCAAAAAAAATGAACGGTGTCACTAACGGCGCAGCCAATGGCACTCGTGTTTAGGTATACGACGCAGAGAATGGCGTCATTAGTGGCGCTGTCAATGGCGCGCGCTCTTTGGTGCGACTTAGAAAACCACGTGATGGCGCAGCCAATGGGGACCGTTATCAAAACTCGTGGCGAATGGTTTTTTCGTTTTCCTAGCCATATTGGCCTCGAGGACATACCGTGGCGCCATCTACGTGATGATATTACTCATAGGATGCCGGGTTGTGTAGTCTGCTAGAACACCGCATTTTTTTGCGTTTTTGCTGTGGACACAGTGCGTGCTCCCCTTTGTTTTGAAGCTCAGTGCTTAAAGAAGCGGTAAGACCTGATGATACGGGCAAGCAAAACTACGAATAGCTGCCCACGGTGACACTCTCGTGCCTAATTCGCATCGTGAAATTGCGACTAAGACCTGTGTAGCAGCCATGGGGGTCGATGCAACTGGGCTCGCGAAAACAAACCTATCTGTATCCCACAACTACTACCCTCCTATCTGTGACGCGCACGCATCCTATCTGTGACGTCAAAACGATCGCAGCGCTGACCTCTACAGTGGAGGCCCTAGCGGCCAATACTGCTTTTGTTTTAAAAGCGAATCGCAAGTATATGCTGTTCCTATCCAACATTAGAACTAGTTCTAAAGCAACTTTTATCGTCATCAGCATTATATTATTATTATTATTATTATTATTATTATTATTATTATTATTATTATTATTATTATTATTATTATTATTATTATTATTATTATTATTATATTATTATTATTATTACGAGGACCCCGCACTATTTGCTGCCTTGTGCACACCATAAGCGTAAACGGAATTGGACGTTGCACGTCAAATGTGACTGCTCGAGTGCCGACACGATCTGTCTTCGCAGGGAAAATCAGTCAAGGCCTTATTGAACTTTCTGCGTGGTAGGAACCTATTGAATAGGCTATAGCAACTCCGCTCTTTCTTTTTCTTTTCGCGCCTCTATTTTTCTCTGCGCCTTCCTTCTCGGCTTTCTTTTTTTTTCATTCCCCCTACCCTTAGTGCTGGGAAGTATAAACTAGATGCTACCATTCTGCTCAACCTCCTTGCCTTTCTCTCAGTGCTGGGAAGCAAACTATAGATGCTACCATTCTGATCAACCTCCTTGCCTTTCCCTCAGTTTATTCTCCCTCTCTCATACACCGCGTGTGAATGAAGGCTGCAGCGTACACCTCGAGTTGAGTGTACGAGAGAAGTGGAGACTGTAATGTCAGGACACGCGTAATATGTGTGTGCATATGGCGGATCAAAACATGTCATGTCTACCTGCTGCGCGGTTACGTGACATTTTCTAAAGGCACCACGCTGTAAGACAAAAGATATATCTTTTTTTTTTCTTCCATCGGGAATATAGGACACTCGCAGGAGCAGCTGCTGCCTACATATCTGGACAGTATAAAAAAAAGTCAAAAGATTAAGACCGTGAGACTCGAGAAAAAAAACAAATATTTTCGCTTGTTCGGGAGGCAGCTCAGAAGTTAGATACGAGGCCTATTTTAAATTTAACCAACAACGCGTATTGTGTAGTTCGATTGAAGAGAGTCAAAAATTTGCTCGGCTCTTCAAAGTTTTCCGAGACCTCGTGGTCTCTGTACTTTTGACACCGATAAGTCTGAAATACCTATTAAGTCCACGTGAGCATCAGTATCCAAAGATCTGTGGTTTTAAATGCGTCCGATTAGTGGTAGTCGTGTTGAAAAAAAGATACATTAGCCATGAAATCGGGAAAAACTAGCCCAAAATGTAGCCAAGTGCAAAGCAACGCAGCAAATGTAGCCGAAATAAGCCCCACGTGTGTGAGAGCAACTGCAACGCTTTTGTTGAAACGACTTGATAATAAATCTCCTTTATAATACTTTCAGTGAAAATATAAGGAGTACAGAAAGAACGCTTCCAAATAATGATTCTTGAGAATACAGAATAAATTCTTGACTCTAGCGACCACTTCATGCCCCGGAAAGGCGAACTTTTCTTGCGACGGTGCAGGGATCAGGCTGTCTTCGGGTGCCGAAAATGTTTTTTTCTCTCTTTTTTTTCTTAAAAGGCAAATTACCAGCCTTGCGGTGGCAATATACATGAGTAATTTCGCCATGAGCGTGCTCAAAATCATAGTTGCTGTGATTGAAGGGTAACAATCACTTTTACAATCGTTTCCCTCGCGATGGCTAAGTCTTGCGCTGTCAATATTCTCGAGTCGCAGTCCGTTCCTAATTCTAAGAAGTAACATAGCCAGTTTCTCGGATATCCAATTACTAATGTGGATGAGTGCAGAACGTCCCGGTCTGGGAGCGCTTTCGATTCTCCACTTTACTTCCAAATATGGTTTCAAAATGAAGCACCGTGAAAATATTCCCCTGGGTTCTAGCCACGCATCTAAAGCTTTGATATGTAGTAGAAAGTGCCAATAAAATTTTGGGAGCAGCAATACGCGCCTTCGCTAGACCTTCTTACACCGCATATTCGAATGTCAGTGGCTGCGATGTCCCAAGATGTTGATAATTTGTCTCAAATCGAGGTAACAAAACAGTAGCCGAGTAGCAAAGATATTTCTTCTATCTGCACAAGCCTATAAAAAGGTGACCAAATTAGCGGGAAGTAGCCGCCCCCGTCAGTCGAGTTATAAAATTTGCAAATATTTTTGCCCGGAACTGAGGCCTAATGGCAGCGTGAATCTAGCACCTCATTGTAGAGGTTGATGGTCCTCCTCACTAGCGTGATCTCTTAATAAGCATCACTACATAATTGATACCGTAGAATAAACGCCGTGCCTTAATATCGGGCAGTGAATTCAAATACGCTTGCTATCTTTCATCAATCAAAGCAGACGCTGAGCGCCCACTTGCTATATGTTCCTCTGAGTAGCGAATAAAATTCGTAATGCCACGCAGTTCAATCCATATTGTCACGCGTTGTTGGGTCGTCGTGCTTCTATAGCAACCCTCTTCAAAAAAAGGTCTTCGTTCGGTACCCACAGCCTCAGTTTACATGACGAAACAATTTTCTCTCAATGCGGTCGTGGCAGATATGTCTTGGTTGTTTGTTTTGATTGTTTTCTAAGAAAAAAAATCCCTGAAAAAGATGTTTTTTTCTTGTTTGATGATGATGATGACCTCTTATGAATGGCGCTCACCCACAGAGGGGGATGGCCAAGAACCGGACGGCAGGATACTTAAACGAAACTAAAATGAAAATGAAGCCAATCTGAAAAAGTAGTTTAAAAATAATACTACCAAAAAAAAAACACAAAAATGTTTGCTGAGCAAGCGGTCAAACCATCTCTTGTTTTTGATAAACATAACTACGAATTATAAACTAAAGATATGGAAAGGTTGGGGTTCACTAGCACGGTAATCTTTTAGTTGCGTTGATGTAATCAAACACAGTGGAGCATACATCCCTGTGGCAGTAACCAAGTGAAGTTCCGCCAAGTTATGAAATTACTGGTAGATTTACTTGTATTCCTAGCTTTTGTAATTGGGCTACTAAAAATGTTTTTGTCTGATACGAATAACGATGGCAGAATAAAAATAAATGTTCAATTGTTTCAATTTCGTTGCACCAAATGCACAACGGTGACGCCTTCAGTCGAGCTTTGTTAAGGTAATAATTTAGTTGTGGAACTGCACAGCGCAATCTGGTATAAGTGACCTCTAACTGGCGAGATACACACCACTGTTTATTCCAGCATTAGCTCAAATTTGTTATTGTGCAAGGGAGCTCGCGTAATGGCTTGTATACGTCTTCCTCGTCACTTCCGTACACACTGGGAGATGCGGGAAAAGGTAACGGAGCTGCTGATACGGGCATGCACAACTGGCTTCACCTGGCCGGAATCGATCAGACGCGCATCAACGGAACGAACGCGCAGTGAACGGATTGATTGATTTGTGGGGTTTAACGTCCCAAAACCACCATATGATTATGAGAGACGCCGTAGTGGAGGGCTCCGGAAATTTAGACCACCTGGGGTTCTTTAACGTGCACCCAAATCTGAGTACACGGGCCTACAACATTTCCGCCTCCATCGGAAATGCAGCCGCCGCAGCCGGGATTCGAACCCGTGCCCTGCGGGTCAGCAGCCGAGTACCTTAGCCACTAGACCACCGCGGCGGGGCGCACAGTGAACGGAAAGCAAGCGCACTATAAGGCGAGAAATAAACAACAAGGCAAGACTTTTTCGCAACGCGGTAGTTGAAAAAAAAATTCAAGCAAGCGAATAAAACAAAAAGCCGTCGTCCTGTGCAGCAAATGTGCCATAGGAAGTCCAGTCATAACCCAGTACAACAAAATCGTTCATATATATGAATGCCATTTTACGCACGTGTATTATAGGTGTTCCTGGAACGCCCTCTCTTCGTTTGCCTGCGGGTTAGATGAAACGAAAGATCGATCCGACGACGACATCGGCGAACGCAATCCCAGCACCTGTCGCCCCCCCCCCCCCTTTTTTTTTGCTGGGCACCCCTGCCTGCCTGATTTCTTCCGTGTCGCGACAGAGCCCCAGGTGGGGCGGCCTCATGCCTTGTATTTTTTTTTTGTTGGTCGTGGAGGCTGTGCCGTGGCGAGCTTATTTACGGCTCCTACCTACCGCGAGCGTTTTTCTCGCTCTGCATCATATATCCCCGACCTCCCTCATCTTTTTTCTTCTCGTAGCACACTCGTAGTGTACCCATCTATTTCGACGCCAAAAGTATTTTTTTCTTCTCCTTTCACAGTAGCGCATTTTATGGCCGTCGTAGAGCGCGCGCAGTTTCTAGGGGGCCGTCGAAGGGATTCGTGGCAGTGTATATAACCCCTTCGTCCCCGCTGTACCGTTTTTGATCATCCCAGTGGTTCCGCCACGTCGGCCATCTCTTCCACATCCCCTGTGTCGCGACTTTGCATTGATATTTCGTTTCGTAACCTTACTTCATCACATACGCAGGTGTACGGGGTCGTTTTGAAGCAGCTACGTTTTTGTTTTTGTTTTCTTGATTCGTTCGTTGGTATCGCTTGCTTACCTTTGCTGCGTGTCTGACCTCGCTCCAATCCTGCATGATATATAAAGGGTGCCGGAAAATGCATCGCCCGCTTCGTGGAATCTATCTATCTATCTATCTATCTATCTATCTATCTATCTATCTATCTATCTATCTATCTATCTATCTATCTATCTATCTATCTATCTATCTATCTATCTATCTATCTATAAACCGATCTCCCGATATACTTATCTATTTATCTATGTATCACAGTGTCTCAAGCAAAAGTTCAGGATTCCTTCCGCTACCGGGGAAATCTGGCAAGCTTGGCGGCGTTCGCATGACCGTCCTATACTGCTCTTTCATTCTTTATCTCTTTCTTTCTTTCTTTTGCCTTTCTTTTTTTCTTTTCTTTCTTTCTTATCGCACTGTGCAATACGCGCTCCTAACTGCTTTCTTCCTCCATGCCGGAAATAGGACCTTCGTCTCCGTGCTTAGGAGCACAACACTTCACTTGCTACAAGCAACAACCATTGTCACGCGTTCATTATCCGGTAACAATGATATGCACCAACCTGAAATGAAAAGCGACTTCGATAAAAGATCAAATTGGCATATCAGAGACAGTTGATCGAAAACAAGCTGGCGATTGAAGGAACATCGTGTATTGAGAAACGGCGCTTACAAATACGTGTGTAACCGGCATTATCCAGATGGCCGAATTCATATAGCCTTGCCATTTTCCAATACCTCAAGGTGTGCTGTTTTCTAAACATATTGTTACGCCACGTATGTGCCGGACGAAGAATGAAAAAGAAGCAAGGAGGGTGGAAGAAGAAGATCATCACCATCTGCCTGCGCCGATACGGCTCGTCCCTCGAACCGTGTATCAATAAACCCCCAGACGCCTACTGAGGTCGTAACAGAGTGGTGGAAGGTGCTGGGTATAGGAACCAACGACGGGACCGCTACCCCTCGGATTTCGCCGGAGTCGTCGCCTCGCCGGCCTGCCTCCTTCTTTGGCCATCATGCCTGACGAAACAGAAGCTCGGGAACCAGTCCCCAGCAGTTCTTGGCCGTATCACAGAGAGCCACGAACCTTCTCCGGGAGGGCCAACGACGACGTGGACTCATGGCTCAAACATTTCAAGCGAGTAAGCAACTGCAACAAATGGGATGCTGCCTCCCAACTGTCACGCGTTGTTTTCTACCTCACTGATGTTGCCCTCGTTTGGTATGAGAACCATGAAGATATTCTGACAACATGGGAACGCTTTGTTGAAGAAATCAAGAAGTGTTTCGGCAACTCAGCTGCAAAAAAGAAGCTTGCCGAGCAGAGTCTTGCACAGAGGGCCCAGCTATCCGGTGAGACCTGCACCGTGTATACTGAAGAGATTTTGAGGCTGTGTAGGGAAGTCGATTCCAGCATGTCGGAAGAGGACAAGGTGGGGCATTTGCTGAAGGGAATTGCAGAAGATGTTTACAACTTCCTTATTAGCAGGGAAAGCCTGACTTCAGTGTCTGACGTTGTACGGCACTGCCGCACGTTTGAAACCCTGAAGCAGCGCAGAATAGCGCCTAAGTTTGGTCGTCTGGCAAATGTCACCTCAGTAGCCAGCATAGAAGCGGCCTCAACTGTTGACCTTTCGGCAACCATCCGCCAAATTGTTCGGGAAGAGTTACTCAGACATGGCGAAATGACACGTGAACGGGCAGCTGCCACGTCTCCATCCTATTTCCCGCAGGACACCACTGCCCCACAGCTTACAGTTTATGAACATCCATCCGTCAACGCAACGGAGGTTGCAGGGCCTCGGCGTATTCAGCAGTCAAGTCCGGCTTTTTACGAGCGATCACAGTACCCTCAACGTTTCCGTTCCGTACGCTCATACCACCCACCGACAACTGATTTCATTGAATCTCGGGCTTACGCGAACGCTCGCAGACGTGAACACTTCGAAGAACGGCGACGACCTCGTCCTGCGCCTGTGTGCTACAACTGTGGTCTGACTGGTCACATATCGAGGTATTGCGATCGTTCGCGCATACCACGCTATGATCAGTGGACAAGCTTGACCGATAAACCTGCTGTCCCACCTTTTCAAGGACACTGGCCCACCGACTCAAGACCCGGCAGCAGCTTCTGGCACGGACGCTGGCGCAACAACTCCCCTGCCTCTGATCGAAGTGTGACGCCACCTCCTGCGCCTCGATCCCACCGGTCTCCATCGCCACGGCGCCGCCCATCGTCACCACACCAGGAAAACTAAACAGTGCGGCCGATGGGGGTGAGGTCGCTGGTGACTTGCTGCAAAACGAAATACCCCCGTCTGTGTTGATGTTCAAGAACAAGGTAGAAGTTTTTGTTGATGGTGTGTGTACGATGGCTTTGGTGGACACTGGTGCTACAGTTTCGATTATGAGTGCTGCTTTTAAACACCGTTTAGGACAAAAGGTGATGTTTTTGTGGGAGAAGGCAACAACATTCTGTGGCGTTGGTGGTAACTCGCTGTGTCCCATTGGTGTCTGTACCGCAGAAGTGTGCTTGGGTGATCAAGTGTTTGTCACAGAGTTTACGATTCTTCCAAGGAGCACACACGACATAATCTTGGGGATTGACTTCCTTCGAATGTGTGGCGCCACTGTTGATTGTAGAAATGGAGAGGTGTACATATGTGATGCTGCCCCTGGAGAACTATTAGAGAATTCAGACAGGGAGCACGGTGCGCTCCGGGTCAGTGAAGATAGCATTGTGCCGGCATTCTCTGCAGTATGTGTTCCTGTATACTCTTCACGCATTGAAAACAATGACAGTGCGTTCGACGCATTGGTGGAGCCCTTTCATCTTAGTTGCATTAAGAAGAACACATTGGTGCCGCATTGCATAGTGTCACTCGTTCAAGGACGCACAGGACTATGGGCGGTAAACTGTTCAGCTGAGTCGGTGGTTCTACCAGGAGGACTGAAGCTTGCCAAGTTCAAAACATACTCACCGATGGCAGTGGCTGCCCTCAGTGATGCTCCAGGTGGGGCCTCAGCCAATACTTCTACGGCCGATTCAAAACTTTTACCTATGATCGACAAGTCACTTACTACTGACAAACGCCGCATGCTTCTGGACGTTTTGTCAAAATACGTGGCGATTTTCGATTTTTCCCATGACCATGCGCCCTCGATTCCCGCGTCTCGGATTCTCCACAGGATAAACACGGGAACAGCACAGCCCATCCGCCAGAAACCCTACCGAGTGTCGCCGTCTGAGCGCAAGATAATTGATGAACAAGTGCGTGATATGCTGCAGAAGGGTGTCATTCGAGAATCATCGAGTCCTTGGGCGGCTCCCGTGATTCTAGTCAAAAAGAAGGATGGTACCTGGAGGTTCTGTGTGGACTATCGCCGTCTAAACTCCGTCACAAAGAGAGATGTCTACCCTCTCCCACGCATTGATGACGCTCTAGACTGCCTCCATTCAGCATCCTACTTTTCGTCCATAGACTTACGCTCAGGCTATTGGCAAATACCTGTGCATTCAATGGACAAAGAAAAGACGGCTTTCGTTACTCCGGATGGACTATATGAATTTAACGTGATGCCTTTTGGTCTATGTAACGCGCCCGCTACATTTGAAAGATTCATGGACACCATTCTGCGCGGCCTGAAGTGGAACATCTGTATGTGTTATCTTGACGACGTTGTTATCTTCGGGCGTACATTCAGTGAACATAACGAAAGGGTAGAGCTGGTTTTGAAATGTATTCGAAATGCTGGCTTGGTTCTTAATGCAAAGAAGTGTCATTTCGGAGCTCGACAAACACTGGTGCTGGGACATCTCGTCAACGAGGATGGCATCAGGCCCGACCCGAATAAGACAGCGGCTGTTAGAGCTTTTAAACCACCTGGCTCAGTGAAGGAGCTTCGGAGCTTCTTGGGCCTCTGCTCTTACTTTCGCCGATTTATTCCCGCCTTTGCAGAAGTTGCCTTTCCACTGACCTGTCTTCTCCGCCAAGGTGCTAGTTTTGAATGGACTCCTGATTGTGAAACTTCTTTCAACCAACTGAAGTTCTTGCTCACGTCGCAGCCTATCCTGCGGCACTTCGATCCTTCTGCGGCGACTGAAGTTCACACCGACGCAAGCGGCATTGGCATAGGTGCAGTCCTGATACAGCGATGTAATCAAGTGGAACACGTGATCGCATATGCCAGTCGCACTTTAAGTAAGCCGGAACGCAATTACACTGTGACCGAACAAGAATGCCTTGCACTCGTCTTCGCTGTGCAGCGATTCCGCTCATACCTGTACGGTCGTCCTTTCCAAGTAGTTACGGATCATCATTCTTTGTGCTGGCTTATCAACCTTCGGGATCCGTCAGGCCGTCTAGCACGCTGGGCCCTCCGGCTGCAAGAGTACAACTTCACGGTATCGTACAAGAGCGGCAGGAAACACGCGGACGCAGACTGCCTTTCAAGGATGCCAGTTGATGCTACAGTTTGCGACGCTGACGATTTCGATCATCTGATTGCGTCCGTAGCACCAGCGTTCCCGGATAAGGCCACCTTTGAAACTGAGCAGCGGAAGGACGTGAGTTTGAATCCGTTATTCGTGATCGCACAAGCATCCACTCCGGAAAGCCGCTTTTGCGTCCGTGATGGTCTACTGTACAAGAAATCCATCTCCGGCACCGGTTCCCGCTTCCTGCTGGTGGTTCCAGAGGCACTACGGTCATCTGTTTTGTACGCCATGCATGATGACGCCACTTCAGGTCACCTCGGAACGACGCGCACTCTTCATCGTACCCAGGAACGCTTCTACTGGCCACGTATGCGCCAGTCAGTTGAGTTGTACGTGGCCAGTTGTGCGCAATGCCAGGCGCACAAATCTCTCTCAGCAGCTCCGGCCGGACATCTACAACCTGTGACGCCTCCCAGTTCTCCGTTCGAACAAATTGGCATTGACCTGGTGGGCCCTTTTCCGCGTTCATCGAAAGGCAACAGATGGATTGTGGTATGTGCTGACCATCTTACTCGGTACTGCGAGACTGCTGCCCTGCCATCCGCGACTGCTGGTCAAGTGTCGTCCTTCCTTCTCCATTCTATCATACTGCGTCATGGGCCCCCTCGCGTCATCATAAGTGACCGTGGACGTCAATTCACGGCAGACGTTGTCGAACAACTTCTTCGTATGTGTGGCTCAGAACTCAGACACTCGACGCCTTATCACCCGCAGACGAATGGTCTCGTCGAGCGAACAATTCGAACACTGGTGAATATGCTTTCTATGTACGTTGCTTCGAACCACAAGAACTGGGACGATGTCTTGCCGTTCGTCACATACGCGTTTAATACTTCCCAACATGAGACCACCGGCTACAGCCCGTTCTTCCTCCTCTATGTTCGACCCCCCCGTTATACTCTGGATACAATATTTTCCTTCTCTGATCGGGACCAATCAGAAATCTCCCTAGCAGAAACTCTTTGTCTCGCCGAAGAAGCTCGTCGTCTTGCTCGTTTACGTACAATAGCCTCGCAAGACAGATCGAAAGTTCGTTATGACAGCAAGCACCGGCAGGCCACATATATTCCGGGAGATCTCGTGTTGGTGTGGAAGCCTTTACGCAAACGTGGCTTGTGCCAAAAACTGCTCGCGCACTACATCGGACCTTTTGTTATCCTTGACCGCCTGAGCGCAGTCGACTACCGCATCGCACGTCTTACAGCTAGCGGGAGACGCTCCAGAAAGACAGAGGTCACGCATGTCGCTCGCCTGAAGCCTTTCAGTCAACGCGACACTGTATGAAACGCGCGGCGCGCTTTGTCTGCGAGGGGGGAAATGTTACGCCACGTATGTGCCGGACGAAGAATGAAAAAGAAGCAAGGAGGGTGGAAGAAGAAGATCATCACCATCTGCCTGCGCCGATACGGCTCGTCCCTCGAACCGTGTATCAATAAACCCCCAGACGCCTACTGAGGTCGTAACAATATGTTGTTCTGTGACGACTCCTCGTTTGCGTACGGGACGGCTTTATGCTCTCCCATAGTAGAGTACTTAGTACTCGAAATCGATAACCACTTTTACTAAAGAACAGATCGGCTCAAAGTCATCTGTGTCTTTAAGTGGGACGGCTCGGTGCTCTCCCATAGTTGAGTACGAAGTACTCGAAAACGTTTAACATTTTTTTAGATGCGGAGCATCTAATACTCGAGGCTTGTAGTGCGGCGCCGTCCGCAAGCTTCCTCCTCCTCCTTCCACCATCTGTGCATCCCTTCCTCCTCTACACACCGCGCGCGCTTCACTCCTCCACCATCTGTGCACCCTTCCTCCTCTACACACCGCGTGCGCTTCTCCTCTTCACGAACATTCGCTAGGTGTATAATGTAGCGCGCATGCGCCGTCACGCTTCGAGAACATCGACAGCTGACGCGCGCGCATGCGCCGTCGCGCTTCGAGAACATCGGCAGCTGACGCGCGCGCATGCGCCGTTGCGCTTCTCCCCCTTCTCGAACATTCGACAGCTGACGCGCGCATGCACCGTCACCCACCATCTGTGCCACGCGCGCTTCTCCCCTTCGAGAACATTCTACAATTCTCCTGATTCTCCAGTGGACGCGCATGCGCCGTCGCGCTTCTCCCCCTTCTCGAACATTCGACAGCTGACAGTGCATGCGCCGTCGCGCTGTATATATACTCAAGGTCGGCGCTCGCTCGCTCAGTTGCCGCTCGTCGGTTGGTTTGTACGGCGCGTCGACGTCCAAGGTCACGGTGAAATGAATTCCAACGAATCCACAAACACAATGATCGACGTCCCTTCGACCAGCGCCGCCCTTTCGCATACGTGTGTACGTGTTCACTCATTTAACACCCCCTCCTACAACCACGTTAACCAATTTAGCCATCGACCCAAGTAAGTCGCACTTTAACACCCCGTTAACCAATTATATGCTCCGCATCCTCCTCAGTGTTCCCCCCGAGGGAAGCTGCGGGCAATCTTTTTCTACACACAGGCTTCAGCAGCGCTCTGCGGAAGTTGTTTGATTGAGCCTATAGGAGAACCTGGTTGGCCCACGGGACGGCTTATCGCTCTCCCATAGTATGCAGTACCAAGTATACTCGAAATCGTTCAACACTTTTTTCTAAACAAATTCAGCAGCTTCGAATCACTGGGGACATCTTAAGGGTCTCCCGTAGTAAAGTACGCAGAACTCTTAATTGTTTACTATATGTACTAATCACAGTTGGTTGCGGAAGTTGAGGATGACGGAGGCGAAACGGGTTGTGGAATCATTGATGCACCACTATCTCGTCACAAGTAAATGCAATGCATTGCCGGTATCTGTCGAAGAATACGGTTGAGCAAGACGGTGGTGGTGGTGGTGGTGGTTAGAAGAGGAGAAAGGCTCCTAGTTTCTGCAGCCCGGTTGGGAGCACGGCGCAGTGCCTGCAAGAAAGCCGTGGATGTTGCGAAAAAGAAGCGAGTGATAACACAAAACGCCCGGTCGGGGTAGCACCGTTATAGCGCGCGGGCGACGTATATGTAGCATCGCTGATCCTGCAACTGCGCTACGGTGTATTTCGGGAGCCAGCTGTGGGGGGCACCCATTCTTTTTTGCACCCACTTTACCCTCGCCGCCTTACGACGAACGGCGTTCTATGTTGACTCTGATTCGTCTCACCCACTCCGCCCTTTTTTCTTTACCCGTCAAGAAGCGTATACCGTTTGCCAACTCTGCGGGCGGCACGTGTGTTAGGTTTGTGCTCTGAGCTCTCTGCGCGCCGTCTTTCGAGTTCCGTGCAGTGCAGAAAGTGACAACTCAGAGGCTCTTCTATTCTTCTCGTTTGGGAGCGAGAATGTATGGGGCTCATTCGATTTATCTTGCCCCCAGATAAGTCTGACGTTCGATTAAGAGTGTGCTGAAAAAAATGACGAATAAATGAAGCAGTTGAAGCACCAAAACGGAGCATAGCAAAGCTGTTACGGTGACATTAGTAAAGCTACCATGAAATTACTTGTTATGACAATAAGTATGATATTAGAGGAATATAACTTGAAAAGAGTGAGAAATATATGAATTTCAAATGTTCAACGTAGAATTTTCAACCAATTAGGTCACCTTACTCGGTAAAGCCTGACGGGAATGTTGGTTAGCGTCGAAAGTCACTGTGGCTTATTGAAATGTCTTACGGCCACGCGACACAATAGAAGTAATTGCTATAGGCTGGTTCTAATTCATAGTATACATGGTTTGCTGTAAAAAAAAATCGCCTGCTCTTGTACATCTGTATTTGAACATGCACCAGCTGTACGGACGTGCACACATGTTTAGGCCCGTAAAAACACAATTTCTAAAGAAACAAATGAATTTAAGAATATAAAAGCATGCATCGACTGACTGACCTGTGAGAATAAAGGACCAGACATCCGGTTGGTCTGTTGTCGTCTTCTAATCCTATAGGATGAGCCTCCGGCTTAGCGTAATGGTCACAGAAAACTTAGCGATAGACAACGTACGCAAATAGACCTATGTTGGCTTTCCTGGGGCTAGAATCCAATCCGAACCGCATGGCCTTAACAGCGCATCTTGTTTGTACAGCATGCTCTGTCTCAGTTTCTTTTTTGTTGTTGTTGTTCAATGTGAATTCGCTTTCCACCACGCTGCATTGAACTAGAGATGCAGTTTCGAGCTTCTTCGCTGAGGACAGAGATGCTCGGGGTAAGGCGATGATTTGTTGCTTGGGCTAGTGGGGGAGTTATGTACACCACGCAAAAATACGGAGAGATGACGTGAACTTCTTTTATATTATCAGAAGCCCGCTCGTGCAACAGTCCTTACGGGTGTGCTTTATATCAACGAACAACACGTCAGTAAATATTTACAGAAGCGTGACAGGCTAGTTAACTACGCAACTTCTCCTGGCTTCATTGCGCAAACAGAACGAAAAAAAAAGAGGAATCGACGAAACACAGGAGGCGATTATCAGTGTTCCTTACTCTTGCTGTGTTTCACTTGCCTTTTTATTGCTGGGCTATCTAGCAAATTACTTGTTGTTTACCCTGTATAAAGAAAACTATCAGCATCGCAAACAGGTACATATGCCACAGAAGTTGGGTAATTGTCGGTACTCACCACTGGTTCACTAATAATCAAAGCCCAACCATAGCCTCCGAGATGGTGGAACGCGTGGCACATCTCGGAGGCCATGGTCCAACGAACAGATATGCCACAGAAATTAGTGCGGCCAGTCAAAATACTATCATGATCGTAAATAGGCATGAGCCATAGACACTATGTAAATTCAACTATGAACAACTTCCACTAAAAAAAAGACCCATCGCTTTTGGGTCTACGGCTGGGCCAGCCGTAAACCCAGAAGCGATGAAAGGCCGACGATGACTTGCTCGTGTCGTGCCTTTGACTGTTCCTGGTTTACATCGAGTATATGCGCTGAGAATAAACGTACAAATGACTTAGCATCACCTACCTAAAGCCTATTTTTTTTTATTGATATGATATATAAGGAGATGTTGGCACACCATTATGGCGCCGGCTACTCCTTAGCCGTTGATTGAACCTTGAACACGTATCTTGAAGAAAAACATACAAAGCAGTGCATGGAAAATAGAAAACTCAGGCACATATGTGCAAAGACACACTTATACGCACACATCACAACATAATGGTAAGTAAATCTTCGAAAGTCAATGTAAGAAGTCTCTGGAAATGTCCCTCGTTAATATTCGGTCCACCAGCACAAAACAGCAGAGCACACGTCTGGTCCTTATAAAGATGCATTCGCTCGTCATTCATTTCACAACACACACGTGATGGGTGTCACATGATACTGTACATAATAAGTACATGTGTTACAAATGAAAGTTTGTTCTTGTTAATACTTGCCAGCAATCCCGCTGTCTTGTAAAAAACGTGTTAATGCTTTTAAAGCGTGGGACTGTAAAACTCCCCAGAAATAACCTGCATAGGCCTATAGAAACAACCCTACAAAGAAGCAACCAGATGAGTCGTTCTAGACATATCTTTATGCAGTTTCATTCGTGCACAGACACTTCTTGAGTGCTCGCTCGCTGTGTACCATTGGGAGATTAGAGCAAGGCTAGCCGCCTTTCTATTCTTTCGACTCCAGGTATTATATTGCAGGTGAAAATGCAGGTATTATATTGCAGGTGAATTCTAGTTTAAACACACGTTCACATAATCGATTTTCGTAGATAACAATGAGCGTGAAGGTTCGTCTACACGTTATTCAGCCGCCTGATATTAGGCACCCACTTTAGTTTCACCGTTGCTCTTCTTCTATTCAGCTCATAAAAGACATGGTGCGAAACTCGAAGTTTAGTACAATTTCCCCCTCCCGTGCGCAGGGTAGCGAACCGGCGGCCTATAGAGTGGTTAACCTCCCTGCCGTTTTTTTCCTCCCATTTTCCTTCCTAGCACCCGGACACGCTATCTTCGCATTACGTTTGCACTAGTTCGGAAATTCAGGTGACCAGCCTTGAAGATAAAAAAAAAGAAGGGGGGGGGGGCGTCACCGGAAAAGCCTGGTCAAGAAAATAGGCATGCCGTCCCAAACAACAAAGTTTAAAATTTATGATATCTAGAAAAAGGTATATACCACATCAGACGATATTTATTCAAGCACAACTGATTATAATATAAACGTTGGAGTCGGAGCGGGTGTTTTGGTAGCCGAATATACTATAGGCCCATGACCATCCATGATAAACTGCAAGGCAATGAAAATGCTTCAGCGTTAGTTCTGAAGACACAAAAAATGTTTGTGGTGAATACTGTGTGGACTGCATTTAAAGAAGTGCACGGCGATTGAACGTATTATAAGCTCTGTCCTAACGAGAACGTTTCAGCTGGTCAAATTTAGGATGGTATATATGTATGTCTATTAGTTTTGTCTTTTAACCTCCTATATGCTAACAACCAAGTGAGAAGGAGTAGCCATCGCTAAGCAATGATGAAAACAAGGCCTTCGTTTATTTTTTTATTTCAAGAAAGAAAAAAAAATAAGAAGATGATGGGAGAGCCGAAGCAAAAGCGCGCGAGAATCGAAACACACGTGAGCCGTATAGCACGAAAGACACGGACAACGCAAGAAAGAAAAAGACAAGTTTATGAACACAGAGAGCGAAAGCGAAGCGGTAGTAATTTCCGCGCCGCCCTGTGTAAATGGTAGCTTTTGTATTATCACCTACGGGAAGCGCGTTTAAGCCAAGAGCCGTCTTGTGAACGCTGCGATATCCGCCAACCTTTAACCATCAACTTCCACGGCACGTCGCACGAGCCAGTAATCGACTATCTTTCTTTCTTTCTTTCTTTCTTTCTTTCGTAGTTCGCCTTCACATATTGTAACTAACTTTGTAGTATGTATTGTGCGTATATCTTCCTGAGTTGAATTGTGTTTGCTATAATAATAAATAGTAACCTGTATATATATATATATATATATATATATATATATATATATATATATATATATATATATATATATATATATAAGTGGAAGAAGTGTATACTTACTATCGTGTTTTGACACAATATTAGTGAGATCTGACTGACAGACAAACACGCCAAGGAAAGTATAAGGGACGTTATTAGACCAAATTATAATGTAAATTTGAAGAAAGAAATGTGGGTAAAAAGATAACTTGCCGTGGGCTGGAACCGCCCACGTTTCCTGCCCACGGTTCCACAGAAGAGAGAAAAGTTAATAAAAAAACGAGGGAAAACACACACGCAAGGAAATAAAGGGTCACACGAAAAATGCGACTCCAAGATATGCTTTTTCACTCAGCACAAAGGGTGGATCACGACCGCCGTACGTTAATCATATATTAAGCGACATGAAATATTGTTTATGTTTTTTTATACTTGGCGAACACAATGGGATATATATTTAGGCCGGTTAGTACACCAGCGTGCATGAAGCAACGGGAAAAGACATAGGCCCGTATTCATGAACGCGGCCCTCAGCTCAAAACTCGACTTCAGGGGATTCTGGAGCACTGTTTCGCGTTGCGATTTCTGAAACGCGAAAAGTGTGAAGGGTCCCTATAGGTGGAGTTTCGAGTCGAGGAGCGTTTGTGAATACTGCAGCCATAAACAAGGGACGGAGAAGCATACAGGGCGAGTGATGACTTATCCTGGACTCCTCTTTTCCCTCTTTCTCATCTTTATTGTCCCCTTCCCTAATGCCCCACTGTAGCGTAGCCAACCGGATGTCTTTCTGATTAACCTCCCTGCCTTCTCCCTTTTGTTGCTTCCTCCTCCATCACATGGACAAGCGCACAGAACGAGCGCGAGTGAGCGCTCGTCCTTTTAAGTTTCCGCCTTCCTTGTCTACGTCATTTCAAGTTGCTTCAACGATGCAATATCCAAACGCCACGAACGATAGTGTAGATTAGAAGTGTGGCAGCTTGGGCTATAGTTGGTATGGCATGACGATAGTTGAAGCGCGAAAACAAAACGACGACACGTGTCTTTTGTGTCCTTCTTGTCTCTGTGTCGTCGTTTCGTTCTCGCGCTATAGCTAGTGTAGAGTTACGGCACCGCATGGAAATACCGCGACGGGAGAGTATACCGAACCGACCACCTTCGTTTTTGCGATTGAGCGTGCGTTATTAATTGAGTGATCCTCGCAGCGTACGACACCGTCCCGGCCTCGGCGAAATCATTAAAGACGACTCCCGATTTTCGCTTTCTCTATTCATTTTTTTTTTATTTTGCCTCCGAGTGTGCCTGGTACGCTTCCCCTGTCATTGCTCGACTCATGAGTCGCGAGCCAGGGCTGAGGATTCATCGTGCTGACTCTATCTCGGTCGTGGTCGTCGGGGCCGTTTCTTATAGATACTCACATTGCTCGTGTTTTTCGTTTTTGTTTGTGTTCTGCTAAGTGAAGCACGACACCGGAATGTTAGACGATGTCCCCCCCCCCCCCCCACCACTCTCTCCTTCCTCATCTAACATTCCCGGAGGACCCATCGCCATCACGCTCTGCTTCTGCCCCCTTCCCCCCTTTCGCCCCTGCCTGCCTCTCCGTTAAAGCTTTGCCGCGAAACGGCGCTATAAATTATACTGTGCCCGCGTCTCGTTTGCTGCTCGCGGTTTCTTGTGTAACGGTCATAAAGCGAGCAAATGATCGCCATCGGAATGTCGTTCTAGCGAAGCGTGCGTGGGGATGTAAAAAGGTCTGGAAGGGCACGCGCGGTCGTGGTTTACGGGTACAGGCGCCGGGACAGTGCCTGAAAAAGAAAAAAAAAAGGAAAGAAATCCTTTTCGTTGTTCTGAAGAAAGATAAGCGAAATGGCGGCTTTAGTGCGCTTGATAAAAGCCGAGAATATGAGTGGCACTGGAACTCATTTTTCTTGCCGTTAAGCTTATCATAGCTCTTTATATATATTTTGCTGTTTTTTATCTTATCTTATACCACTTTTCACATTTACATTCTGTTGTTCCACCGACGCTGATGCCGTATTCTTAGTTTGATTAAAGTTCACGCATAGTTCTTTAATACGATGAAAGCTGTCTCATGAGTCAAGAGACTTGCGAGATTCGGCGAGACCATGGGATACTGCGTGAGAAATACCTGAGAATTCTCTACAAATGAAAATACACCGCCATACCTTGTCGCTGGCAGCGGCGTCACCGAAAATTATCGAGAAAAAAAAAGCGAACAAAAGTAGGCCCAGGGTCAAGAGCTTTTCGCCTACTATTATGAGTCTGTCTATTGTGAGTAATATGTTTTTTAGTGTCATTGAACAACAGAATAGGCTTACAGCAAGAAATGACTCCATCTCCCACTAAAGTGAGCCACGTGATGATGCGAATCAACGCTGGTGTTCACTACTGTTCACATTTGCTGTTTCCATGCATGATTCACTTCTGTATGCAGTTGTGTATATGTTGTGTACCGCTACCGTTACCCCCTCCCGTTTTTGTGTATTACCGTGTGTTCCGCAAAGTGAACACTCAGCGCTGCTAGGATTGCGCGACGGAGCGAGAGCGCGCAGAACTACGTACGAGCGCACAGTTGTGGGTGAGAGATAAACGGGAGAGGAGAAACGATAGCGAAGGCAGCGCTCTGCCATCTTCTCACGCTCACGCGAGGAGAAGGGCAGAGTTGGCGCATGCGAAGTGGGGGAGCGGACGGTCGCCGAAGGACGGACACAGCCCCGAGCAAAAGCTGCTTCCCATCTAAAAGAAGAGCATCGCCTCGATCCTCTAGTAGTTTTACGCGAATATGTAGGAGACCCAGTGACCTTATTTTTACGTGAAAAAAGTTTCTCTCTATCAGCTTCTCCTTTTCTCATTCTGGGCCTTCAATTTTCGCGTATACATTGAAAGCCCAGAACGCCGAAACGCATTCTCCATGTGGTCCCGAACCCTCTGGCACTCATCGTTTGTCCCACGCCATCGGCTCTGCTATTCCCAGATTCCACCTACGCGACAAGCGCCGGCAGCTATACACGCATTGTCAATCAATTATGTCCAGACCATTATAAGGAGAAAGCAGTGTGATATCTCATGAGTTGAGAATTATCCGTGGAGTGATATTGCAAGACTAACTAGTTGGTATGAGTGCATGGTAACTTATTTTTAGCGCACACTGACACATGGACAAAGAGAGGGAACACGACCAGCGCTTACTATCAACTGAAGGCAACCCTTTTTGAGCGCACACTGGCACACGGACAAATAAAACCTTCAGTTGATAGTAAGCGTTGGTGTTGTTCCCTCTGTTTGTCCGCGTGTCAGTGTGCGCCAAAAATAAGTTACGATGAATTCTCCGTGATTCGGTGAGACCCGACGATACTTCGCGAGACATTAGTTGCCGATGGTTTGTTATATGTTTCTGGGCATGTGACTAACAAAAACTCTCCAACACAGAAGAGTGGCAGCTTGGGCTATTTGGTATGACATGACGATAGTTATAGCGCGAGAACAGAACGACGACACAGAGACAAGAAGGACACGAAGGACACGAGCGCTCGTGTCCTTCGTGTCCTTCTTGTCTCTGTGTCGTCGATCTGTTTTCGCACTATAACTATCGTCCCCAACACAGTATTTATTAGGCACCTCCTTCTCTATTATTCATCTTGTAGTTACGTTAATATCTCAATAATTATTGATTGAGTCTATTTTGGTTCATCTTAATGAGTGCCACATTCTATAATCTTTCTATCGTTCGTTTTTTAAATATTTTGTCTTTTTCATCTCGAAAGTTGTACCCTTTGTGTGAAAAAATAGCTCGCTTTTTTCGCGTCTGAGGCCCTACCTTAATCAGTCAAGGTAAACATAAATCGTGCATCACAGCATTGACGTCCGCGACAGGACCACTCTTTTGAACAAACAGCGTTGCGAAATTGCGCCTGCACTAGTTTTAAGAAGCAAAAAAAAAATGAAAGTAGGGTCACTTTTCAAACGTTCCTCGCATACTCGACTCTATTGGGGCACTCTACCACGCTAACTCGATAATGTCCTTTTCGAAAGCTGCCGCTTTCAAGAAACAAGTAAGCCTGAAGGAGGCGCCTGTCTCTATAAGCTAACTTTATTAAGCAGGCGGCGACGAGGCAGTTTCCACGTATTTCACACTTAAAGTAAAAAAAAAACTTAACAAATAAGGAGGATGAGAATCGTGAAAATCCGTGGAGGGATCTAAAGCACTTTACGAAAAACCGATGCCTATTACTGGTTGAGCAAGTCGCGTACCAACGATAGAACCAAAAGAAGAAAGTGAAGAAAGAAAGAGAAAAGAAAAGCGAAAAGGACCAACTAACTACCTCATCGTCCATTATCCTGAAAACATGGAGAGGCCGTTCATACGTCACCCGTTTTCTATTTTCCACTTTACTTTCTGTCAAACGGACATCTAATTAAAATTTCAACCTTTACCGAAACGACCAGGCGAGCTTTGCAGAGCACTCTGGAAGATCACCCTCGCACTGAGTCGTGTTTCGCTCCGTGTTTCGACCCACGATCGTCGAGTCTGCCAACGCAACAAAACAGTATATATTTCCCTCTTTCAAAAAAAAAAAAACGAGGGAAATGGCGAAATAGATAAAGTCCTTCTTTCACTGTCTCGAGCTACCTAACTTGATTATCTACCGGAGTTTCTTCGAAAAGATGGTCTCACCATTTTTCTCCCTTTCTTAGTTACTTATCTTATTTATTTTTTTGTCGCAGGCACCCGTCCGCAGTAGGGCCACGGGTCCCGAAATGCCAGTGCACGCTCATTCATTTTAAATGAGCCACCCCTGTTGCCGCTCTACCCGGCCGCCACATCGATTTAGTGGAAGTCACGATAAGCGGCCAACTGGAGTTTGCGCACCGAAAGATAAGCCGCAAGCAACAACGTCTGCTCGACGACGAAACTGCAGTTCTAATAGGATCTGGGGTTCAACGTCCCAAAACCACAATATCATTGTGAGAGAGGCCGTAGTGGAGGACTCCGAAAATCTCGACCGCCTGACGTTCTTTTACGTGCACGTAAATCCAAGTGCATGGGCCTCAGACATTTTCGCTTTCATAGGAAATGCCGATGTCTCAGCCGGGATTCGATCCCGCGACCTGCGGGTTACCAGGTTAGCGCCATAACCGCTATAGACCACCGTGGCGGGGTGAAAGTGCAGTGCTCCGGGAGGTGTACCCCCCCCCCCCTTTTTTTTTCTTTGCCAAAACAACAACACGGTACTTTGCTGACATGCTGTAGACCTCATGCAAAATATGCTGCCATCTATAGGAGACATCGCGCGCATTTCCACTGGTAAAGCATGGCCTCCGAGATTGCGGGCGCGCGCGTGGTTCTGCGCACCCGCCATCTCGAAGGACAGGGTTAAAGGCTACGTGCACTCCGCATGCGCACGCACGAAGCGTACATATTTTTTTATTTGAACATATTGCAGGCTTTTCACGGCCGACGCAGGAGTGGAGACAAGAAAATACATAACGGAATAACTAGAAAGAAGATACAATGTCAAACAACTCATAATTCAAATTGGACACACTATATAATGTTCATAAATGACTGAATGGTGTTACAGCACACAATATTGTTATCTAGTCTATTCCGATGGTGGATAGCTGACGGGAAAAGGGGAATGTTTGTGAGTGTTAACACGACTGAAAGGTCAACGTGTGGAGGAGTATATGAACGGCAATGGGGAGACATTTTCGTGTGTAGTGTAGCTTAGATTAAGGAAAACTTGGTGCTGAAAATTGTTTGCAGAAGGCTTACCTCCATCACGTATTTCGTCGCAGCAGACAAGAAGGAAGCAGCAGATCGTTTTGTTGCTCCATCTACTTTTTACCACTGACGCATTGTTTACGTTCGTGATGACACGTGCTGATGTCGGGGATGCTCTGCGCGCTGATAACGTAGCGCTGACGACGTGTCACGTTGCCGAAGTAGTTGTAGTCACGACGATGGGCTACGAATTTACCCTACCTGGCACAGAAGGGTGGCAAGGCCACGCGAAAATTCGAAACCCGCTTTAACGGATGTTATAACTCCTGTAACTTCCTTGTTATCGCGCATTCGCAATTTTTTCTCGGCAGCATGTTCACATCGCAAAAGTGCGCATATTTCTCCTCATAAAAATTTACGAACCATGGGTTTAATTACTGCCACTTGGATGGGTGCAATATGTGACAAAATCGGCGCACAATCGGATAATACTCTGATGTCATGCTCGAAAGAGGCATTTGCCGCTTACAAGCCCATACAAACTTGCTTCGCGTACAATCTTTAAAGCTGCATCGTTGCTACTCACGCATGCCTGCACTATACACTAATGACGTAGTTGTAATTTGTTTTATAACAATGCAATAACAATTGCAGCTGGATTGGTAGCTCCAACGTGTCATCGATTCTCAGTCAACGAGCCGATTGGGCTGGCGCGTTTTTTGTATTTTTTGTCTTCAATTGCGAAGTCTAACAAGGTAGCGTGGGAAAGGGGGGGGGGGATCCTTTGCACGTCTGTTGCTTCACCATGTGTATTTTTCGAGCATTCCATGTTCTAAGCGGCCAAATTCAGAGGCGACTGTGATGTCTTGACCGCCTCCCCCCTACCTGATTTTTCTTTACTGTATGCCCCAAGACGAGATTCTTCTAAAAGCGTATGCACTTCGGCAAAAAACCTTTATACACACGCCTGTGCCATGAAGTGTTGATTGATATGTGGGGTTGAACGTCCCAAAACCACTATATGATTATGAGAGACGCCGTAGTGGAGGGCTCCGGAAATTTCGACCACCTGGGGTTCTTTAACGTGCACCCAAATCTGAGCACACGGGCCTACAACATTTCCGCCTCCATCGGAAATGCAGCCACCGCAGCCGGGATTCGAACCCGCGACCTGCGGGTCAGCAGCCGAGTACCTTAGCCACTAGACCACCGCGGCGGGGCACCATGAAGTGTTAATGAATGCTTCAAGTGTGGGCACTTTTTGCAGGAAACTTGACAGATGCTGTTGCTGAAAATAGATAACATTCAGTCGTGCGTGCGCTGTCGTTAGTTTGGCACTGATGCGCTTACCAATGCGTTCAGTCGGCAGCGCTAAACGGTCTTGGTGCAACTGGTTGAAATCGTGTAAGGCTCCGGTATAGGGCCAGAAAGCGACGATGTGAAAGCGAATATGATTGGCGCATCGTGTTATTCATGTGCACATGTCGGAAGAATACAGCATAATCTAACTAACTATATAGCTAACTTAGTCATTGATTCACTCACTCACTCACTCACTCACTCACTCACTCACTCACTTCAACCTATCAAGATCTGCTATACGCCCTTTTTGAACCTGAAAAACAGTGGTTTGACTATAGTGTATACTATGGTCTACCGTGTTGCCCTCATAATATACAGCGGGTTACGTCGTTTTTCACTACACTCTGATACTTTAAACAGGCCTGTAAGACGCTAAATAGCAACAATTAATGAGCTGGACCAGTAAAATGTATTTCCTAACTCTACTGCACTTTATGTGGTTCAAGGTATAAGCGCTTGGTTGCGGGTTCCTTTGTCTCAACCCCACGTTCGCTTAGAAGTGTGGCAGCTTGGGCTAGTTGGTATGGCGTGACGATAGTTATAGCGCGAGAACAAAACGACGACACAGAGACAAAAAGGACACGAAAGATTTAATGTCCTTCTTGTCTCTGTGTCGTCGTTTTGTTCTCGCGCTATAACCCACGTTCACGTTGCGAATGACCGGTCAACGAATCAAACTTGTTGTCTACGCTTGTCTAGCCTTACTCGTATCACCCTTATCAGCGTAATCACTGTTTGAGTCGTGTCTGCCGCGTGCTTGCGTGACACACGAGCCGTGCACGTCAATCACCGCAAAGACGTATACGTGGGCTGAATACCTCCGTACCGACACACCTGTGTCGCTCACTGGCCCAATGACTGTTGGTTGCTCACTGTCGCGCGTTAGTATTTTGTTCAGCGCAGAAGATCGCATATACATTGTGTGGAAATATTAACTGACGGAGTTTTGCTTCCGAACAATAGACAATATGAATATGAGAGACACTGTAGTGGAGGGATCTCGAAATTTCGACTGCAGCTGTGGTTCTTTGACGTGCATCTAGCAAACGGGCTTCCGTTTTGTCTTGATCTTAATGCGGCCGCAGCCGCTGGATTCGAACCTGCGACCTCCGGATCATCCGTCGAAAACCGTAACCCGAGACGACTGCGGCGTGTTCCCGCGCATGCACATCCAGGAAGCCGGGAAGGCGAAACTGTTCTTCGTATGAAGTTCCCTCAATATTTATGCGGATTCGCTCAAAAACTGTTCCGCTTTTTTTATCGTGTTCATTGTCCGAGCACCTGTTGTCGGTGACTTTTCCCCCGCGCTGCCATCGGCTATTTCGACTGGTTCAGTGACGGCGCTAATCGGCATTGGTCGCTGGTTCGATCCCTTGTAGATTTTTTTTTCGGCTATGAAGCTTTTATAACTGAGAAGACTGTATAGATTTTCAGGTTAGTTTACGCTTTAAACAGGCCAATGTTTTCCATTTCATAACTGCTCTTTCACCATGTGGAATTCCGTATAGCCGATTTCCCCATGCATAGCATGCACGTCAGCTTCTGGAGGAACCACCCGGGAAAGGCGTTGCTCCCGGGTTACAGTATGCCCGTTTTTCATCAACTGGGAATCTTCCGTATAAATGAACTTCTTCTCTATGACGCACAAACTTCCGTTTACGTAACGAGGAGCTGTGGGATGATGCTCTCCGCGATGGGCCTCCCGAGGTCCTCCGAGCTCTGGCACAGCGGACCCGACGCGTCACTGGAGTCGTCCTAAGGGACCCCGGACTAGGGGTATTTCCCACGCCCTACTTCTCCATGCTTTTGTGATTAAAGACGTTTCTCTCTCTCTCTCTCTCTCTCTCTCTCTCTCCGTGACACTGATTTTCAACCTTTCTATAGTGTACGGAAATGTCGCGCGTCTTCCAAACCTTGCCATGATCTATGTTACTGCGAAGAAAAGCGCGTATCTCTAAATTATGGCTGTGTTTTAATAATGCCACGTAAGTCTCAATCATTTCAGTGTGACGTTCCATGGCCAACCCAGTGTCGATAGCTCGAGTTTCATGGTAAGCATGCCATAACCGGAGACTGAGTTCCCGAACGTCGATGTGAATGACAAAGCAATCTATTTTCTGAAATTATTGATTTTCATCTGATCGTATAGTTTGTCTTCGAGGGAAATTACGGCGGCATGCTCACATCATTACCCGCTTGAAAGCGTTGACGGCTGGTAAAAAGAACTGCGTTTTAAAATAATGATTGATTACGCTCTTTCTCTCTCTCTCTCCTTTTTCTTTTCACATAAACAGGCACCCTTCGTGCATGCTCAGGATTACATTACCTTTTTAAAAAAACATAAGTATCGCAAAACGTACATTTATTTATTATTCATTAATAAATATTTATGAATTAATAATGACATATATGTATATACCAATCATAATTATTAATAAATAACTATTACTCAAGTAATTAAGACTTGCCATAGATGGTTTGCATGTTATGCAGCCAAACTTCAACCGCTTGACAATCCAATTCAAGATTCTCCTATTCTTTCTCCTCTTCCTGTACTATTAACGTTATTAAATGCGAAGCATTTCTTGGTGAACTTCGGTAGTTTTGAGCGTATCTATCTATCTATCTATCTATCTATCTAGCCGCTTACGACTTTTAGCTGTCCTGGCCGCTTGAAAAATGGTATCAATACCAAACTTGGAATGACATAACATGACTGTGTGACGAACATAACTGAGGGCCAAACAACGAAACGTTCCTTTCCTCAGTAAGGAAGCCTTCATTTTTGTGAGGCCGCCTTATGTCACTTTGAAAGCTTCCTCACTAAGGAGCCCTTGGTAAAGGCTTCCTTGGCGCTTCCTCAGCTTAAGGTTGCTTTAGGGCTACCTTCGTGCGCCCTTAGGTCCGCTCCTTGCCCTGAACGAGCGCTTCGCCTCACAGCTAGCCCACGTGACGTTTTCGTTTTCGAGGCAACCCTCTCACCCCACCCCCGTGGGGAGACGCGAGCGGTGAGCGTGCGTGCACTGCACCACGGAGGAAGGAAAGGAAAAACCTGTTTCCTTCCTCCGTGAAGCGTTTCAGTGTTGCTAGAATGCACCACGTTTTGCGCTCGACTACAGTGGCTTTTCACATTCAGTAATCGTAGTTGGAAGAAAGCGTACACGCGTCTCTATATTAACACTTCAATTTGGAAGTGATGTGGTGACCCAACTTTTTTTTACAGAATAAACGCTTGTGAGCAAAGCTTATATTCGATAATCTCGAACGCAGGAGCGCGGCAACCATTCGAGGACGGGTTAAGGGAGCTTTCAGAGTACGCTTGCTTCCTCCGTCGGTACTTGGTTGTAAGAAAGCCTCACGTAAGGAGAGGACGCGGTCAAAGGAAAGGAACGTTTCGTTGTTTGGGCCTGACTACTCATAACATGAAAATCATGACATCTATGCCATGAATGTTATGATTTACAATTCACAATCTTGCTGCTCTTGCGGCGGTTTCTTTCACATGACATGTTGCGAAACTGGTACGGTATGACATGACTTCGTGTCGAACACAAGTGACAAACCCTAACATGAAAATCATGACATGCGTGTCATGTAACAACATGACTACATGCCACACTCATGGTGTGCTCGCGGCCATTTCGCACCCTTCGCGTATACCAAATTTGGTATTATGGGACGTGAATGGATGACGAAGGTATGTGACTGGTGCAAACACGATAATCACGAGATGCGTGTCATGTAAAAAGATGACTACATGCTACGCTCATGATGCGCTTGCGGCCGTTTCGCTAGCTTCACGTGTACCTAATTAAGTATTACGTAGCGTGAACGAACGACATAGGTGAATGACTCTTCCAAACATGGTGATCATGACATGCGTGTCATGTAACATGACTATACGTCCCACACTCATCATGCGCTTGTGGCCATTTCGCTACCTTAACGTATGGCAAAAATTTCGTATTACGTCACGTGAATGGATGACGAAGGTATGTTACTGGTGCAAACACGATAATCATGATATGCGTGTCATGTAAGAACATTACACACGCCACACTCAAGGCGCCAATACACTTCAACGTGACCCGGTTCGTGCGCTCGCCGGCGTTCATCTCATCGCGTCACGCCGGCAATGCCACGCCAGGTGCCGATATCCCCCTAATTGAGATCAGTGAATCTGCCCACTGACCTCTATTGCAGATCTGCCTGCCATGTGCTCACAGGCCCGCGCTGAGTTGCTTTGACGCATGCGCGTTTGAGCGCACACAGTGTCATAAAGAGAGGCAGACGCGGTGCTGTCGAAGTAACGTCGTCGGCGCGAAACGCAGCATGTCGCGTTTCGCCCCGGTTGCTACTGGGTTGCGCTGACGGACGCTGGTCGCGTCGACGGACGCTGGTCGCGTCGACGGACGCTGGTCACGCCTTGCGTCAGACTGTTGAGTGCTCGCGTTTCGCTAGCGTGGCGTCACTGCGCCCAGCCTGCGCATTCGTCAACGTTGCGTCGGAGAATATTGGGTCCTTCATGACGCGCTCGCCACCGTTTCGCTAGCTTTACGTGAACCAAATTCGGTATTACCGGAAACGAATGGAGGACGAAGGTAAATTTGACGTCCGAACCTGATAATCATATGCTTTCGTGTGAAATATGACTACATCTTACGCTCATAGCGTTCTCGCAGCTGTTTCACTACTTCCACATATACTAAGTTTGGTATTACGTGACGTGAATGGTCGACGAATGTAAATGGCATGTCCAAACATGATAATCATGGTATATAAATAGCATGCTCACGGCCGTTTTGCTAGTTTCGCATATACCAATGTCGGTGTCAGTTGACGTTAATAGACGACGAAGGTAAATGAAACGTCCAAACGTGATAATCATGACATGGAAGTCATGTACTGCATAACTTACCTCCGTCTCGTAACGTTGTGCTGATTTTGAAGTGACTTATCAACCTTCCTCATTCACGCTTCACATATGCTCAATTGCCACTGTACGTGGGATCTGCCAATTATTATTATTATTATTATTATTATTATTATTATTATTATTATTATTATTATTATTATTATTATTATTATTCTCTAGGTGGCACGTAGAGGATAGGCCAAGAATTTGATTGCTCAATTGACCTTTCAGTTATCAGACTAAAAATTATATATCGATGATTACTGACGAACTCAAAGGACCTTCATTTCCTTGCATCGTTGACTTCCGTCAGCAGCCTTACTAGCACCTAATTTACTAATTCATTCGTAAGCATGAAATGGCCGCACGCTTTGTCCCATGCAGCCGTCGTTTCTCGTACTCGCTAATAACGCGTGCCTGTCAGTTCATTGACAACTTTACTTGTACATTCTTGTTCGCATTTGTTAAACGCGTATACGAGCGTGTCGTAGCAGGTCGGTCAAATCGAATCACGTTTAACGGCATTGTCAAGTGACGCTGCGAGTTCTTTATACCACTGCACATTGACCTGAATAGCTTTAATCATCGAAGAGCTGTTCATGTAAGCTTTCCGTCGTAATCCGTGAACGGAAATGTATCATCTAGTCGAGAGTTCGACGGAATGCCGTCTGGTCAGGTAAAGGCATTGTTGAAAAAACAGGTCACTGACCAATGTCAAACAAAACAATGACGTTTCGGGACCCGTACGGATCCCTTGTTCACAATGTAATGACAGCTGAGCAACAGGTTCTTATGTAACGTTGAGCGCATGACGCAAAGTCCGGGAGTACACGTGGTTTAGTGTGCCAGATGAACTATTGATTGTGTTACTTGCCGTCTGAATGATTAGTGATTCGAGGTTCAGTCTGGTTGTAAAATTCTTCTCCGTGGCCATGATGCGTGCGTTGTCCCAGCTTATCTCGTGGCCCGTCTTCTCGGCATGCTCTGCGAGTGCATTTGTCACTGTGTGGCCCTTGGCGACGTCATTCTTGTGTTGCATCAGACATCTGCAGTAATTTCCACTCGTGCCAATGTACACCGATTCGCAATCGGCGCATGGTATCTTGTAGACCACACCAGGAAAGTGTTGCCGAGGGAGAGGATGCTTCACATTTAGCAACTCAGCCTTAAGCTTGCTTGCTGGAACATGTGCGATCTGTGCACCACGTTTTCTGAATAGACGGGCTAGGGCTTCGCTTACATTTCGAATATAAGGAACCGATGCACGCTTTTTCGTAGACGATGTGTTATGCATGGCTTGACTAGTTGACTGCAGTTTATGCATGACGGATTTAGTTGTTTTCCTAATAAAAATCTTGGGGTATCCATTCCTGATCAGGTCATCTTTAATGGTCCATCATATTTCATCAATATGATGAAATGTATCATCATATTCATCATTACAAACAGACACGCCCCAACATTTTCCTCTTCTTCATCGCCTGCTCCGCTGCCCGAACAGGTGCGCCGATTTGTCGTGCGTGGGATGCGATAACCCTGATGAGTAAGAAAACGAGTTCTGACATATGGAGAAATAAAGAGCGAGGGAGACAGAATGGAAGAAAGAGATAGAAAAATCACAGCATATTCACGGAGTGCATAATGATGAGTGAGGCGAAGCGTCCATCAGTACGTCCGCACTTCCGTCCACGCTGTCGTCCATCCGTCCGTCTGTGCGACTGCCGTACGTCCGTCCGTGCGTCCGTTCGTTCGTCTGTTCGTGCGTCCATGCGTCCGTTCGTTCGTCCGTTCGTGCGTCCATGCGTCCATCCGTCCGTCCATCTATGTGTCCGTTCGTGCGTCCGTCTGTCCATGCCTTCATACGTGTGTCCGTCTGCTGTCCATGCATCCGTCCGCGCGTCCTTCCGACCATTCGTCCGTCCATACGTCCGCCCATATAGTGAACACTCCGAGTACCACCATCTCTCATCTTTTTATCATATATTCATCATATAGAAGTACCGTCATCCAGCGGACATTCCAAGGACTAAACGAGAGGTGGCTACCTACTATACTACTACTACTACTACTACTACTACTACTACTACTACTGCTACTACTACTACTACTACTACTACTACTACTACTACTACTACTACATATATATATATATATATATATATATATATATATATATATATATATATATATATCGCGGACGCATGACCAACGGCTTAAGGGGCTTCGCCCCTAAAAATCACCGACCAAGTAATATGTGTATAGAGATAGTGACTAACGATTTCGAGTACTTCGTACTCAACTATGGGAGAGCAGTGAGCCGTGCCTTGATGTTGTTAGAACGTCGCAGTAACGTGTGTTTAGAAAACGTGCTTAACAATTTCGAGTACTTAGTTCAAAACTATGGGAGAGCCTTAAGCCGTCCCTTGTACTAAAGATCCAGCCGATTTCCGCAGTAACGTATTCCGTACATATGCTTAACTAGCGCAAGTTGAAGCACGCGGCCCCGGTGCTTAGCAGTGGGTTCAACGCTACGTTCAACCCTCAGAAGAGCGAAGGTTTTGAGTAGGAAAGTTTAAAAAAAGTTGCTGGAGTAAAGATCTCAGAAACTTGCTATTTTTTATGGTACCCACTTAGACATCAAGTGGCTTCGATTTGTTTGTCTAAAGGCTACGTTAATTATAAATTAAAATATGGTTGTTTCCGATGAAATATTCCGCAGAGACTAGTATCGGTGACTTAATCTTCATCGAACTTTACCCTTATTTCGAGGCTTACAAAAAAAAAAACTAACACATGGACGCACTTTGAGCACTATCTGACCCTAAATAGTTGCCACGTTGAACCCGTTGGGCGTACGAGCAAAACGTTTTTTTCCAATCTCCGAACGCCAACAGCTCATCATGCCCCTAGTAAGATGCCTGCCACAGCCGCCATCTTACGATTGGCACGGCTTCACTTGTGGGCAAGAATTTCCACTCCAGCAATTTTTTTTCTGAAAAGCTCCTTGGCTTATGGCGTGTCTGTATAGTTAGTCACACTATAGAAAAGATATCGTGGTTTTCTTTTTCAATCGATCAATCATTTTATTTACTTTAGATAAGGTGGAGTACAGGACTAAAAACCCAAGAGCTTGACGAGGTCCTGACCCCGTTCACGAGTTGACAAAGCAGCAGGAATGGCAGTCACTCCTGCGCAACAAATATGAAATAAACATATAGGTATATAACATCACAAAAAAGAAATAAAAAAGTTTATGAAAACAGTGCTAAGATAAAAAGAAAGTAGTTCGAATGTATGGTGACAAAGTGGCATGAACGTGAAAAGCAATAATAAAAAGGAAAGAATGGGCATAAATTCTGAGAGATGTATCATTGAGGATAATGTATCAGTTGGGCGAAGTGTTTAATCTGATTGATTGATATGTGGGCTTTAACGTCCCCAAAACCACCATATGATTATGAGAGACGCGTAGTGGAGGGCTCCGGAAATTTCGACCACCTGGGGTTCTTTAACGTGCACCCAAATCTGAGCACACGGGCCTACAACGTTTCCGCCTCCATCGGAAATGCAGCCGCCGCAGCCGGGATTCGAACCCGCGACCCGCGGGTCAGCAGCCGAGTACATTAGCCACTACACCACCGCGGCGGGGCAATGTTTAATCTGACAGTTTTGTTTAGAGGAAAGATGAAAATCTTCCTGGTTTAAAAAGTGTCTACCATTTTGCAGATTCGCGAGTGCCCATACCTGCTGAACACCTACAATAAAAACCCTAGTTGAAAGTTGGCGCTTCTACGGCCTCATTCCGCGTGCGTTGTCGTGCGCCACGTCTTCTGCAGCGCACGAAGCCGTCGGCTATCCGTTCCCCCCCCCCCCCGGCAAGCTGACCTTCGATGACCTTCGCAGTATATATGTGCGTGCGGCACGCCACCACGCGCGAGCATATCGCACGTGCTGGTGAGCCCGTGAGCGACATCCCGTGTCTCTTTTCCCCGGTCGTAAAAAAAAGATACGGGGCGCGTCTCCCGGATCTGACCGAAGTTACGACCTCGAGCGCCAGTCGGCTGGCTCTGTGTGTGTAGCACTATATATTTGTACGACCTTCCCACGACACGACTTGTAAAGACACAAACACACACGCGCACGCGCATATACCTTCCTTGGCATTATTGTCTGTTAGATCTCATTATTATTGCGTAAAAACACGAAAAACGAGCCCTCAAGTATACACTTGTTTCCCTTATTCATTAACGAGGGTCTCGTACTGGCAGGCTTGGTGCCTTTAGGTTGTATACGGAGCACTATTGGTCAGCTGCCAGTTACTAATAAGTTCACGTGCTACGTGACGCCAAACAGGCTCATAAAGAGTGTGTTACACTCGCCGCCATGGCTACAAGTGGCGCTGACTGACACTCCCACGTTTAAATTGACATAGATACCCAATAAAGTGGCTGGGGGGATAGCTGTCGTGGTAGCTCAAGTGGTAGAGCATCGAACGCGTTATTCGAAGGTCGCAGGTTCAGATCCTGCCCACGGCAAGTTATCTTTTCACCCACTTTTCTTTCTTCTTATTTACATTAAAATTGGCCTAATAATTTCCCCTATACCTATAGGCATTATTGTCTGTTAGATGTCATATATATATATATATATATATATATATATATATATATATATATATATATATATATATATTATCAGCCTGACTACGCTACAAATGGTAGCGATGCCATTGATGATTTGATATGTGGGGTTTAACGTCCCAAAACCACTATGTGATTATGAGAGACGCCATAGTGGAGGGCTCCGGAAATTTCGACCACCTGGGGTTCTTTAACATGCACCCACATCTGAGCACACGGGCCTACAACATTTCCGCCTCCATCGGAAATGCAGCTGCCGCAGCCGGGATTCGAACCCGCGCCGTGCGGGTCAGCAGCTGAGTACCTTAGCCACTAGACCACCGCGGCGGGGTTGGTAGCGATGCCAGTATATCTGATGGAAATCTCCCGACTTTCAAGTTTCCGAGTTGCAACCTTACATGACCGAATATGTCTGCGCCAACTATCCGAAACGAGCCAAGTGCGAAGTGATGTCAGGCTGGCTGAAAAGTAATTGGTTGGAACGTCTATACGTTCCTTCCAATTACGTTTGAGGGTAGCACAGGGATGGGTGCCGGTGAAGCATGCGTTTATTTCATAGGTCGTAAACGACAATAACCGTACAGAGCTTCGCCATAAAAGAAAGCGTAACTGACCGTCTCGGCGCTGCCATGCGGGCGGAATCGTTGGAGCGAAACGTGCGGGGCGGGCTGGAACGCGAAATGCACTGTGCCGTGACGAGGTTGTCGTGAGGGGCGTCGCGCCCGCATCTCGTATAGCATCCTATGCATACACACGCAACTCATTGTTCGCGCAGAGGAGTCGTAGTGAGAGACGAGCTACAGATCATCGTCGACACTCTCAAGCCTTCTATATTCACGGCCGGCGGCACATCACACAACCCAGCGGAGTAGGCAGTGGGTGGCACACCGAGCTCGGAGTAGACAGTGGGTGGCACACCGAGCTCGGAGTAGGCAGTGGGTGGCACACCAAGCCCGTTTTACCTCCTGAAATTTTAGATGCGGAGCATCTTATACTCGCGCCTTGTAGTGCGCCGTCCGCGCCGTCCGCGCCGTCCACACCGCTTCTCGAACATTCGACAGCTGACGCGCGCGCATGCGCCGTCGCGCCGTCGCCCACTCTTCCACCATCTGTGCATCCCTTCCTCCTCTACACACCGCGTTCGACATCTACAATTCTCCTGATTCTCCAGTGGACGCGCATGTGGCGTCGCGCTTCGAGAACATTCAACAGCTGACAGTGCATGCGCCGTCGTGCTGTATATATACTCAAGGTCGGCGCTCGCTCGCTCAGTTGCCGCTCGTCGGTTGGTTTGTACGGCGCGTCGACGTCCAAGGTCGCGGTGAAATGAATTCCAACGAATCCACAAACACAATGATCGACGTCCCTTCGACCAGCGCCGCCCTTTCGCATACGTGTGTACGTGTTCACTCATTTAACACCCCCTCCTACAACCACGTTAACCAATTTAGCCATCGACCCAAGTAAGTCGCAATTTAACACCCCATTTCACAACCACGTTAACCAATTTAGCCATCGACCCAAGTAAGTCGCACTTTAACACCCCGTTAACCAATTATATGCTCCGCATCCTCCTCAGTGTTCCCCCGAGGGAAGCTGCGGGCAATTTTTTTATTTCGCCATGGCATACAGAGCGAGAAATGACCATTTCAATATGGTGCCTTCCCCCCCTCCCCCCTGCCTCAGATATTGAGGAGGTGCCCCAGCCGAAAAAAAAAATTCTGCCTATGCCTCTGACACAGCCCATAGACTTACAAAAGCTGTCACAAGCAATATAAAGCGAACATTATTGTGATCACGCATCAGGCTGGGCCCACGTGGCATGGACATCCAGAGAAGACATGCTACGCAGCCCGGACCCCAATCCAGCAAAACATCATCAGTGGAGCACTTGCTGCTTCCGACAAGCCATCCCGGTGGGCGCCTAGGGGCGACGAGAAATGCCGGACGTGATTGACTGATTTCAATGTGTTTAGAAAAACAAGTTATTGCATCGTGTGTCTAGAAAAGGTGGCTAACGATTTAGCGCACTTATTATACTCTACTGTGGGAGAATCCTTCAGGTCCACCAGAGTGAAGCTTGGGTTCAGAACAAATGTTCGATGATTTAGAGAACCATGTACTCGACCATGGGAGAGTGGGAAGCTATCCCGACATACAGTGGTGTAAAGCCACTGTTCCTGCGTTTAGAAAAGTGGTTAACGAACTTGAGTACTTGGCACTCTACTATGAGAGAGCATAAAGCCGTCCCTATTCAATGCTCATAGCTACGCAGGAAAGGAGGGGGGGGGGGGGTTAGAAAAAGGGGTAACGATTTAGAGCACAGGGTACTCTACTATGGGAGAGCTTAAAGCCGTATACAATCACTTTACTGTTAGAAATTGTATATTTTACGTCGTACTAGTAGAAGTCGACGCCGGCGCTCTTAGAGAAGTGCGGCCTTCCAAGGTGGGCGGGCTACATGCGTAATTGCATGGGCCTCTTTTCCCGATAAGTGAACTCCCTCGATTGCCGGCTTGTTGGCCGTAAGCCGCTTCTTGTATGAAGATATCATCTTTTATCCAACTCATTTGTCGCGTTTTCACATTTCGCAGTTGCGTGAATTTGAACGCATTTACGTCGTTGATGCCGGCAGCGAATTGAGTGGTGTGCATCTACGCACGTGGATTCAAGTCCGAGTCCCGGTATGAAGAAAGTAAAACGTTAGAAGGGAACGTTGTGAAATGTGACAGAAATACAAAAAATAGTATTGTAATTAAACAAAAAAGTTAAATTGAAAATTAAAATGAAAAAATAAATCCTTTGCTTTCCTCATTTTTCATACAGAAGGGTCCCCAAAGTTTTGTTTTCGTATGACTACCACTGATTAGCAAGGAGGATTAAAGAAAAAATGCTGGAGTGGGAGCTCCCGCAATGCCTTGCCAGCAGAAGTGAAGCCACCTTTTTCCACTTCCAAGATGGCGGAAACATGCTCTTTTCTAATAGTGCCGTCTTAAAGATCAAGTGGGTTTGATATGTTATGTAAATTCTATGCTTGTTCTACATTAAAAGATGGTTGTTCCCGACGAAATACCACTCAGAAACGAGTATGAATGGCTGAATCTTCAAAGAACTTTACCTCCAATTAGAGGCTCACAAAGGAAAATTAGTAATATTAAGACGCATTTGGAGCACTCTGTGACCCGAAAAAGATCCCTCATCAAACTTGTTGGGCGTGCGAGGGAAACGCTTCGTTTTTAATCACTGAACGTTGGTACTTTATCATGCCCCTAGTAAGATGGCAGCCACAGCCGCCATCTTGCCAGAGGAGCGGCAAGATGGCGTCCCTCTGACATCATCTAGATATTTCACATATAGCACTGTGGCACAATTTGAAATGACATCATAATGTACAGTTCACAAGCCAGCGTCCACACTGCAAGAAAGCGTCCACACGCGCACGATTCTAGTTCCGCCCACACTTCGTGAACTAACACGCCATTCCCTATTAGAAATATATAGCTGTTCATCATGAGTGCTTATCTAGTGCAATGAGCCCACCTCTTCATTACACGTTCTCTCTATCGTACACGCTTCATTTCCCACACGCAGCAATAATCTGCTTTCACCGAACGCGCATTCTATTCATGCAGATGTTGCGACATTCATCATTGGGTTCGTCACAACGCTGAAGAAGTGGTCGGGAATCGAAACTAGCAATCTCGTGCCCGCAGCAGTGGAACGAAAGTCGTAACCAGCCAGCTTTGCGGTGGCCTTTGAGCATTGACAAGTCTGGCTGCAGTTTCTGTGTGTAAGCGTTTCTCTGGTATTTGCTGCGTCATTTCCTGCTCGTCTCCCCCTGCTTCTCGCTCGCCCTTATTGGCGCCACTTCGGTGTCGAAATGCTCAGTCCGATAATTATGTTTGAAAAAAGTAGGAGGAATAAAAATTCTTCCAGAAGACCGAATGATTTTTTTTTTCAAAATGCTGAAGCCGCAGATGTGTCCCCGCCTTTCTTCGAGAAGAAAAAGATAATAAGCGCGCGGTTTTTTTTAGGACCTTGCCTGAGATTTGCTTTGAGTATAAAAGGGACATAATTTTATTCGAGTGCGTGCGTTTAGAGGATCTATCTATCTATCTATCTATCTATCTATCTATCTATCTATCTATCTATCTATCTATCTATCTATCTATCTATCTATCTATCTATCTATCTATCTATCTATTCGCCTTCATTCCCTTTACCCGAAACGTCGAAAGTGTAGGACAAAACAGAACGGTGCTGGAGTGTTTCTCTAACGGCCATCTGTTACATGTCGATCCGATGGAAACAGCGTGGGGATGGGCAAGAAGGAAGGAAAAAAAAGCACGCAAAACGGGCATGCATGCGGTCACTACCGCCTCTTACTACAACGTAATCTCTCCATGTCTTTCTCCCTATCAACACACTCAGACTACTACCGGATGAGTTAATTTGGCTGGGCGCATGTTTATGCGAGTCTATACCGGAAGCCACGACGGGACGAATCCAATTATCTTTCCCGTCTCTTCTCCTCGAAGGAGGCTACGGAAGGACGGAGTGGCTACGCTGGTGGTTGAAAGGAGGCCCTCTTCGCGGCCAGCTGTTCCGAAGGCACGTACGCACGAGTAGCAGGTGAAGGAAGCAGCTGCTTTCGTCTCGGCCCGAAGACGCAAGTTTCCTGAATGCGTAACGCGAGAGCCGTCAGCAGGAGTGGCCCCAAGGAAGAATCCCAGCCCGCGAACGGCTGGTTGGTACGGGGCCCGATGCTGTGTTCGACACTTAGATACATATCAAACAGACGCGTGGTTAGAAATAGTTTTCGGTGGTTATGGCCAACCACCTTTGATGTATGGTTTCGCTTGTATACTTTCGAAAAACTTAAAAATTTTCGAGAGGGCTGAATCTCTTCAACCTTTGCGCCAGCCTGACTTTTTTTTTTCACGGTGCCATGACGCACGAGTTCTTCCCTAGCAGAGAAGTGCCGAAACACCCCTTCATCTGGGAGGCTTTCGTTCTGGCTATAGATGGATGGGTGTCAAACTTTATTGTAAGTCCTGAAGTGCACAGTCAGGCCAAGCCCGACTGCCGCATCAAGTGCCTTCTTGGACATCGAAGAGTTGATTCCAGACATCAAGGCTCTTGAATTGGTCCGTGCCCCGTATAGCGAGGGCAAACGCCAATAAATGTGATGTATAGGCTAGCGAATTCGTTGCAGTGACTGCAGGAGCTATTGGGATAATTGTCTGTATAAACTTCATGCAATAAAGACGGGCTGGGTTGAGAACCCGTCTAAAGTAGTGTTGAGAGCCTGCGCTCGATGTCAATTCTTGTGAGGAAGGGGAAAGTCTCTCCTGCCCATATAGTTCTGCCGATAATTCTGTCTATAGCTGTTTATTTTTTATGCGGGGGATTCAACTCCCCCCTCCAAATTTTAATTTTGCTTGAGTGTACGTTTGTATGTCTGCTTGTACAGACGCACATGTACAAACGTACGCACGAGCCTACATAAAGTAAAGTTGAATACCCCGCTCCCCGGAAAAAAATTTCGGGCTTCACCCCTGGACGATACACAGAGGTTCAGAACGTAGACCGGTGTGCGGCGAAGGGCACAGATGGCGTAAGACGCCTACAGCTACTAGAGAGAAAAGGAAAGGTGTGGGAAGACTCGGAGGCGGGGTCCATTCCATATAAGAAAAAAAAAAAGTTTCTCGCTTTCAATGCTTCCTGCCGGGCATTTCCTTCTTCGATTTTTATCCCTTTTTTTCGGCTTTTTCCTGCTTTTCCTTCGATCTTCTTTCCCCTCTTACCAAGCTTCGTGTTTCCCGCAGTGACATAAACAACAAGTCCCAATTAGGGAAGAAAGCGGACGGGAGATCCGAGAAAGGCGTGCCGAATTAGAGCATTCCGCGGACACCTTTACTCTTGCAGACTTCGCGATTCCTCCTAACGCCCCGAACGGCTCGGTGGCGAGCGCCCTCTTGTGGCGCAACGCTGCCGATCTGCTTCCTTTCCACGGGCCGCGAGGGCGGTGGAGCTGAAGCTTTTACGCAACAAGCACCTCCGTAATGAGGAGGTATACAACACGGTCTACCCTTTTCGAAGAGCTGTTTCGTTTACGGGCGCACTGTATGCGGCTTTGGTACGCCCTGTGGGCGACAGCGTTTCGTATACTTTTTACAGAAAAAAGCTGCCTGTTGCAAACAGAGGGGAAGTTTGGCGCTTCGTTAGTACTCTGTGAAAGCGCGGAAAACGTAACGAAGAATCAATGCTACAGCGTACGTTCCATCGAGAAAAGCGTATCCGCGCTTGCATCAGCTTCTTTTCAAGATTCGTCGGCATTTATAACTTTGGGTACCCGTCACAGCGTCAACTGTGAAATGCTTTCGCTGTTCCAGATATGCTTTAAGCTAACGTCACCAAACGAAAAGACTGAAGCACGCACCTCTTAAATGCGATGATAGCGAAATCTTATAAGCTGCAACAGGAGACACACAGATCGATCCCAGTTCGTGAAAAACAGCGGGGTGAAGCGTTTCGGGTTACGCTCGTTGACCGTCTGTGCGGTGTGTTCCGGTGGCGTCTTTTTTTTCCCCTTCTTTTATAACTGCGATGAAAGTGCAGGTAAACAAGCTCAGATAAGGATCATCTGTCTAAAGGGCCTGACGCACAAGCAACCCGCAGCTCATTGAACGACCGATCACTCTAACACAAAAGTACCTTCTACTGGGATTCGTAAAGAATATACGGACGTCATTTCCGTCACGGAAATGCGCGAGGAAATTGTGTTAGCTACTGCTACAATGTAAGCGAATTTTTATTATCACTATATGTTTATATATGTTACGTTTCAATCACCAATGGCTGATACTCTAAGGTTCACAAACATAGAACGGCCTAGAAAGCGTGTGGTTAGTAACTAAGTAACTCGGCTGCTGACCCGCAGTGCGCGGGTTCGAATCCCGGCTGCGGCGGCTGCATTTCCGATGGAGGCGGAAATGTTGTGGGCCCGTGTGCTCAGATTTGGGTGCACGTTAAAGAACCCCAGGTGGTCTAAATTTCCGGAGCCCTCCACTACGGCGTCTCTCATAATCATATAGTGGTTTTGGGACGTTAAACCCCACGTATGAATCAATCAATCAGCGGGGTAGGCAGTGGGTGGCACATCGAGGCCGGAGTAGGCAGTGGGTGGCAGACCAAGCCCGTTTTACCTCCTGAAATTTTTATTTCGCCATGGCATACAGAGCGAGAAATGACCATTTCAATACGGTGCTTCTCCCCCCCTCTTCCCCTTTTGTCTCAGATATTGAGGAGGTGCCCCAGCCGAAAAAAAATTTTTGCCTACGCCCCTGACACAGTCTGTAGACTTACAAAAGCTGTCAGAAGCTATATAAAGCGAACATTATTGTGATGACGCAGCAGACTGCGCCCACGTGGCGTGGACATCCAGAGAAGACATGCTCCGCAGCCCGGACCCCAATCCAGCAAAACATCATAAGTGGAGCACTTGCTGCTTCTGACAAGCAATCCCGGTGGGCGACTAGGGGCGACGAGAAATGCCGGACGTGATTGGCTGAATTCAATGTGTTTAGAAAAACAAGTTATTACATCATGTGTCTATAAAAGGTGTTTAACGATTTAGTGCACTTAGTACTCTACTATGGGAGGATCCTTCAGGTCCACTAGAGTGAAGCTTGGGTTCAGAACAAATGTTCGATGATTTAGAGAACCACGTACTCGACCATGCATGGGAGAGTGGGAAGCTATCCCGACATACAGTGGTGTAAAACCACTGTTCCTGCGTTTAGAAAAGTGGTTAACGATTTTGAGTACTTGGTACTCTACTATGAGAGAGCATAAAGCCGTCCCTATTCAATGCTCGTAGCTACGCAGGAAAGGGGGGGGGGTAGAAAAAGGGGGTAACGATTTAGAGCACAGGGTACTCTACTATGGGAGAGCTTAAAGCCGTATACAATCACTTTACTGTTAGAAATTGTTTATTTTACGTCGTACTAGTCGAAGTCGACGCCGGCGCTCTTAGAGAAGTGCGGCCTTCCAAGGTGGGCCAGGTACATGTGTAATTGCATGGGCCCCTTTTCCCAATAAGTGAGCTCCCTCGATCGCCGGCTTGTTGGCCTTAAGCCGCTTCTTGTATGAAGATATCATCTTTTATCCAACTCATTTGTCGCGTTTTCACATTTCGCAGTTGCGTGAATTTGAACGCATTTACGTCGTTGATGCCGGCAGCGAATTGAGTGGTGTGCATCTACGCACGTGGATTCAAGTCCGAGTCCCGGTATGAAGAAAGTAAAGCGTTAGAAGGGAACGTTATGAAATGTGACAGAAATACAAAAAATCGTATTGTAATGAAACAAAAAAAATGAAATTGAAAATTAAAATGAAAAAATAAATCCTTTGCTTTCCTCATTTTTCATACAGAAGGGTCCCCAAAGTTTTGTTTTCGTATGACTACTACTGATTAGCAAGGAGGATTAAAGAAAAATTGCTGGAGTGGGAGCTCCCGCAATGCCTTGCCAGCAGAAGTGAAGCCACCCTTTTCCACTTCCAAGACGGCGGAAACATGCTCTTTTCTGATAACGCCATCTTAAAGATCAAGTGGCTTTGATATGTTATGTAAATGTTACGCTTGTTCTACATTAAAAGATGGTTGTTCCCGACGAAATACCACTCAGAAACGAGTATGAATGACGGAATCTTCAAAGAACCTTGCCTCCAATTAGAGGCTCACTAAGGAAAACTAGTAATATTAAGACGCATTTGGAGCAATATGTCACCCGAAAAAGTTCCCACATCAAACTCGTTGGGCGTGCGAGGGAAACGCTTCGTTTTCAATCACTGAACGTTGATACTTTATCATGACCCTAGTAAGATGGCCGCCAAAGCCACCATCTTGCCAGAGGAATGGCTTCACTCCTAGGCAATCATTTGCAATCCAGCAATTTTAGATGCGGAAGCATCTTATACTCGCGCCTTGTAGTGCGCCGTCCGCGCCGTCCGCACCGCTTCTCGAACATTCGACAGCTGACGCGCGCGCATGCGCCGTCGCGCCGTCGCCCACCATCTGTGCCGCGCGCGCTTCTCCTTCGAGAACATTCGACAGCTGACAGCGCATGCGCCGTCGCGCCGTCGCCATCTGTGCCGCGCGCGCGCTTCTCCTTCGAGAACATTCAACAGCTGACAGTGCATGCGCCGTCGCGCTGTATATATACTCAAGGTCGGCGCTCGCTCGCTCAGTTGCCGCTCGTCGGTTGGTTTGTACGGCGCGTCGACGTCCAAGGTCGCGGTGAAATGAATTCCAACGAATCCACAAACACAATGATCGACGTCCCTTCGACCAGCGCCGCCCTTTCGCATACGTGTGTACGTGTTCACTCATTTAACACCCCCTCCTACAACCACGTTAACCAATTTAGCCATCGACCCAAGTAAGTCGCAATTTAACACCCCATTTCACAACCACGTTAACCAATTTAGCCATCGACCCAATTAAGTCGCACTTTAACACTCCGTTAACCAATTATATGCTCCGCATCCTCCTCAGTGTTCCCCCGAGGGAAGCTGTGGGCAATCTTTTTTTTAATCCTCCTTGCTGATTAGCCCCAGCCAACTTTCGCACCCTAGTCCCCAGTGGTGTTCTAGTAGTTGTGATGTCTGACATCTGATCAGAAGGCTCCCGGATCGACTTCCGCCGCAGCAGTCGCAGTTAAACAGATGTGAACATCTTGGGGCCCGTGTACTTATATTTATATGCACGTTAGAAAACCCCCAGGTGCTCAAAATTACCACGCCCCTCTACTACGGCACCCCTGGTAATCATAGCGCGGTTCTGGGACGCCCGTAATGCCACGCTTGCGCACTGGAATTCTCCACTTAACTCCAATCATCGCCCTAAGAATCTTAAGAAATTACTCCAGAAACAACTGCCATCCAATATTTCTCGACGTGACGCTACAATGCTGTGCCGGCTGTGGACTGGGGTAGCGTTTACTAAGTCATTCAGCCATCGCATTGGCATGGCGGATTCATCCGTGTGTGAAAGCTGCAACTGTATAGAGACTATTGAACATCTCTTGTGCCACTGTGCCCAATTTGATGAAGAACGCCGGACTCTCCAGTGTGCCTTGAATAGACTCGATGACCGGCCATTTAATGAAGCAAAGATCTTAGAAGCCTGGTCCCGCAGCACATCAGCACAGAAAGCCACACGAGCCCTCCTGAGATACTTGACAGCAGCTTCATTGAGGGACCGCCTGTGAAACTAGGCATTGTGTGTGTGATGTGACATGTGTCTATCCTTCTCTCTCTTTTTATACTCCTCTCTTCCCCTCCCCATGTGTAGGGTAGCAAACTGGACGCATAGTCTAGTTAACCTCCCTACCTTTCCTACATTCCTTCTCTCTCTCTCTCTCTCTTGGGACGCCCAACTCCGTGTTGCATGATAAGGGAAGAACTTTATTTCAGTCCAGTAAAAGTAGGGTCGGAGGGCGGAGCACCCACGTAGGCACCAGCATGCGGGCGAAAGGCTTCTCCGATGCCGTAAGCTCTCGGGACGGGCCGGAGTCCATCTTGAAGGATTTCGCCGGATACGCACTGACCACAGGCCTCCTCACTGCTGAGATCCTAAGCCCCTTTGGTTGGAGCACAGCCAGAACAATGGTCGAACAGACATGGTGGAGTGTGTATACGCAACGTTTACATTACGCACGAAAGTACATTTCAATTTCGTTGAGCACAACAGGTGCGGGATAGAACTTGGTTTCAATCAATGTTAATTTGGCTGCATGCCTGAACTCGGTGACAATTATTAATAAATTTGCACCCTGTACTGTATAACGAAACTACACCTATGGCTCTCGTCCCTGCCTTTTATGTCTTGTTTTGTTTCATTAAGTTCTTTACTGTGGAGACGTTAGGGTTTACATTACCTTGGCTTCTTCATTTTTGTTATTTCTGCTGCAATAAAAGTCTTTACCTAAAGAAAAAATGGCAGTATATCCTCGGGGTGGATGATGGAGAGTGGGGCGAAGCATCCGTCCGTCCATTCGTTCTTGCTTCCGTCCGTCCATGCGTCCGTCTGTGTGACCGTCCATGCGTCCATCCAGCCGTCCATGCGTGCGTTTATTCGTGCGTCCACACGTCCACCCGTGCGTCCGTCCCTGCGTTCGTCCATGCATCCGCCCCTGCGTCCGTCCATGCGTCCATCCGTCCGTGCAGCCATCCGTGCGTCCGTCCATGCACCTGTCTGTGTGTCCATTCGTCCATCTAGTCAACACCCCAAGTATCACCATCTCGCATCTTTTCATCATATATTCCTCGCATAGAAGCACCGCCATCCAGCGGACATTCCAAGGACTAAACGAGAGGTGGCAAACGCACACTTTCTTACGGCTTGCGCTTCGTGTCTACTTCCCACCTTTAACCACCTCGAGTTCATGGTATATACTAGTTCACTGTATTCATGGCACTGCGGCCCAACGCTCGCTAAACCTTTCTAAAACCTAGGAGGTTACGCCCAGTGAGTATAACGTAGCAACCCTTTCTTGTCAGATAGTGCTCAATGTACGTGCCAATGGCTGCTAATGGGGATCGCAGCGTGCTCGTTAACTAAAAGCCGAATGCTCCTGTTTCTCATTCCCCATTAGCAGCCGTTGGCATGTACATTGAGCACTATTTTTTATTGTTTAACAACGCACAGAAGAAATCTCTCACCGACACCACCTCGGGGGTCAAAATGTTATACATGTTACACACTACAATGGCTACGAGGGACGAACGGTTGGCGTTATAAGGAGCTTCGCCCCTAAAATTCTTCCAGAAGACTGAGTGAGTGAGTAAAAACTTTATTGAACATGTCCGGCGTCATTGAGCGGGGTGGGGCTACAAGCACCCCTGCCTAGGTGACGGCCTCGAGTCCTTGGACCCGGGCGGCATCCTGGGCTTGCCGGACGGCCCACAGTTGATCGGCAAGGTCATGGCTGAGCAGAGCCGCCTCCCATCGTGCCTCGCGGTTCGAGACTGCCATGTCTACCGGGTTCGTAGGGGACTGCTGCGCGTTACCGGTACACTTCCACAGCATGTGCTGCAGCGTCGCTCTGGCTCCGCACGCCTTACACGCGTCGGACGTATAAATGCCTGGGTAGCAGAGGCGGAGGATCACCGAATTCGGGTACGTGTGTGTCTGTAGTTGTCTCCAGGCAACCTGCTGTTTCTTGTTTAGTTTGGCGTGGGGTGGTGGATATTTGCATCTGTTCAGTCTGTAGTGTTGCGTGATGTCTCTGAAAGTGGTCATGCGATCTCCCCACGTCCATTCCCGCATCGCTGTCGAAGTGTGCGAGACATCGGGACTGTCGGCAGGCGTCGCAGCTCGGCGTGTAAGTCCTCGAGCCGCGGCGTGGGCAGTCGCGTCCCGCAAGCGGAGGGTCCGTGTGGGCGGGGGTCCATACGAGGAAACTGTCGTTTTTGCGGCAGATGTTGCGTTCGTGAATTTGGAGAATGCGGGCCGCTTCGCGGGAGATCCGGCCGCTGGCGTAGTTGCGTATCGCCGCCTGCGAGTCGCCTATTATCACCTCGGCGTCCGTGGTGGCTATCGCGAGGGCTATGGCAGCTTCTTCGGCTGCCTCCGTCTCTTCCGTGCCTATCGTCGCACTCGTGACGCAAGTTCCTACATGATCCGTGATCGCGACCACGAAGCCGCGGTGGCAGTCGTAACGGGCCGCGTCCACGTAAACTGTGTCTTTGCTATTGCCGAATTTCTTTTCAAGGTCTTGGGCGCGCCTGTTGCGCCGACCGATGTGATGTGTCGGGTGCATGTTCTTAGGCAACGGCAGAACGACGATGCGCTCGCGAATACGTCTGGGTATCCCGACCTTTTCGCCGCGCTGCGTATGGTATTTGATACCTAGTGTCTCGAGGATGTGTCGACCAGTTCTGGTCTTTGCCAGACGTTTGTACTGGGCGATGTTGTGTGCTTCGATTATCTCATCTAGAGTATTGTGCAACCCCAGCTCGAGAAATTTTTCCGTGCTGGTATTGGCCGGTAATCCGATTGCGCGTTTGTACGCCTTGCGGATGAGACAATCTAGTTTGGTGCGTTCAGTCGCCTGCCACTTGAGGTAGGAAGCGACGTACGTTATATGGTTCATAACGAAAGCATGTACCAGGCGAATGGTATTGCTTTCCTTCATTCCGCTATGCCGATTTGTTATTCGTTTCAGCAACCGGATTGTTTCATTGACCGCGCCCTCTAGTCTGCGAACGGTTTCGCCGTTGTGGCCGTTGGTGGACAGGCGCAAGCCCAGTACCCTAATGTTGTTAACTTGTGGGATGACAGCGCCGTCTGATGTGCGTACATTAATTTCTCTATATGCGCACTCGAATGCGGAATCGGCGTTCTTGGGTTTACGGCCCCTGCGCGAGGGTCTATAGAGCAGGAGCTCCGATTTAGCGGCGGAACATTCGAGGCCAGTGTCGCGAAGGTAGTCCTGCACCACGTCGACGGCTTCCTGCAGCGTTTGCTCTACGTGGCCGTCATTTCCCTCGGCAACCCAGAGGGTGATATCATCGGCGTACAAGCTATGGTGGAGGCCTTCTATCTCAGCGAGTTTTTGTGGTAATCCGACAAGCACGAGGTTAAAGAGCATGGGCGAGATTACGGATCCCTGCGGCGTGCCCATACAACCCATGTATATGTCCTGCGATTCTAGTTCGCCGATCGCTAATCGGGCTCGGCGGCCCGTAAGAAAATCCCGTACGTAGTGGTACGTTCTCTCGCCCAGTCCCAACGCTCGTATACTTTCAAGTATCGCAGCATGGCTAACGTTGTCGAACGCCTTTTTGAGGTCGAGCCCGAGTATCGCTTTGGTGGATCGTGTGGGATTGTCTACGATACCGTGCTTGAGTTGAAGCATAACGTCCTGCGTGGAAAGGTTACGACGGAACCCCAGCATCGTGTGTGGGAGCATGTTTCGGTCCTCGAGGTAGTTGGTAAGGCAAGCGAGAACCACGTGTTCCATGACCTTACCAACGCAGGACGTCAGGGATATCGGTCGAAGGTTGTCAATCTGTACTCGTTTGCCCGGTTTGGGGATCATAATTATGCGCGCCGTTTTCCACGAGTTCGGTATAGCGCCCGCATTCCAGCACTCGTTCATGTAAGCCGTCAGTTGTTCTATCGACTCATCGTCCAAGTTACGTAGCGCTTTGTTGGTTATCCCGTCCGGGCCTGGCGCCGACTTTGTGTTGAGCCTGTGCAGCACCGCCCTCACCTCTGCAACGCTGAAGTCCTCGTCTAGCTCCGCGTTACCCTCACCCTCCCAGGCGTATGCCGAATGCGCGAGGGGGCTACGTGACTGAAAGTAACGGCTTCGCACGTCATCTAGAAAGTCCGCGTGGGTGCCCTTGTAGTCGTGCAGCAACTTGTTAAACTTATGTGCGTGCGATGTTTTCGTCTCCTCCGGATCCAAGAGGTGCCGGAGGAGATGCCACGTCTTGGCCCGTCCCAGCTGGTTCTCCATCCCATTGCAGATCTCTTCCCATTGCGTTTTGCATACCTGTAACGCGTGCTCTTCCATGTCACTGCTTAGCCGTGCTATGCGTCTGCGCAGCGTTCGATTGTGGCGCTGACGCTTCCACCTGTCTTGCAGGCTGCGCTTGGCTTCCCACATGTGTAGGAGTTGGCTGTCTACCACTTCGAGCTGTGCTTCTGGCGGAGCCTCCCGCGTCGCCTTTTCTAAATCGCCCTTGAGCGTCGCAGTCCAGCTATCTATATCCTTAATAGCCGCACTGCCACGATTCTGCTCTTTCCGGACTTTGCGAAACGCGTCCCAATCCACCAGCCGGTGGTTCTTGCCCTTGGTACCTTCCCGATGAACGCGGTGGTGAGGTTCAGCGTCGACCTGGATCTCGATCACTGAGTGATCGCTGCCCAGGTCCTCCTGTGTATTGTGCCATCGCGCGCTAGCAACGTTCTTGGTAAATGTGAGGTCGGGTGAGGTGTCTGCACATACGCTGTTGCCCCTGCGCGTAGGCGCGCAAGGGTCTGTGATGAGCTCGAGGCCCTCATTCTGCGCATCGTCCCAAAGGCGCTTACCTTTTGGCGTTTCGTAGCCGTACCCCCACGCCGCGTGGGGCGCGTTGAAGTCGCCTGCGATGAGCAAGGGCCCGTCGGCAGCTGCCTCGCGCGCCTCTCGCAGTAACGTGCTAAAGCGGTGTCTGGCTTTGGGTCTGCTATACACGTTCAGCACAAACAGGCCGGGGCCGCGCCCTTTCGTCGGGATGAGCTCTATGAGTACATGCGGTATGCTAACGTTCTTAAGTTCGCGTTGCGCCACGGTGAGGTTGCGTCGCACCAGCGTTGCAGCGGCCGGTGGGGCTCCCGCGGTCACAGCTTCGTCTATAGATTTGTACCCCGCCAGCTTGACCGGGTCATTGGTTTCCTGCAATATTATTACGTCCGGTCGTTGCCGGCTACGTAAGATCCAGAAGACTGAATGATTTTTTTTTTGAAAAGGCTGAAGCCGCAGATGTGTCACCGCCTTTCTTCGAGAAAAAAAAATAATAAGCGTGCAGTTTTTCGTAGGCCTTGTCTTAAGATTTGGTTTGAGTATAAAAGGGACATAATTTTGAGTGTGTGCGTTAAGAGGATCTGTCTATCTATCTATCTATCTATCTATCTATCTATCTATCTATCTATCTATCTATCTATCTATCTATCTATCTATCTATCTATCTATCTATCTATCTGTCTGTCTGTCTGTCTGTCTGTCTGTCTGTCTGTCTGTCTGTCTGTCTGTCTGTCTGTCTGTCTGTCTGTCCGTCCGTCCGTCCGTCCGTCCGTCCGTCCGTCCGTCCGTCCGTCTGTCTGTCTATCTATCTATCTATCTATCTATCTATCTATCTATCTATCTATCTATCTATCTATCTATCTATCTATCTATCTATCTATCTATCTATCTATTCGCCCTCATTCCCTTTACCCGAAACGTCGAAAGTGTAGGACAAAACAGAACGGTGCTGGAGTGTTTCTCGAACGGTCATCTGTTACATGTTGATCCGATGGAAACAGCGTGGGGATGGGCAAGAAGGAAGGAAAAAAGCACGCAAAACGGGCATGCATGCGGTCACTACCGCCTCTTACTACAACGTAATCTCTCCACGTCTTTCACCCTATCAACACACTCAGACTACTACCGGACGAGTTAATTTGGCTGGGCGCGTGTTTATGCGAGTCTATACCGGAAGCCATGACGGGTCGAATCCAATTATCTTTCCCGTCTCTTCTTTTCGAAGGAGGCTACGGAAGGACGAAGTGGCTACGCTGGTGGTTGAAAGGAGGCCCCTTCGCAGCCAGCTGTTCCGAAGGCACGTACGCACGAGTAGCAGGTGAAGGAAGCAGCTGCTTTCGTCTCGGCCCTAAGACGCAAGTTTCCTGAATGTGTAACGCGAGAGCCGTCAGCAGGAATGGCCTCAAGGAAGAATCCCAGCCCGCGAACGGCTGGTTGGTACGGGGCCCGATGCTGTGTTCGACACTTAGATACCTATCAAACAGACGCGTGGTTAGAAATAGTTTTCGGTGGTTATAGCCAACGACCTTTTATGTATGGTTTTGCTTGTATATTTTCGAAAAACTTAAAAAATTTTCGAGAGGGCTGAATCTCTTCAACCTTTGCTCAAGCCTGACTTTTTTTTCACGGTGACATGACGCACGAGTTCTTCCCTAGCAAAGAAGTGCCGAAACACCCCTTCATCTGGGAGGCTTTCGTTCTGACTATAGATGGATGGGTGTCAAACTTTATTGTAAGTCCTGAAGTGCACAGTCAGGCCAAGCCCGACCGCCGCATCACGGGCCCTCTGGACAGCCCAGAGTTGATTCCCGACATCGAGGCTCTAGGATTGGTCCGTGCCACGTATAGCGAGGGCAAACGCCAGTAAATGTGATGTATAGGCCAGCGAATTCGTTGCAGTGACTGCAGGAGTTGTTGGGATAAACGTCTGTATAAACTTCATGCAATAAAGACGGGCTGGGTTGCGAACCCGTCTGAAGTAGTCTGAGAGCCTGCGCTCGATGTCAATTCTTGTGAGGAAGGAGAAAGTCTCTCCTGCCCATATAGTTCTGCCTATAATTCTGTCTTTAGCTGTTTATTTTTTATAGGAGGGGGATTCAACCCCGAAATATTTTAATTTTGCTTGTTTGTATACGTTTGTATGTCTGCTTGTATAGACGCACACATACAAACGTACGCACGAACCTACATAAAGCAAACATGAATCCCCCCCCCCCTTCACGGAAAAAAAAAAAAAATTCTGGCTTCACCCCTGGACGACACACAGGTGTTCAGAACGTAGACCGGTGTGTGGCGAAGGGCACAGATGGCGTAAGACGCCTACAGCTACTAGAGATAAAAGGAAAGGCGTGGGAAGACTCGGAGGCGAGGCCCAGAAAAAAAGAAGTTTCTCGCTTTCAACTCTTCCTGCAGGGCATTTCCTCCTTCGATTTTTACCCTTTTTTTTCGGCTTCTTCCTGCTTTTCTTTCGGTCTTCTTTTCCCTCTTGCCAAGCTTCGTGTTTCCCGTAGTGACGTAAACAGCGAGTCCCAATTAGGGAAGAAAGCGAACGGGAGATCCGAGAAAGGCGTGCCGAATTAGAGCATTCCGCGGACACCTTTAATCTTGCAGACTTCGCGATTCCTCGTAATGCCCCGAATGGGTAGGTGGCGAGCGCCCTCTTGCGGCGCAACGCTGACGATCTGCTTCCTTTCCACGGGCCTCGAGGGCGGCGGAGCTAAAGCTTTTACGCAACAAGCACCTGCGTAATGAGGAAGTATACAACGCGGTCCACCCTTTTCGAAGAGCCGTTTCGTTTCTGTACGCCCTGTTTGCGGCTTTGGTACGCCCTGTGGGCGACCGCGTTTCGTATACTTTGTACACAAAAAGCTGCGTGTTGCAAACAGAGGGGAGAGAGAGATAGAGAGAGAGATAAAGATGCAAGGAAAGGCAGGGAGGTTAACCAGACGCACATCTGGTTTGCTACCCTGCACTGGGGAAGGGATAAAGGGGAGAAAAGAGGTTGCAGAGAGATGAGAAGGTACACACAATCACGAGCACACTCGGGGAGCACACACAGTCTACAGGCGGTCGCTCAGGTTTGTTGACTTTAGGTAAAGTAGCAGTGCTTTAGTTGCTTTCTGCGCAACTGAGGCAGATGCAACAGACGCAACAGAGGGGAAGTTTGGCGCTTCGTTAGTACTCTGTGAAAGCGTAGGAAGTGAAAGGAAGAATCACTGTTACAGCGTACGTTCCAACAAGAAAAGCGTATCCGCGTTTGCGTCAGCTTCTCTTCAATATTCGTCGGCATATATAACTTTGTGTACCCGTCGCAGCGTCAACCGTGAAATGCTTTCACTGTTCCAGATATGCTTTAAGCTAACGTCGTCAAACGGAAAGACTGAAGCACGCACCTCTTAAAGGCAATCATAGAAAAAATCTTAAGTTGCAACAGGAGACACACAGATCGATCCCAGATCGTGAAAAACAGCGGGGTGAAGCGTTTCGGTTACGCTCGGTGACCGTCTGTGCGGCGTATTTCGGTGGTGTCTTTTTCCCCCCTCTTTTATAACTGCGATGAAAGTGCAGGTGAACAAGTTCAAATAATGATCATCTGTCTAAAGGGCCTGACGCACAAGCAACCCGCAGCTCATTGAACGACCAATCGCTCTAACGCAAAAGTTCCTTCTACTGGGATTCGTAAAGAATATACTGACGTCATTTCCGTCACGGAAATGTGCGAGGAAACTGTGTTAGCTACTACTACGATGTATGCGTATTTTTATTTCACTATATGTTTGTATATGTTACGTTTCAATCACCAATGGATGATGCTCTAATGTTAACAAATATAGAACGGCCTAGAAATCGTGTGGTGATGCGACCGCTTGCGTAGCTCATTTAATGAAGAATCGTTTGAGTAAGCAAAGCCTGAGGGACAGGTGTCCACCTGCTGGAAGTTGTTTTATCTGCCAAGCTTCATTTCCCTTTATCTCGGCATTTAGTGTATTCGGCAATTCATTTAGTGTATTCGGCATTACTGTATTCGGCAATTCATTTAGGACGTTCCTTTTCGGGAGGATATGAAAAAGAAATCCTCAGCCCGCATCATAAACGTAAAGCAGGTAATGCCAATTTGAAAAGAAAAATGAACAGGGCAGAGCCAAGTTAAATTTTGAGGGTGAAGGATGTGCAGGAGAAGCGGACTCCACCCCCAGTCGAACCAGGCAAAAAGAAAAGCTCTTGTTTTGGTTTACAATGTTGTTCTTGCTGCTTGCATGTTTGGCCGAATTTAATCTTCAGTGACGAATTCTGACATGCATAAATAATGGGGCAGTATTGGAGTTTTCGCTTTTCTTGACCAGGAAACGCTCAGACAACTGTCTAAAGAAAAAAATGGCAGCATATCCACGGAGTGAATGACGGAGAGTGGGGCGAAGCATTCGTCCGTCCATGCGTCCGTCTGTGTGACCGTCCATGCGTCTGTTCGTGCGCCCGTCCCTGCGTTCGCTCATGCATCCCCCACTGCGTCCGTTCATACGTCCATCCATGCATCTGTCTGTGTGTCCGTTCGTCCATCTATTCACCACTCCAAGTCCCACCATCTCGCATCTTTTAGATGCGCAAGCATCTTATACTCGCGCCTTGTAGTGCGCCGTCCGCGCCGTCCGCGCCGTCCGCACCGCTTCTCGAACATTCGACAGCTGACGCGCGCGCATGCGCCGTCGCGCCGTCGCCCACCATCTGTGCCGCGCGCGCTTCTCCTTCGAGAACATTCGACAGCTGACAGCGCATGCGCCGTCGCGCCGTCGCCATCTGTGCCGCGCGCGCGCTTCTCCTTCGAGAACATTCAACAGCTGACAGTGCATGCGTCGTCGCGCTGTATATATATATACTCAAGGTCGGCGCTCGCTCGCTCAGTTGCCGCTCGTCGGTTGGTTTGTACGGCGCGTCGACGTCCAAGGTCGCGGTGAAATGAATTCCAACGAATCCACAAACACAATGATCGACGTCCCTTCGACCAGCGCCGTCCTTTCGCATACGTGTGTACGTGTTCACTCATTTAACACCCCCTCCTACAACCACGTTAACCAATTTAGCCATCGACCCAAGTAAGTCGCAATTTAACACCCCATTTCACAACCACGTTAACCAATTTAGCCATCGACCCAAGTAAGTCGCACTTTAACACCCCGTTAACCAATTATATGCTCCGCATCCTCCTCAGTGTTCCCCCGAGGGAAGCTGCGGGCAATTTTTTATCATATATTCCTCATATAGAAGCTCCGCCATTCAGTGGACATTCCAAGGGCTAAACGAGAGTTGGCACACGCACACTTTCTTACGGCTTGCGCTTCGGGTCTACTTCCCACCTTCAACCATCTTGAGTTCATGGTATATACTAGTTCACTGTATTCATGGCACTGCGGCCCAATGCTCGCTAAACTTTTCTAAAACCAAGGAGGTTACGCCCAGCGAGTAAAACGTAGCAACCTTTTCCTGTCAGATAGTGCTCAATGTACATGCCAGTGGCTGCTAATGTGAAATGAGAGACAGGAGGATTCAGCTTTTAATTTCTTACGGCTTGCGCTTCGTATCTACTTCCTGCTTCGTATCTGCTTAACCACCTCGAATTCATTCATGGTATATACTAGTTCATTGTATTCATGGCCCTGCGGCTCAACGCTCGCTAAACCTTTCTAAAACTAAGGAGGTTACACCCAGCGAGTATAATGTAGCAACCCTTTCTTGTCCGATAGTGCTCAATGTACATGCCAATGGCTGCTAATGGTGATGGCAGCCTGCGCGTTAACTAAAAGCCGAATGCTCCTGTCTCTCATTCCCCATTAGCAGTCATTGGCATGTACATTGAGCACTATTTTTTATTGTTAAACAACGCACAGAAGAAGTTTCTCACCGGTACCACCTTGGAGGTCAAATGTTATACCTATTTCGGGTATGTGCCACTGGTGGTTACGTACTACAAGGGACGCTCAAGCCACGTCATAAAGGAGCTTCGCCCATTAAAAAAAAAGACTAATACTGTTATACGCACGACCTAACGGCATCCACCGGTGTGGATTCACGCCGCTGGTTAGGTCTTTAGCGCTATGTCCAGGCTAATGACCATTAACGGACGAGCCGAGTTCCGGCCAGTCGATCGTCGCCCTCGGGATGTTCTCGTAAACTGCCGAGCCGTGCCGTTCTCCCCGTTTAAGACGTCGATGTGCTGTTTTTCCGTTGTTTGCACGTTAAGTGCCGATTATACCGTATGGCGTATTTGCTCGAATGCAGGCATAGCCTCGATTCTGGCCCACCCCATGAACCACAGGGGAAGAGGAAAGTGATGTTCAATTAATTAAGGATTCCTTTGCCCTATCGGGAAAAGATTAAGCGAAGCCTGGCTTGTGGGTGCCTGAGCTATACTACTGTATTTACTCGAACGTAAGACGAGTTCTTTTTTTTCAAATTTTTTACTGCCTAAAGTCGACTCTCGCGTTACAATCGCATGCCCAAATAACAATTTTTTTTCTTCTTGGGCTCAATGAAGTCGCCCTTCGCATGACAATCGCCGTCGCACTACAATCACCTAAAGATGGTATTCTTATTAATTTATTTGCTTATTTATTTATTTATGTATTTTTATTTATTTATTTATTTATTTATTTATTTATTTATTTATTTATTTATTTATTATTTATTTATTTATTTATTTATTTATTTATTTATTTATTTATTATAGCATTTCGCAAGGCACCCATCATGCCTCGACTTAACCTTCTTCCACGTGCTTAGCAGCTAAGCACTATAGTTGCAATATGCGACAACAAAGACCATGCACATGTGTATATACAGGCAACAACAAAATGTGGGAGCGTGAAACAACGACAAGTGACCTGCTTAAAAGATCACACTAACACCATTAGATATATGAAGCCAAGGATGGTCGAGAAAACGTTAATTGCACTCTTTAAGCGTGTCGCCATGATTGTGACATGCACGCGAATAAAGTAAAGAGAAAGAAAAGAGGAGGGACCGAAACGGCGACGTTCGAATTGCAGGTTCCGTCCGAAGGTTGCAGGTTTTGACCCTTCATGCCGGCGGCAAGTTCTCTTTTCTTCCACTTCACTTTCTTCGAATCTGTACCTGCCCGCTGAGGAATACAGGGGTAACGTCCGGTCTGATCTGATGACGCTGCCAAAGCTGAGCATGACTTAGAAGTGTGGCAGCTTGGGCTAGTTGGTATGGCATGACGATAGTTATAGCGCGAGAACAAAACGACGACTCAGAGACAAGAAGGACACAGAGACAAGAAGGAGTCTTTCTTGTCGATAGTTATAGCACGAGAACAAGACGACGACACAGAGACAAGAAGGACACGAAAGACACGACAAGAAGGACCGTGTACTTCTTGTCGTGTCCTTCTTGTCTCTGTGTCGTAGTTTTGTTCTCGCGCTATAACTATCGTCTGAGCATGACGCCTCGACAGAAATCCTCCAGATACCTTTCTAGAGGTTGGACGCTGTGACGCTCGCATCGGTACACGTCATGGCACCTGCAGCGATTTCTCTGCGCAGATGCTAGTCAGAGCGTCTGTACAAGATCGATCCGTCGTTACACTTCGGTATATACAGGCCGCAAGACCTCAACAGGCGAGAGGAGACATGCTTGCACCGCATCCGATTAAACATCGTGTAAACCAACTATACCTCTATAGGAACGAAATTGCACTGTTGGACTCACCGTTGTGTGTCTGGTGTAACGTCCCAAAAGATTTCAACAACTGTGTCCTCTGTGAATCACCAGTGAGAGAGTCTCTGATGGAGACCTTAAATATCCAACGGGACTCTAAATTGGAGTGGACACATATTCTGGGCACATGGCAAAGCAGATTCAATGTGTGTAACTGTTTGTAATGTGCATTTATTACTGTATATGCCATAATCATTACCCAGCGCCTGGAGTAACATGTCAGGCGAAAATCCAGACAAAGACCTCCAACTCTTAATTTAAAAAAATCTCTCTCTCTCTTTCTCTCTCTCTCTCTCTCTCTCTCTATATATATATATATATATATATATATATATATATATTGTAACGGATATAACAACCTCACAACCAGGACGTCCTATTTACAAGGTTTAATAAGGGCGAACTTGTGCCCAAGCCAAAAGAACTACACAGTAGCTGGGAGAAAGCAGCGAACGCTCGTCGTCCTCTTCTTCTCTTCTTTTTCCTTGGCCGCTGCTCGGTAGCAGCTCGTGCACAGGCTGGGCCGGCTCGTGCCTTCCGGCGGGCTTCATGAGTCGTAGCGATGCCGTCAGCGTTCCTCTTTTAACAACGTCTGCGTTGTACTGCGCCTTAACAATTCCTCGTGGCATTATCCCCCCTCTCAAGCGGCATCGCCCCGATGCTTGCGATGAGGCTGTTCAGTACTTTTTTTTTTTTCTTTGTGTGTACAAGTTTGTAAAAATGAGGTTGCAGTACGTCAAGGGATTGGGGTGGCTAGGTTTGGAATCGGTCGTAGTACGGTTTCATCCGTACAATGTGTACACGCTCCGTGGGATTGCGTCGCCTCGAATGCAGGTGGCCTGCAGGCTTGACTTCGTAGACGAGGTCATTGTGTCGCTGTACTATCTCGTAGGGGCCAAAATACCGGGAAATGAGTTTTTCGGAGAGGCCTCGTCGTCGTACTGGAGTCCATATCCACACTTTGTCGCCAACGTCATATCGCGTGTCAAGTCTTCCTCGGTTGTAGCGGTCGGCATCGATGCGGTGTTGGTGGCGTATTCGGTATCTTGCTAACTGGCGGGCTTCTTCCGCTCTTTGTAGAAAGTCGTCAAGATCGGGGGGGTAGTCATCTTGGTCTATTGGTAACATAGCATCCAGTGTTGTGGTAACAGCACGACCGTAAACTAGTTCAAATGGGGTGATTTTGGTGGTCTCTTGCACAGCCGTATTGTAGGCGAAAGTGACGTATGGTAAAATTTCGTCCCACTTTTTGTGCTCGACATCCACATACATGGATATCATGTCCGCTAGAGTTCTGTTAAGGCGTTCGGTCAGGCCATTGCATTGAGGATGATATGCAGTGGTTTTCCTATGAACAGTGTGAGTCATGTTGAGCAGGCACTTCAAAAGTTGCGCCGTGAAAGCCGTTCCGCGATCGGTGATTACAACCGTTGGAGCGCCATGTCGCAGGACTATTTTGTGTACGAAGAATTGGGCCACTTCTGCTGCCGTTCCTCGTTCCAAAGAGTCTGTTTCGGCGTATCTAGTTAAATAATCAGTGGCCACAACGATCCATTTCTTGCCGAGTAAAGATGTCGGGAAGGGTCCAAGGAGGTCCATTCCAACTTGGCGGAAAGGCGCTTTCGGTGGATCTATAGGTTGTAGAAGGCCCGCTGGTTTAGAACTTGGTGTTTTTCGTCTTTGGCACTCGCGGCATGTTTTGACGTAGTGTTGCACTGAAGCTAGTAGCTTGGGCCAATAATAATGGAGACTGATCCTTGCAAGCGTTCGCGTCACACCCAAATGTCCAGATGTGGGCTCATCGTGACACGCTCGAAGTATTTCTTGTCGCATAGTTGCTGGAACGACAAGCAGGAACTTTTCGCGGTTGGGCTTGAAGTTTCTCTTGTAGAGAACGTTTCCTCGGAGGCAGAACGATGCGAGGCTTCGAGAAAATATACGGGGTACTTGTACGTCAATTCCTTGCAGGTGTTCGATAAGCGGGAGTAATTCTTTGTCTGTACGTTGGAATTCGGCTATTTGAGTGGTCTCGACAATTCCTACGAACGGAAAGTCGTCTTCTTCTGAGAGTGGTGTGTCTGTAGGAGCCCGTGACAAACAGTCGGCATCGGTATGTTTTTTGCCAGATCGGTATACCACGCTTATATCGTATTCTTGCAGTCTGAGGCTCCACCTTGCTAGTCGTCCGGATGGTTCCTTGATGTTCGCCAGCCAGCAAAGCGCATGGTGATCGCTGACTGCCTTGAATGGTCTACCATGTAGGTACGGCCGAAATTTACTGATGGCCCAGATGACGGCAAGGCATTCTTTTTCCGTGGCCGAATAGTTTGTCTCTGCTTTTGTTAGAGTCCGACTGGCATAAGCTATCACTTTTTCTTCACCTTTCTGCCACTGTATTAGAACGCATCCAAGGCCGATGTTACTGGCATCTGTGTGTATTTCCGTGTCGGCTGTCTCATCAAAGTGAGAAAGAATCGGGGGGTTTTCTAACCTCTTTCTCAATTCGTTGAAGGCGCTTTGTTGCTCGTTTTGCCACTGGAAAGGCACATCTTCTCTCGTAAGTCTCGTTAAGGGTTCTGCGATCTTTGAAAAATTTCTCACAAATCGTCTATAGTACGCACATAGACCTAGAAATCTCCGTACTGACTTTTTGTCTGTTGGCACCGGAAACCTTGCGACGGCGGCCGTCTTATCAGGATCAGGGCGAACACCTTGGGCGCTGACGACATGCCCAAGAAAACGAAGCTCTTCGAAACCTAATCGGCACTTCTCTGGCTTGATTGTCAAATCTGCCGAACGGATTGCCTCTAACACTGACCGAAGGCGCTTGATGTGCTCCTCAAATGTAGCCGCGAAGATGACCACGTCGTCTAGGTACACTAGGCAACACTGCCACTTCAATCCGGAAAGCACAGTGTCCATCATGCGTTGGAACGTTGCCGGCGCACAACAGAGACCAAACGGGAGAGCCTTAAATTCATAAAGTCCGTCCGGGGTAACAAAAGCAGTCTTTTCGCGATCACGTTCATCAACTTCGATTTGCCAGTATCCACTTTTCAGATCTAGTGATGAGAAGAACTTGGCACACCGAAGTCGATCTAACGTGTCGTCGATGCGTGGAAGGGGATATACATCCCGTTTAGTCACAGCATTCAGTTTCCTGTAGTCGACACAAAACCGTAGCGTGTTATCCTTCTTCTTGACAAGCACCACGGGAGATGACCACGGGCTGTTAGAAGGCTGGATAACATCATCTTCAAGCATTTCTCGTACCTGCTTCTTGATGACTTCCCTTTCCTTAGGGGAAACACGATACGGGTGCCGGCATACCGGCCTGGTTGTCTCGTCCGTTATGATCCTGTGTTTTGTAATGCTCGTGCGCCGTACCTTTGAACTGTTGGAGAAACAGCTGCCAAATTCCCGCACGAGGTCGTATAGCTGTTGACGTTGAATCTCTGAAAGATTAGGATTTACGTATATTGTGTCGCAGGCATCAGATGGAAGTTTCACATTCGGTGACGTCGTTTCAAGACTGCATATTTCTGTCACTTCACAGAACTCATGAAGAAACGCTATTGCCGTCCCTTTTGCGATGTGCTGGAATTCGTTACCGAAATTCGTCAAGAGGATGTCTGTGCACCCGTTTCGCAGCTGGATAATCCCTCGTGCCACACAAACGCCTCTTTTCAAGAAAACATCCACGTTGCTCTCCGCCACACCCTCGTAGTCGCTGAATGTATCATTATTCACGAGGACCATTATACTGCTCCGTGGCGGTACAGTCACATCATCGTCGACGACGCGCAGTGGAGTGGTACATCGTTCATCTGATCGTGCTACCTTTAAAGCTTGCTCCGTCGAAAAGGACACGCTCGACCTCTGTAAATTGATAATCGCACCATTAGCTTGTAGGAAATCCATTCCCAGTATCACTTCCCTCGAGCACACAGGCAGGACGACAAAGTCACCGACGTAAGTGAAGCCCCGTATCATGACCCTTGCGGTACATCGGCCGGAAGGGGTTATGAGGTGACCACCTGCAGTACGTACTTGAGGTCCACCCCATTCGGTCAGAACTTTCCTGAGTCGCTTCGCTAATTCGTAACTTATCACAGAATAATCCGCACCAGTATCGATCAAAGCATTGAGCTCTAGTCCGTCAATCACCAACGGCAAGTCTGAAGTAATTTTCTCTGTACTGCACTCCTTTACCTGGAAACAGTCGTCGTTATCAGGCTCGTACCGCAGTGGAGGATCTTCATATCCCAAGTCGCCAGCGGCCTCGCCTCCACAGGTCGCCCTCTTCAGTTTCCCGGATTTGGGCTAGGCGAACGCTGCCTAGACGTGCTTGGGAAGGGACGTGGGCTAGACGAGCGGTAGCGCATAGGGGATGGTGAGCGTGGTTGATGACGACGAGGCGGGTCAAATTCCCGACGTGAGCATAGGTATTCTTCAATCTCGGAAGGTCTTTCGCCGTTTCGCGGACACGGTGCATTGATGGCGAATCCCCTAAGACCAGCTTGACGATATCGGCAGAATCGGTACAGGTGGCCAGCCTCTCCACAGTGGAAACACAAGGGCCTACGTGTGGCATCTCGCCACACATCGCTCTTCCGTGGCATCATCTCTCTCGCACGAGGTGGAGTGCGTGTTGCCTCTACGATTTCAGGCGGGCTGCGCATTGTCTGCACATAAGTACTTGGTGTCTCGATCGGCGAACAGTGCAGAGTAGGTCGCCTGAGCACCTCGGAGTACGTTACCGCCCGTCGTGTCGCTGGCACATCACTCCGCGGCTCCCGCATGGCCTGTCGAATTTCTTCTCGGACAACTTCAGCAAGAGACAGCTCGGGGGTGACATCAGGTGACTGCAGTTTCCTTAATTCCTCCCTGACAACAGACCGGACGAGCTCCCGCAATGTGTCAAGATTATCCACGACGCCTGCTGAGTAGACTCCTGCGGATGCACCGGCTACGTCGCGGTTGTACTGTCGGGCTCTCTGCTGAAGCGTCGTTTCGATGGTTGTTGCTTCCGACCGAAACTCAGCAACAGTACGGGGCGGATTGCGGATGAGTCCCGCGAACAATTCTTGCTTTACCCCGTGCATGAGGTGGCGCACCTTCTTGTCTTCCGTCATGCCAGGATCAGCTCGCTTGAAAAGGCGGGACATGTCTTCGATGTACATCGCGACAGTTTCGTTCGTTCGTTGAATCCGTGTGCGGAGAGCTGCTTCCGCCTTTTCCCGGCGATCACTGTTGGCGAACGTACTCAGTAGCTGCCGCCGAAACTCTTGCCACGACGTCAGAGATGCCTCGTGGTTTTCGTACCACACTCGTGCAGAGTCTTCCAACGCAATGTAGACGTTACGCAGCTTGCCTTCCTCGTTCCACTGATTTAGATTTCCCACTCTCTCGAAATGCTCTAACCAGTCTTCGGCGTCCTCGTATGGGTCACCATGAAACACCTTTGGAATGACCGGTTGGCTTACGATGAGTTGTGCCGGCGTAACTTGGCTCGTCATGGTGGTGGCGGCGCTTGTCTCCGTCACCGATGCCCTTGATACAGAAGGGAGTGGCCCAAATTCTGGCAACTCTCCTCGGATACGGCGGCTGACTCGTTGGTGCACCGGTGTAAGCTCCACTGGTTGCGGCTGGTCAGTGCTTGGACTTCGCTCTTGCGTGGGGCTCGGAATCATGTACCCAGCACCTCCACCAGAAAATGTAACGGATATAACAACCTCACAACCAGGACGTCCTATTTACAAGGTTTAATAAGGGCGAACTTGTGCCCAAGCCAAAAGAACTACACAGTAGCTGGGAGAAAGCAGCGAACGCTCGTCGTCCTCTTCTTCTCTTCTTTTTCCTTGGCCGCTGCTCGGTAGCAGCTCGTGCACAGGCTGGGCCGGCTCGTGCCTTCCGGCGGGCTTCATGAGTCGTAGCGATGCCGTCAGCGTTCCTCTTTTAACAACGTCTGCGTTGTACTGCGCCTTAACAATTCCTCGTGGCAATATATATATATATATATATATATATATATATATATATATATATATATATATATATATATATATATATATATATATATATAAGGGAAAGAAGTGTATACCTAAGGGCTCGTTTTTCCGTGTTTTAACACAATATTAATGAGATATAACAGACAGTAATGCCAAAGAATGTACAGGGGAAGTTATTGAAACCAATGGAATGTAAATAAGAAGAAAGAAAAGTGGATGAAAAAATTACCAACTGTGAGCAGGAATCGAACCTACGATATATATATATATATATATATATATATATATATATATATATATATATATATATATATATATATATATATATATATATATATATATATATATATATTACAATTTTAACGATACACTCAGAACAGTAAAGTTAACGTTCTGTATGCCTTCCTTGGCCTCATTACCCACTGCTTTTACTTAATTCAAGGAGTCTGCGAGTAGTTTCAGAACATTTACAGCTTTAAAAAAATGGCTCGAACACGTTTTTGGCGAATGTGTCCAAGCATACGACGCATTTCGTTTGCTGTGCAATGAATGTCGGACTGGACACGCGACTTTCTTTTGCGTTGAAAGAAAACGCAACGAACTTGAGTCCTCGCTTATACGTTTCTCTCGAAATATTTCTCCGTACTACGTGTAACGATCTTGCCGTGTTACTTTGTTTTCCGGGTCTCTCTCTCTCTTTTTTTTGGCGGTTCCTGTTTCTTAATTTAGCGCCGGCGAGCGTTGAGGCTGTTCGACGAAGAAAAGAAGAAAAGAAAGAAAACTAATTTCATGAGAGCTATCAAGTTCCTACCAGTGGGCTTCATTAGAATGAGGCTGGTTAGGGCGAAGTTCAAAAATTTTAGTAGCGTTACTGCGATGTCACTCTTTCTCTCCCACTTTTGTTCACGGGTCATCTTCGAAGCGTTGAGCCTTTTTTTTTAACAGTGTACAGCTTACTGTAGTTCGCTTTCTTATTCTTGTTTCACTACTCTTTGATTTACTGAATCTATTCATGTCTGAAACACGCTCTTTCGTAATTTGGCATCGGCAGTGTTTTAGCCCAATTACGCAGCCCGCTAGTGAAGTCATTGGGCTTTATACAGTGTTGTTTGTCATGTGAAGGTTTTTTTTCTTTTTTACTTTTTACATAAATAGCTTCGCTTCCACTAAATCGCGCAAGGCTGGGTCATAGCTGGTAGGCACGTTTCGGGTTCTCTTGTTAACGATCTGTACAGAATGGCTGGGTAATCTTCCTACGTGGGATCAGCCGGGTGGCACGGGATTACTCCTACATCTTCTCTGGACCGAAATAAAGTTTTAGTCATCATCATCATGCTAGGGTGATAATTGATTGCGTGCAGGTTCGTGATAATGATAACCTTCTTTCTACACACGGCAAACGTTCACAATGGCAGCTTTGCTGTCAAGTTCCTGAGAGCGCGTAAGTGTCTCAGGAAGACGGCAAGTTGAACCAGTTGGTTTGGATTCGTCGGACTCGATTTACACTCAACACTAGAAACACGGAGACGAAGAAAAAGCAGCGCCGTCTTTTCTTTTTTTTTTCTTCTTCTGTTCCTTCCTTGTGTCCGTGTTTATAGTGCTGCGCTGTAAACCAAGTTCGCGATAAAGTATACATGTCAGGAATCGGGCAAATCCCACTGTTCATCACACTGGTCCGCTGAAAATTAACAACGAACCACGTGGACGGCAAACATTCATTATTCTTTCTGTACAGGCGTAACCAATCATTGAGGAAGACTCAAAAGAACCATCGGAGACACCGGGGATGCACATTTCGGCTTCTCTTGCTAGGCCATGTGTACAAAAAGCTTGGGCGTTGATTGAACGCGAGCCCGTTCATAACGATTATAAGTTTCTGTTGACGCGCGATGAGCCTGTACCATAATAGTTATGCTGTAAAAGAGAGAAAAAAAAACTGCAGAAGGGACTTTGGCACTGCGATTGTACAGACATGCGTTTCGAATGATGAGCATGCTGCTGGCGTAAGAACATGGCGGCACCCGGACCGAATACTGGGAGCCGAATGGCTGGTCTCTTTGACACAGTGGTCGCGAGGTTGTTACATTGACGTAATCACTTCCGGGTCAGTGAATCTGCTGCAAAGAAATCGAGATTCCGTTTGTTTTGTTTACTTAGAGGCAACCGTATGTGAAGTGCCACAGTTTCCTCTAGTGAGCGTTCTAGGAAACTCCATGATCGCTGGGCACGTCATGGAGTGAGTACGGAAGATAGATAAACGGTGCAAGAAAACAAGTGACAGTAAGCAAGAACAGAAGGGGGGAAAAAGCATACATACTTATGCAGCAACGAGCGCCACAAGCTGCTCGCTTGCGAGTATATCGTCGAGTCCCTGTGGCCTCCGAGATCGCATGCCCAACTCGGAGGCCATGGAATCCCTGAGCACTGTTGCGCTGCGTGCAGCAAATCAGCGCCCACTGGTGTAGCCGTGCAGAAGGAGGAAGTAGGAAGTCGGGGGCTGGTTTTTCCGGAAATTTTCAAATTTCATATCTATATACACGCACACCAATGGCGGAGCCAAGCGCTGGAACATAGGCCACGTGCCCCTCCCGAAGTTTATTTCTGCAATGCGATATGGAGTGAACAATGACACTCGATCACACATGCCTGCTAGAGTGAGTGAAAACATGTATTAAAAAAAGAGGAGAGGTGCAGCCCTTTAGAGGCTTCATAGTGAGTGGAGTCCTTATTCCGGGACCCCATTGGGGACACTTGCTAACCTAGCCCTCTGGACCAGGCTTTTTGGGCTTGCAGATCCGAGCAACCCGGCAGGGTCGCCTCCCACTCCTCTCTGGTTGGGTTAGGGGGAAGAGCTGAATTGAGCTGCTAGGCCTCCACTTGGGATCAAGGACGCGCCCGCACTAAATAAATTTGTGCCTACGCCACCGACGCACGCATACAAATGTTTGCACAAGCATGCGTAAAGTATAACGGACTCCCTCCACCCTTCTTGCCTGGAAAAAATGCTTCTGGCTACGCTATGCCAGCGCGCTGCACATCTTTGTTAGTCCGATCGCTGGCATGATTTACCCGCAGAAGGATCGGTCGCTTCATTACAGCCATGCACGTCTCAAGACGAGCCCTGAAAGAAAAAAAGAAAGAAAGAAAGAAGGAAAGAAAGCAAGAAAGAAAGAAAGAAAGAAAGAAGGAAAGAAAGAAAGAAAGAAAGAAAGAAAGAAAGAAAGAAAGAAAGAAAGAAAGAAAGAAAGAAAGAAAGAAAGATCGCCATCACTGGCGTGACACGAGAAAGCAGCGCCACGTAGTGTCCGTAAACCGCGCGGCGTGCCAAAGTAAACCAGCGGCATACACGTTCTCTACTACAGACAGCCAAAACAAGAAGACAAAGTGGGCAGCGCTCCAGTCTTGGCAACGCCAAAAGATCAGTGCAAACCTGAGGGAGAGAAGAGACGCATACCTTCAGGCCCGATAGCCGGCGTCGTAAAAAATGTGGGAGGAGTCAGTAGTGACGATGTAGTACATACGCGTGTCCATCTTTGCTCCGCTCCCCCTTTCAAACTTTCTCTCCATCTCTTGCACACACACACACACACACACACACACTGCTATTGACCCGGGCACATTTCCCCAGGGTGGTTTCGTGGCACGCTATGCGGGTCGCTCAGCTTATGGAGGTGTGGTACACGGCTGTTTGTTTTTCTTTTCCTATCTGTGTCGTAGTCCTTCCCGCCGTCGTCGTGCCCTTATATATCGCCCTGCCATATATACGCATCGCCAGAGCCCCGAGGGACCTGGGGCCGCGACTGGTATATATAAGCTGACCTGTGGCGTAAGCCCGAGTGGCGGTGTTTTTTTTTGTTTTTTTTTGGCGGGGGGGGGGGGGGGCTGGTCGACTGTGTTAGCGTTCCTTTCACGCAAGTCTGTTGAGTGTAACATTTACCTGCGAGTTTTTTTTTCTCATCAGTTTGTGTTAAAGAACAGTTTGCGTTTAGTGGTGGAACACACACACACAATTTGATGTTTACTTCTTTCGCCCGTGTGTTTTTTTTCGCTTTTCAGTGCCGTTTCGCATCAATGTAGGCACATCAATGCGGAAAGTACACCGAATAGTTTCGTTAAAAAAACGCCAGGTCTGCGCGGAAGGCGCAGCACAGTCACAGCGAAAGCTATAAGAGCGGCCTTTCAGAGCCTTTTCTGACCACTCATTGGGTAACTGCTGCAAGCGCATTTGCTTGGTGCCCACTGCAGCATTATTAATCATAATTTCTGGCTACTAGGTCGGCATACTCGTACACGTCCTATAGGCTCTTGAGGGATTGGCCTTTTCATTTGGCGTAACAAGACGACCTCCGAAAAGTTCCTTACGTGTCAGCACTCCTTTAATATTTCACACATTCGGCAAAGGTTTACCTGGGAAATCTGCATTTGATGGCCCTTGTTTACTAGCAAGCCACAACACCGCATAGGCGAGGCAGATGTCACAACCATCTGGCGCTTTCTGAGCTAAATCGTCAATCTTCGTTTCGTTGTCGACTGTGGCAGCTGTTCCATTGCTCAGTGACAGCATGACTTTCCATCCGCATACTCCTCTGTGAAGCTGTTTCTTATGATGACAGACATTATTGTCTTATTCTTTTTGTGGTTGTCTTATCCTCTGTCGTCATGTTTTGTATTTTTTCTCTCTCTCATTGCAACAGTTCTTTTCTATCGTCTTTTCCCCTCACCCCTTTCCCCAGCCCAGGGTGGCCAGCTGGTCTAAGAACCGGGTAACCTCCCTGTCCTTCCACCTAATTTTTCCTCCTCCTCCTCCTGTTTTCTTATCCGTTGCGTTTGTCTCAGAACCACGAGTGGCTGGTGTATAAGTAGATTTAAGTGCAGTCGTACTGGGCTGTTAATCTCGCCGTTTTTTATTATTTTTTTTCACAAGACAAGCACTGCTTCGGCGGACGCACGCGAATGAAAGCGGCTGGGTTAGTGCATCCTATACCTCTTATATGACCTTATCAGTTCACGTGATGGAATAGAAAAAAAAAGATAACACTCATTAAACAGCCCAATGCGGTGGTGACCACACTCTTTGCGTGAAATTTTATTTATTTATTGTTCATCTTTCGCCCTGCGTAGCTGAAACTCCGGTATTCCTTGCAGCCACATGTAATGATCGTGGCGCTTCAGTTATGATAGTTCGATAAGTTGTTTGTTTGTTGTGTTTTACGCAACCTACGCCATCTTACTTTATTATTGTTTGAGTTAGAGAGGAAAACAATACGGAAACGAGGCTCATGAGGGAAAAAAACGAAGACAGTTTTCACCAATGGCATGGCGACAACCTTTGACAATCTTTTGATCTTTAATCTACAGTGTGGAGCACCACAACGAAAAAGAACTTGAACCGAATATCCAGCTTACAGAAAATAAGCTGTGTGCATAGCTGTAGATGTTGCACTTCCACGTGATGAACATTCTAAATCCTTTTTCAAAGTCCTTTGCTAACTACCAGCGCCTGACATGTACAATCCCGTTTCAGGGAAGCCATATCGTAGTTCCAGAAAAAAAAAACAAAGAACGTGCTCATTTTTCTACTGATTTAGCTCGTTTAGTAGCACACCCGTCTCTATATCACGCGAGCACCCTGAGACTGGAAAATTCCCCACACACCTGCTAACTATGGCTCTCAAATGATGAGCTACATACCGACTCCAACATTAAACAGTTCCTTACAATGAACCATCTATACTGTTGCTCTCGTTAAACATTTTTGACATGCTTTCAGATGCCAATTGACACGACACTGAGGTGTATCTTTTTGATATTGTACAATGTCTCATGATTTCATACTGCTCTTTCTATGTGTCATATGGTGTGCGTGTGCAGCCATCGTCAAGATTCAGTGGCTTCTTGCTCGCGCCTGCGAGCATCACTGGTGTGGCTTTTGTAATCTTGCCTGTGATGTCGAAATAAACTGAGCTTAACTGAACGGTACGCGTAAGAATGGCATAATATCGTATTGATATATACACACACACACGAACGACACAAAACCCTGCAGACGCAATGTGCCCATGATGCCCACGAATAATGCAGACTGGTGTGAGACGCCTTTGAGCCCAGGCGTCTCGTGGAAAATTTAGAGAAGCCCATCCAGCGTACTGCACCAGGCCGTGGCTCGACTGCAACTACATGTGTGGAGATGCGGCATCTGAGGCACATCTGGTGTGCTCATCACGGAATTCGTGTATAATCAGGCGAGCAAGATTTACCTGCGACTCTCTCACACTCTAACCCTCTGTCTGTATTTGTTTTATTCTCCTCCACGGATAGTGAGGTGGTGGCGCCAGTTTGTTGACGCCAGCTTCCTCTCTTTTCTTTTGCAGTGAAAGATAAAAAAACAACAGTCGATTTTCATAGCATTGTTGTCCGCTGTCGCGGCCCGCGTCCGCAACCGCTATCGTGCACATTGAGAAAAGAAATGCAGGACCGAGCGGAATTCGAACCCAGTCCCTCTATGAGAAAGTCGCAGCATTTTACGAAAGAGCTATGCCTGTCCTTGAAATTCCATCGCAAAAAAAAAAAAAGCGAAGCCTGCTTGGAACACGCAGCACAGTATTACGTATGTAGCCGTTTTACCCAATACTAATATGATAATACTTAATTAACATATGCAATAGTTATGTATTCTAGTCATGTAACACATGCAATGTTGCGTCGTAAGAAGCGTGGTAGCTAAACAGCAACCAGGCGCCACACAACGCGAACTGGGTACCTATCGTTTACTACTTCCCAACCATTACAATGGGTCCGAACTATAATTTTTCATCATTTTGATCAACAAAATGCACATGTTGCCTTACAGCTGTGCTTCTTCTCACCTTGCTTTTCCACAGAAGTATGAATGATGGCGTCATGGTACCTTGCAACGCTAATCGTAATAATCTCCCCAAACAGACCTTACAACGGGCCAATACATACGTGTCTGCTCAGCATGTCTGTGCGTGCAACACTGGTACGTAGCTTTAGTGCACTTTCTGAAAGTTACCCAATAAAAAAAATTACACCACAGTCACCTTCCCTCTGCATGCTTAGCATAATATCGATTTTTATGGTGCTGGTTATCTGCCGAATCTTTTCTTTTTCGTATATGTATACGCACTCAGCCAATAATTTGGGACAGGTAGAACAGGCAGTCATACACATGTTAAATTTTTAATAATTTAATTAATTAATATTTAATTAATAATTAATCTCACTTAGCGACCCCAGAGTTCCTCGGCACGCTCTCAAACTCCGCAGTCGACAACATGTGTCTTTCTCATCTTCGCCCCGCCTGAAACGATTTCAGGGATAAATAATTTTTTTTTTGCCCCGATCAGCATTTGATGAACTGAGCGCACACACACCGCCTCTCAAAATCAACACCTCATCGCGACTCGACTACTCACAAGTGGTCATGCGGCACCGTCTTTTCGATAGCCCGAAATATCGCAGCCATCCTTTGGGTCTGGGTCTTATTGAAGTATGTTTGTCCAATGAGAGGTCGGTTGTGGAGAGGATGAGAGAAGAAAGAATTAGAGGGAGGGAGATGCTTATAGCGAGCTATCGATTCTCGAAAAGATCACCCTTAGCTTCGAAGAAATCGTTTTTTTTTTATTTCTGGTTCCCGATTCTTGCTCGTAATTTTTGCGTTATGAACGACGTGAAATCGCGAAGCGTAACACCCCCTTCTCCCCTTTCGCCACAAATCTCTGTACAGGCACTATTTACGTCTTTCGCAGCCACGCGCCATACTTTTCCCGTCAATATACCGAAGTCTAGGACGTCCAAACACACCCACTAAAACACAAACACTGCACGGCGGACGCCGGCAAACGAACACGCGCTAGTATGCAAATGAGAAATGCGTTGGGCGGGTGCTTCCTTTCCGTCGCACTGGCGTGATTTGGGAGCCCGGCTCTCTTTCTATCTTTTCAATTGGAGCAATGAAGGGGCACACGTTTAGCAATTTTCTCGATTCTCTCGAATGAACGACGCGGTGGAAAGTTTGCTCTCTCGCACAGTTATGTTGTTACTTTTTCTGCTTTATCTATATACGGTGTTTTATACGGCAGTAATTTTACTGAAGCAGGAAGGGAGGTTATGCAAATGCATGCACAGGGCAGATATAAGAAATAGGGAAGGATACATGGATATACAGATAGGTCGATCGATCGATCGATAGATAGATAGATAGATAGATAGATAGATAGATAGATAGATAGATAGATAGATAGATAGATAGATAGATAGATAGATAGATAGATAGATAGATAGATAGATAGATAGATAGATAGATAGATAGATAGATAGATAGATAGATAGATAGATAGATAGATAGATAGATAGATAGATAGATAGATAGATAGATAGATAGATAGATAGATAGATAGATAGATAGATAGATAGATAGATAAACAGACAGACAGACAGACAGACAGACAGACAGACAGATAGATAGATAGATAGATAGATAGATAGATAGATAGATAGATAGATAGATAGATAGATAGATAGATAGATAGATAGATAGATAGATAGATAGATAGATAGATAGATAGATAGATAGATAGATAGATAGATAGATAGATAGAAGATAGATAGCTAGATAGATAGATAGATAGATAGATAGATAAGATAGATAGATCAACAGACAGACAGACAGACAGACAGACGACAGACAGACAGACAGACAGACAGACAGACAGACAGACAGACAGACAGGACAGACAGACAGGACAGACAGACAGGCAGACAGACAGGCAGACAGACAGACAGACAGACAGACGGACAGACAGACAGACAGACAGACAGACAGACAGACAGACAGACAGACAGACAGACAGACAGACAGACAGACAGACAGACAGACAGACAGACAGAGACAGACAGACAGACAGACAGACAGACAGACAGACAGACAGACAGACAGACAGACAGATGTGCACCTCGTGACCGTGAGCACTTTTTTCTCTTTTTGTTCTCCCTCGAATACGCGGCTTTGCAACGCGGTCGATCGCGCGCATGGACAAGTCGCGGCCTCCCGCGGCGGCCCGAGTAACGAGTGCGCGCACCATGCTCAAATCAGCCAATGGCTGATGCAGTGGCTGTGACGAGTGATTTTTGATCTTGTATCGTCATTTGCCGACGGAAGAGAAAGCAGTTTTTTAGCCGAGCGAGAATAGTAAATTTCAGGCCGCGTGCTGCACTATATATATATTATTTGACTCGCTGACTCTCGTGTTCTCGGGAGCCTAAACTACCGATCGGTCGTGTTTTCTGACCATGTTCCGAAAGTGTTGCAAGGCTCCTTTAAGTTTGACGAATATTGGTTAAGTGAGACGAAGTTTGCTCAAGATGGGCCAATGTTGGTGGAGAGGAACGTTTGTTTGGTTAGGTGAATATCGTTAAGTGACGCAAATGTTTCTTAAGCTAGGCAAATATTGGTTACTTGAGACAAAGGTGGCAAAATGCGGGTAAATATTGGTTGACACAAACGTTGGTTAAATGAGGTGAATATTGCTAAGCGAGACAAATGTTTTATGTAGGGCAAAAGATCGTTAAGTGAGTCAAGTAATGCTCGCAGTCTATCTGAGAGTGTAGATATTAGGTATTGCTATCTCAGTTTTTTTTTTTCCCGACTGGTACCTCGCGCTTGATTTACAGACATCTCATGTTTATATAAAGGATCATTTGTCTACTGAAGCATGCAACTTATGGTAGGGGTTGTGTAACGCCCAGACGACCGTGACGTGCGTTTTTTTAATGGATTTTAGGCGTGAGGGGAGCTGTCTTTTTATAGTGATATAGAAGACCCACCTTTATTTATTTATTGTCGACGTGGTCATAAGATGCAACAAAAAGGATAGTTTAAATGTACAAAAACTATTGGCCTCGCATTGTCGCGCAATCCATTCAGTGACTGCGCTGTACGTACGTTGTGCTCTTCTGCATCAAGACGGCTTCTCAAAAGACGACGTCATTCACCCGTGCTAATAAAAAAAGGAAAGTCATTATAGACGTCGTTTTATGGCCTGCGGCGCCGATAGTGTTCTTACAGCTCGTTATTGCCGATATCTTCTGCTCGAGACGCAGTAAAGCAGTGCCTAACACAAATAGCTGTCTTTAAGCTCCAAATTGCGGTTTTTTATTCGGCCGTTTCAAGCAACGTAATGGCATTGCCTTTCGCAATTACGGCGATCATTCGATGCGTTCAAGGAACGTCCTCTGTCAGCGTTTTGACGTTTGAGGGGCCTTGTATATATAGAGCTTGTTGCTTCCTTCAGCTTCTTCTGGTTCCAACTGAGCAGCCTGTCGTTTTGTATGAAACTGTTTAGATACGATTGTAGCATGACTCGTTTAAATCACCGTACAGGAACCACATAGATCTCGAGACGTTGGTGCTGTAAATGTTGCAAGATTTAACATGTTTCAATTTTCTAGAATATCGTACTTACGTCTTGAAGTGGCCTGCGCCTGAAGCATCATGGTGGCGAGATCGAAGTGTACGTCTGGAGTAAAAGAGAGAGAGAGAGAAGGAGGGTACAACTTCCTCGCCTTCCAGATATCATTTATACAGCGAAGGTCGTCCTTGCCTAGCATGTGTCATATCACTACTACTACTAGTAGTAGAAGTAGTAGTAGTAGTAGTAGTAGTAGTAGTAGTAGTAGTAGTAGTAGTAGTAGTAGTAGTAGTAGTAGTAGTAGTAGTAGTAGTAGTAGTAGTAGTTCGCTTAAACGGCATTGGCTTAGATGGCAGGTCGCGTGACCTCGTCCTAGCCAATCAGGTGTAAGCAAGAGCATTTCGAATTTAGCGATGGACCCGCGTTATGACGTGATCTCGCAAGCCTATCATGTATATACTCGCTGCGTATAGACTCCGCCACATTCGAAGTAAGTGGACGTCGTTTAGTTCGCACCGCCGAGCATAGGCGTGCGCCCGAAAAGGTGGGGTAGGGGGAGAGTCACCTGAGAGAGGGGGCGCAAAGTCAGCCTCTCATATTGACATAATGGGGATTGGGAGTGCTGCGACTCGGCGTGGGGAGTGGGCGAAATATTTATTTATTTATTTATTTATTTATTTATTTATTTATTTATTTATTTATTTATTTTCATACTCTCAGGGCACGAGGGCATTACAGAGAGGAGTGGTCTGACAACAACACATCAATAACTGCATATCATCTTTATATATTGACATAATAGGGAGAGAGGGTCGTTGCGACATTAAACCTTTACGCTCCTTCCTGTATTTTCCTTTCATTTATCTATCTCCCTCTTTACTTGCAGGTGTAAGAATCGGTGTAAAACACCGTATAACTATAGGTCAACTTCTCCGAGCGACCATTATGACAGAGTACATGGGCTGATGTTTTTCTTTTTTTTTTAACTTTGCACTGTGCTTCTGAATCATTTGCGTTCGTGCCTTCTGTCTATCCCTTCTTTTTATGCTATTTTTCTCCTTCTCACCAAACCTTTTTCTCTCCTATCCACTTTTTCTCATTCCCCCTTCAAACAAACGCTGCACCGTGCTCCCTACCGAGCTGAAGAAATTAAGCGTCTTCTTCAAATCAGTGCCACCACCACTCCTCCATATCGTTGTGCAAATGCAGTGAACCAATCAAGAAACAGGCTTGCGCTTCTTTCATTTCCTCTCGTTGTATCTCTTTTTCTCTCTGTGTTTCTCTTCGGTGCACCAAATGTCATCGAATTTCAAGCTAGAAACGTGCTCTCAATTTCCGCTTATTTGAATACGCGCTTTTCAGACTTTTCAAATGAAGGGAGGTGGTGGGTGGCTTCCATCTCATAATTTATCTTTACCACCCCATTTTCAAACCATCGATGCCAAGACGAACAAAAGCATCGTGGAAACTTCGAGCACTAACAAAAACACTCGCTCCCGTGCGATACCGTGCTCTCTCTCTCTCTCTCTTTTTCGCGCTCTCTTTCTTTTTATTACGCCACCTCAAAGTTCGCGGTCGATTCGTACGACAGGTCGCAGCAAGTTCGAGCTAGAAACGCGCTCTCAATTCCCGTTTATTTGAATACGCGCTTCTCAGACTTTTCAAAGGAAAGTTGGGGGTGGGTGGCTTCCATCTAATAATTTATTCTTACTACCCCCTTTTCAAATCGTTCATGCCAGGGTGAACAATAGCACCGTGGAAAATTTTCCAGCAGTAACAAAAACACTCGCTCCCGTGCGATACCGTTCTCTCTCTTCTTCTTTTTTTTCACGCCCTCTTTCTTTTTTCTACGCCACCTCAAAGTTCGCGGTCGATTCGTACGACAGGTCACAGCAAGTCTAGAGGTGCGCTCGCGCGCGCACTAGACCGGCCGTGTACAGGGCCGGCTGTTTCGCGGAACCTTCGATGGAGGACGCCACGACCGCGATAGGAGCGCTCTTTTTATCCACTTTCGTGGCAACGAAAAAAGCAATGAACAGACACGAAAGAGGAAAACAACAAAAGTAAAAGATTGACGGTGAACGTTCTGACATACTCCGCCATTCTCCACGGCTCGCTGCCGCCACGGTTATGACTCGTACAAGATTTTCCGTCCCGCTGAAGCGCGCAAAACGACACGACTCTCTGACATCGATGGAGGCAGTGTTTCTCTTATTTTGCTGTCCGAGGCCTTCCTTTCTTTCTTTAGTTCGCCTGTTTTGACGCTTCTACCTACAACAGGCGGTCGATGTCATAAGCGTATATGGGGACATCCATTAGTGACATTGACGTGGAGGCGATGGGGTGTTAACACTTTATACACCATATCACTTCTCTCCTCAAGTCACGGATTTGAGATCGTTAGTATGGATGAATGGATGAATGGACTGATTTGGCTGTACCCTTTAGATCGAGCGGTGGCTAACGCCACCAAGCTGGATGGATGGACAGTATGGATAGATGGATGGATGGATATGACTGTACCCTTTACATTGGGCGGTGGCTAGCGCCACTAAGCCGTAATAGTTAATGAACCAGAAACTAGATTTATAATTTTTCCTTTAAATAGTGAGGTTGAGGATTCGTACTTTGCATTCAAGGGTTTAATTTTCACTCGTGCCCTGACTTTAGCCACCAATCAGATAACCTCCTTCAAGTTAATTCTACCCGCTTAAGGTCTATTTCGCCCTCACTGTCCCTAAACCCCAGTGCTTTGAAAAACCTTGCGCCATCAACCTGAACTACAGGGTGAAGCCCTTTACAGAACATTATCAAGTGTTCGGCAGTTTCTTCTTGCTCTCCACACGCACTGCATACCGTGTCTATATCCCTTCGTATTTGGCCCGATATGTCTTTGTTCGCAATACTCCCGTCCTGGCCTTAAACAGTAGAGAACTACCCCGAGTATTATCATAGATCCTTTCCTTGGCTATTTCCTGCTTAAAAGTTCGATAGATCTCTAGTGCGGACTTCTTAATCATGCCAATTCTCCACATATTGGTCTCAGCTTCCGTCACCTTCTTCTTAACCGATAATTCTTTTTGGTTTGGCCCCCTGCTGTTTTTCAAGTATTTACCAGTCAATTTTCTGGTTTGCTTCCTCCATTTTATATCGACATTCTTCATGTACAAGTAGCTGAATACCTTCCTAGCCCAACGCTCCTGCCCCATTTCTCTCAATCGCTTCTCAAATTTTATCTTGCTGCTAGCTTCCCTGCCCTCAAATGATGACCATCCCATATCACCTTGTACTCCCTGATTTTGTGTATTCCCGTGAGCTCCTAAGGCAAACCTACCTATTCCACGTTGCTTAATTTCCAATCTTGCTTGAACTTCTGATCTCACCAGATGTCGCCTATGGGGCATCAATATGATGCCCCGTGGGCGGCATCTGGTGGCGTTTCCGGGAAGCATTGGAGAGAGCAGAGGACGCATCTTTTGAGAAGGAGAGCACGTATTCTTACGACTATACGTTGTCCAGAGGTACGGTGGCGGCAAGCGCGGACACGCTGTTTTATTACGATTCGAGACAAACGTCAAAATGCGTGGAAGCACGGCCGGAAGCACGGATGGACGGAAGCACAGACGGACAGACAGACGTGCGTACGCACGGACGAACTCTCGAACGGATGGACGGACAAACAGTCGGACGGATGGACGGCTGGACACTTTGCCCCACTCATCATCATTCACTCCATAGATATGCTGTGAAAATTACTAATTCGATCTAGTTATATTATTCCCGAGGACGTTAGAGTTACTGTTAATTTTTTTTCCAGTGACACTACAGGATATATACACACAACGCCATCTGTTGAGCAAGTCATAAACTAGTTGTGGCTACATACTACTACTACTACTACTACTACTACTACTACTACTACTACTACTACTACTACTACTACTACTACTACTACTGCGCTGCTGCATAGGAGGGAACAAACCACGGCACAAGAAGTTTCGCCCCGAAATCCCAAAATCAAAGGTTGTTCGATGGACTGCTATCTCCGAAACACAGACAGACAGACAGACAGACAGACAGACAGACAGACAGACAGACAGACAGACAGACAGACAGACAGACAGACAGACAGATAGATAGATAGATAGATAGATAGATAGATAGATAGATAGATAGATAGATAGATAGATAGATAGACAGACAGACAGACAGACAGACAGACAGACAGACAGACAGACAGACAGACAGACAGACAGACAGACAGACAGACAGACAGATAGATAGATAGATAGATAGATAGATAGATAGATAGATAGATAGATAGATAGATAGATAGATAGATAGATAGATAGATAGATAGACAGACAGACAGACAGACAGACAGACAGACAGACAGACGGACGGACGGACGGACGGACGGACGGACGGACGGACGGACGGACGGACGGACGGACGGACGGACGGACGGACGGACGGACGGATGGATAGATAGATAGATAGATAGATAGATAGATAGATAGATAGATAGATAGATAGATAGATAGATAGATAGATAGATAGATAGATAGATAGATAGATAGATAGATAGATAGATAGATATGAAAAAAGAAGGAAAATCTCAGTTACACCGTGATGGTGAAACAATGAATGCGCAGCAAGAGATGGAAATATACGAAGAAAGGCAAGTCGCTCATTGCTTTACAATACACGGCCGATGCAGTGAGCGAAGTGATCTTCGTATTGCTATGGCTTCGACGCAGACTTCGCAACCAAACGCGCAGTAAGCTAGGAGCCACGTGTTGAAATTTTCTCCAGAGATAAGCACACGAACCCAGTCCTATATACCCAGACCCAGTAGGTCATCAAAATACGGAGCCGTAGCCGCACTACGGCGAAGGACAAGCGGTGCGACGACCTTTACTCGTAGTTCACAGGGGTGGAACTGACTTTCATTTGTTTTAGTTTGCGCGAAAAAAGTTGATCATGCCTAACCAACTTTTGTCATGCCCTTTGTCAGTCAGTCAGCTAGTCAGTCAGCCAGTCAGTCAAGCAGGTCAGTCAGTCAGGCAGGTCAGTCAGTCAGCCAGCCAGCCAGCCAGTCAGGCAGGCAGGCAGGTCAGTCAGGTCAGTCAGTCAGTCAGGCAGGCAGGCAGATCAATCAGTCAGTCAGTCAGTCAGTCAGTCAGGCAGGCAGGCAGGCAGGCAGGCAGGCAGGCAGGCAGGCAGATCAGTGTCAGTCAGTCAGTCAGTCAGCCAGTCAGTCAAGCAGGTCAGTCAGGCAGGTCAGTCAGTCAGCCAGCCAGCCAGCCAGCCGGTCAGGCAGGTTAGTCAGGTCAGTCAGTCAGTCAGTCAGGCAGGCAGATCAGTCAGTCAGTCAGTCAGTCAGTCAGTCAGTCAGTGAGTCAGTCAGTCAGTCAGTCAGTGAGTCAGTCAGTCAGGCAGGCAGGTCAGTCAGTCGCTCAGTCAGTCAGTCAGTCAGCCAGTCAGTCAGTCAGCCAGCCAGCCAGCCAGTCAGTCAGTCAGCCAGCCAGCCAGTCAGTAAGTCCGTCAGTCAGTCAGTCAAAGAACTTTATTAAATGGCCCTGAGGAGTTTAAGCCACCAGGGTGTCCAAGAGGGACATTCTAGCAGCCGCTACTGTAGGCGACGCCCGAGTCAGGGCGAAAACGTGGTGGCGTTCCGCCAGTTCTTGCGCCCCGTGGACTGCCTTTGTCAGTTTTTTTTTTTCCTTCGGGGACGTCGTCTGGAATGTTATGAGTACGTCGCGGGCGCTGCCGTTGTAATTCCGGCTCGTTCTTCCGCAACTCCATCCCGATTTCGGCGTATCCAATCACACACTTCTCTGCTTAATCTTGCTTCCTATGATTCACCTTCCCGCCTGTCTGGCATGGAGGTCAATTAAATCGGAGACTGTTACACGCAGTGCCGAACGCGCTGCTCTGACGACGTCGTCTCTACCTTGTCACAATACGTTAAGGAGCCGCGTTCGTGACGTCACGAGGAAGCGTGGTACTAATCAGCCGTTCCTACTTTACATCTCCAGAGGAGAATGGACTGCTCGTCCGCTTCTGTGGTTCAGCGGCTATAGGGTGCTCGGCGGCTGAACCAAAGGATCGGATTGGATCCAGGCCACGGCGGTAGCGTTTCAATGGAGGCGAAATAGTAGAGGGCCGTGTACTGTGCGGTGTCATTGCACGTTGGACCCATCCCCCTGCCATGCGCAAGGTAGCTAACCGGCTACCTGTAGGCTGGTTAACCTCCCTGCCGTTCTTTTCCTCCTATTTTCCTTCCTACCTTTCTTGTACGTTGGAGGACACCAGATGGTCCAATTTTCCGGAGCCATCCACTATGGCGTCTCTTATAATCGTATCGGGCTGTTGGAACGCAAAACAGTTATTATTATTATTATTATTATTATTATTATTATTATTATTATTATTATTATTATTATTATTATTATTATTATTATTATTATTATTATTATTATTATTATTATTATTATTATTATTATTATTATTATTATTGAGAGAACTAACTGCCAGGTGAGTTGGTAACTCGTGTTGGAACGGTGGTGCGCAAAACTATGCCAACGCAGAATAAAGGAACGCGATACATGGCGCAAACTATCAAGTCAGAATTTATGATATGGTGTCGTTAGATAAACACGTTAGCCCCGCCGGGGTGGTCTAGTGGCTATGGTACTCGGCTGCTGACCCGCAGGTCACGGGATCGAATCCCGGCTGCGGCGGCTGCATTTCCGATGGAGGCGGAAATGTTGTAGACCCGTGTGCTCAGATTTGGGTGCACGTTAAAGAACCCCAGGTGGTCAAAATTTGCGGAGCCCTCCACTACGGCGTCTCTCATAATCATATGGTGGTTTTGGGACGTAAAACCCCACATATCAATCAATCAGATGAACACGTTAGATGTATGGTGCGGTTAGATATGGTGAGGCGCGTCGTTAAAAAAAACGTCTGTTGACAAAAACTGTCTCTGTAAGGCGCTTCCAAGCAGTCTATATACTTTGCGGCAAGCGACGTGGTGCAGGGTTTCACGACGCACGAATCTCCTCTTTCAATTGGTGAGATACGATCTTTCAAATTTCACACGCTGCTTATGTTTGAACTCTAAACTATGCAGTCGTATTAGCGAACAAGGGCACGCAGCCACATTCATCATCATCATCATCATCATAATCATCATCATCATCAGCCTGACTACGTCCTCTCCAGGACAAAGGCCTCTCCCTTGTTCCGCCAGTCAACTCGGTCCTGTGCTTGCTGCTGCCAATTTATACCCGCAAACTTCTTAATCTCATCTGCCCACCTAACCTTCTGTCTCCCCCTAACCCGCTTCCCTTCTCTGGGAGTCCAGTTAGTTACCCTCAATGACCAGCGGTTATCCTGTCTACGCGCTACATGCCCGGCCCATGTTCATTTCCTGTTCTTGATTTCAACTATGATATCCTTAACCCCCGTTTGTCCCCTAATCCACTCCGCTCTCTTCTTGTCTCTCAAGGTTACACCTACCATTTTTCTTTCCATTGCTCGCTGCGTCGTCCTCAATTTAAGCTGTACCCTCTTTGTGAGTCTCCATGTTTCTGCTCCGTAGCTAAGTACCGGCAAGATACAGCTGTTATATACCTTCCTCTTGAGGGATAGTGGCAATCTACCTGTCATAATTTGAGAGTGCTTGCCGAATGTTCTCCACCCCATTCTTATTCTTCTAGTTACTTCAATCTCGTGGTTCGGCTCTGCGGTTATTACCTGCCCTAAGTTGACATAGTCTTTTACAACTTGAAGTGCACTATTACCAATCTCGAAGCGCTGCTCATTTCGGAGGTTGTTGTACATGACTTTCCTTTTCTGCAGATTAATTTTAAGACCCACCTTTTTGCTCTCCTTGTCCAACTCCGTAATCATGAGTTGCAATTCGTCCCCTGAGTTACTCAACAATGCAATGTCATCGGCGAACTCGGCTGCTGACCCGCAGGTCGCGGGTTCGATTCCCGGCTGCGGCGGCTGCATTTCCGATGGAGGCGGAAATGTTGTAGGCCCGTGTACTCAGATTTGGGTGCACGTTAAAGAACCCCAGGTGGTCAAAATTTCCGGAGCCCTCCACTACGGCGTCTCTCATAATCAAATGGTGGTTTTGGGACGTTAAACCCCACAAATCAATCAATGTCATCGGCGAAATGCAGGTTACTAAGGTATTCTCCATTGACTCTTATCCCTAACTGTTCCCATTCTAGGCTTCTGAAAACCTCCTGTAAGCCCGCGGTATATAGCATTGGGGAATACCAATGAGAAACTACCTGTCGCCCTTCTACAATGTTTCTTTGAGAGCCCTCCAAATTTTAGGCTCGCCACAAGACCGAGTCATTGATTTGGTGCGTCCGCATGAGTTCTGGGCGCTGAGGACGGATGTTTAGCGACTGTCGTGAAGTTTTTAACCGTTACATAGCTCGAGCGTTTCTTCTGTTGACTAGTTTTAGAGTTTCGAACTCTGAACTTGGTATGTAATGGTGAAGCCGCAGTATTGCGGCTTCTTTAGTCCGACCATACCATATTACTCCATGAGAACTAAAAAGTGTACCGATTGATTGATTGATTGATTGATTGATTGATTGATTGATTGATTGATTGATTGATTGATTAGCATGGTGATATGAGAACCAGAAACTGTTCACCACACGTCAGAGCTCATAAGCCACCCGCACGTGCATTGTTGCGTCAGGCTGCGCAATTCTTAGCGTATACCCACGCTTCGCTGTTTTAAAAATAATAATCACGTTTTCAACATCATCTGAAAAAAGAAAACCTGGCAAGGCAATCACGTGAAAATCTCGCAAGGCAACATCTGCCTGCTATACCTACGACACCCTCCTCCTCTACCACCCCTTCCTCCTGATAAGGAAAGAGAGAAAAAAACTGCCAGGTCTGCGCTGAACGCGCCGCGCAGTCACAGCGAAATCTGGAAGAGCGGCCTTCCTGGACCTCACGATAGTTATAGCGTGAGAATGGAACGACGACACAGAGACAAGAAGGACACGAAGAACATGTGTGTCTCTGTGTCGTCGTTCTGTTCTCGTGCTATAACTATCGTCATGTCATACCAACTAACCCAAGCTGCCACACTTTCTGGACTCTTTTTTGAACATGTTTTCGGTAACTTCTACAAGGACACTCCCTCTCAGAGTACCCACTACACAATAAGTTATAGTTTTAGTGTTGTAAAGAAGCAGTCACTATGCCATCCTCCTCTGTTATTCTTCGGAGAAGCGTGGTATCCGCCACACACTTGCTAGGAATTTCGTGAAGATTTTTTTCGATGCTGGGGCTAACGACGACGATGAATTACGCCTGGAGTTTTTGTAATGAGTTTGCGGATTGGACGACCCTCTGGTTACGCAATTCGCATTTTGTGACGCCTGGTTGTTTCTTTGCTGTTCTAAAACGTTCTGTTACTTTCCCGACAGAAGCCTGTCCATAGGTTGATTTTCCATGGAATTTTTAGCTCCGGTGTCGCTCAGTGGTAGAAAACTGGGCTGGCACGCAGAGACCCGGGTTCGAATCCCATTGTGTTCTTGGTGTTTTTTTTATTTACTTAGTTTTCCTTATTTCGCGAAAGAGCGGTTACCAACACCGGCGGCGGCGGCGGCGGACAACTACGGTGCACGTTCGTCCGCCGCAGGTGACCCTTGTTGTGATTTCCCAACAGTTCTCGCTGTCAAAAAGAAAGTATACGGACTATTAACACCGAGAAAGTCTCAATCGCTCGTGAAGGCGTAACGGCTAACGCTTAAGGTGGGGTGGGGGGCCGGGTTTAGTATCAGAACCCCGGAAGTGGGAAAAGGCGGACAAGCAAATCCTGGCGTACGTAGCGGGAAGACGTGATCGTTGCCGTAAGACGGGCTTTGCCGCTTATCAGCTGAAAGCCACGTGGCAAAGCCGCTTGCCGAGGCGAACTCGGCAGTGCAGCGTAGTATACGGTCTCAAACACGTACGAACGCGCACACAGGCGGTGTTGCTTGACGTAACCTGTCAAGATCAGGCTTGCTTCGTCACGTGTGGGCGGGCGCGAAGGTGCAGGGCTTGCAACATAAATGTGCGTGCGTGCGTTGGGACGGGAAGAAAGTGAGGTTCGTTTCGGCCTCTCTTTGGTTACAGGAATGCAGAGACAGATTGTTTCGTGGGCGCAAGCAGGACTTCAGAACACGCAGAGTGTAACGTGTGGGCCTGGCGTCAGCTTGGAATGGTACTCGCAGCCAGAGAGCTTAGCCAAGTAGAAGCCGATTGGAAAGCCTGACGTTACTGGCAACAAAGAAGAAGGGATGTGAAGCGAAGGCAGCCATCGACAAAGAGAGAGAGGCAAAAGTGATATTAAGGAGTACAAACAGAGCCCGAGTTATTTTTTGTTCATTTGATTTTGCGTCGTGATTCAAAGATGAATGTTGTGTGGGATCAAACATGCGATCTATATTGAGAGAGAGAGGAAAGAGGGTAGTTTGCTTTTGTGTTTTTTTTTTTCTGGCCAAGAGACGTGGGTGTGTACGGGATTCCAACTGCACAGACAGCATGGAGCTCGCAGCGTCAGTTTGGAATGACACTCGCTTCCAGAGTTCAGCCAAGCCAAAGCCGAAACTCGGCATTACGGGTGAGGAGAGGGGAGGGGGGCAGCGCGATCGGCCGGCTTTATCCGGGATTACCGAAAGGGCCAGAGCACCCGGCGTGAACAGGTCGCGCCTTGTTTACGCTTGACCAATAACTGCGAGCGACGGCGCAAAGCTCCCACAAAGCGCGCGTCGTAGAGCGCCGTTCGGCGTTTCCGCGTTCGCAGTGAGTGGTTCGTAGCTCCCGCTGTGTTGTTGTGGCCCTGGCTCAGTTTATTGTTGCATTTTTTATTAATTAGCAGAAAGCAGCTGCTGGAGCTTGTAATTAGATTGTCAAGTTAATGGGCGTAATGGAATAGTCCAAACAAGATTCACAAAGTAGCTGTAATGTTTGTTAAGCCGTGGAAATGCAGCGAGCACGCTTCACAGCTTTATTATTTATTTTAGTAGTCATTATGAATTGTCTTTAACTGACACTTATGTTTCTCTTGATCATCTTGCAATCTTAAAGGACACATCTCGCCGTTATTCTGGCTCTAATTGCATGAAACTATCAGTTTAAACTCTATCCACTACAATATGAATGTAACAGTCCTATATGTTTTAAGCTTTGCCCCACAAAGGCAGTTTTTGTATATACTGTCTATTGTATGACTTGATAGCGCTTTCGGTTATTCCTGGTCTACCCCTTATTTGTTTGTTGATTTGAGCTCAAATTTGATATGCGTGAATAGACGGCACTAAAGGGCAGTCTAATTTGGCTTGCTTCGACATCAGAATAAACGCCAAAGATCTGTCAGGCAAAATTTGTGCGGACGTATATTTTTGGGATGTAACCATAAAACGGTGGTACGTAGAGGGCCAGGTAAATTGAGTGCCGCCGAGTGAGGACATCATTTTGGTCTGAAAGGGACAGGAGCAGAACGGAGGCTGAAAATGCGCCCCTGACGTGGTGTATACGACATTCCACTTTCGTGTAGGAAGCGCTAGGTCGAAGAATCCGGGCTTCGTATGAGTATAACATGCTATTGAACTATAAAGGTTCACAAAATGGACAGCCGTGTTCCAACCGGTCTTTGCAATGTAGTGAATGTAGTGCACTTGAAGTTGTAAAAGACAATGTCTACTTAGGGCAGATAATAACTGCAGAGCCGAACCACGAGATTGAAGTAACTAGAAGAATAATAATGGGGTGGAGCACATTCGGCAAGCACTCTCAAAATATGACAGGTAGATTGCCACTATCCCTCAAGAGGAAGGTATATGACAGCTGTATCTTACCGGTACTTAGCTACGGAGCAGAAACCTGGAGACTTACAAAGAGGGTTAAGCTTAAATTGAGGACGACGCAACGAGCAATGGAAAGAAAAATGGTGGGTGTAACCTTAAGAGACGAGAAGAGAGCAGAGTGGATTAGGAAACAAACGGGGGTTAAGGATATCATAGTTGAAATCAAGAGGAAATGAACATGGGCCGGGCATGTAGCGCGTAGACAGGTCAATCGCTGGTCATTAAGGGTAACTAACTGGATTCCCAGAGAAGGGAAGCGGGTTAGGGGGAGACAGAAGGTTAGGTGGGCAGATGAGATTAAGAAGTTTGCGGGTATAAATTGGCAGCAGCAAGCACAGGACCGGGTTGACTGGCGGAACATGGGAGAGGCCTTTTTCCTGCAGTGGACGTAGTCAGGCTGATGATGATGATGATGTGTTGTAGAAGTGTGAGTATCTGTATTCAGTGTTGAAATTTTGTATTCTTTACCCCCCCCCCCCCCATTGTAATGCCCTTGGGCGTTGTGGGTACTATGATAAATAAATAAATGTGCGCTGACATGACCCAATACACGCGTCTCTGCCATTCCGCCTCCATCAAAGTGCGACCGCCGCGGCCAGGATCGAACCTGCGACCTTCGGACCAGCAGCCGAGCACCTCAGCCACTGATTGACCGTGGTGTACCTAAGGGCGGGTTGTTTTTGTGTGTGTTGTGTGTGTTTGTTTGTTTTTGTGTAAGCTAAAGCGGGCTGTACTACACCGAGGAAGCCTGCAGTTGCGTTTTATGAAAAAGGGAAGCGGAAGGTTCAATGGCGGGATGCTGTTGCAACGAGACTATGCTGCACGTGCAACATTTGCTCAGAGCTACCGGAGCAGCATCACCAGCCGCCGGTGCATCCAATTCATGTACAGGGTGTTTCAGCAAATATTTGCGGATATCCTCAGAGATAAGAAAAAAAGTAATATTAGCTGGTTAGCATCATAATTGCCTTTGCTCTAGCAGCAGTAATCATAACACAGCAAGATAAATCAATTAGAGCAGTACTTTAAAATAAAAGTAAAATATTTGAAGACGCAGAAACATCGAACCAGGCAAAGTGAGCAGAACCGTTTATACCCCATGTCTGCCTCGGCTCAGAACACTAAAAAGAAAGATAGGAAAGGCATGAAAATGGTTATTGACAAGTGAGAACGATGACGTACGTTAAATGTGCTCACAATATGCAACTATTTTTTTTAGTTAGTGGAGGCATGTGGTCGGGTCAGATGTAGCGATATGAGTGAGCCCTTCCAGCTAAAACCCTGTCGACAATTTGATGTTTAGAATAAATGGCCCATGCTAATCATTGCAGAGTAATATATTTCAACCAAATTCACCAGCCAAACTAAAAAAGGTGCACCCGGTGTACCGAGAAATGTGTCCGAAAATCTTCAAGGATAAAGGAAATGCAGTATCGGCGATACTGTATTTCTTTCATCCTTGAAGATTTTCGGACACATTTCTTTAACGACGCCGTAGATATATACAATACTGTCACGAAGCTATCGCTACAGCTGACTCTAACAAAAAGAACGGACACCTTTTTTTTTCGACGGGCTCGTTCTGACGTTCACGCGCGATTAAACCCATGCGCAAGACGTCGGCCCTTACATGCACGAAAGCGTGGTTTAACGAACGCTATATGTGTCACGTTTCATTAGCTGCAATGACTCGACCGAAAGCTTAATTGCCGCGGCTTCCGGACCGTGTTGGTACATAGAAATGTAAGCACTCCTTTTTTTCTCTCTCTCGTCTGTTTCCTCCTAGACACGCTTGCACAGACAGAGACGCCCGCACATGCACACGCGAACACGCACTCCCGCGAGCACAAAAACGCATATCACGACCACGTATACGTCAAACTGACACATTGCCCCGCCGCGGTGGTCTAGTGGCTAAGGTACTCGGCTGCTGACCCGCGGGTCGCGGGATCGAATCCCGGCTGCAGCGGCTGCATTTCCGATGGAGGCGAGAATGTTCTAGGCCCGTGTGCTCAGATTCGGGTGCACGTCAAAGAACCCCAGGTGGTCTAAATTTCCGGAGCCCTTCACTACGGCGTTTCTCATAATCATATAGTGGTTTTGGCACGTTAAACCCCACATATCATCATCATCATCATCATCATCATCATCATCATCATCATCATCATCATCATCAAACTGACACGTATACGTCAATATCACGGTGCGCGCGCACACGCGTGCGCATGCGCACAGTCCTTCCTATTGGCCTTGAGGACACACCGTGGCGCCACCTACCTGATGACGTCACTCATAAGAAGCCGGGTTGTGGTGTTGTCTGCTAGCGCACAGCATTTTCTGCGCTTTTGCTGCGGACACCCTGCGTGCTTCCCTTTGTTTTGAAGCTCAGTACTTAAAGAGGCGGTAAGACCTGTTAATACGGGCAAGCAAACTACGAATCGTGTCTAATTTGCACTATCTATCTATCTATCTATCTATCTATCTATCTATCTATCTATCTATCTATCTATCTATCTGTCTATCTATCTATCTATATATCTATATATCTATCTCTATTTCTCTCTCTCTTTCTATCTCTCTCTTTACAGTCGTGTTTGGGCTTTTGTTTCGAGTAAAAGAATGACCCGTAGAAAAGTCTGCTATCGAACGTCTTGGCACATAGCTTACAAAATCGATTAACCATCCTTCAAAGCCACGTACATTAGAAGGGAAGTATTGACGACAACACACGTCCCAGCGTGTGGTGCTCGTCAATATCCCATCTTCTTGAGTGCATGTCCTTGAAGGCCGGACTCGTCGACTTTCCAAGAATGATTCGCTCTGAACGACGCGAGATCATTTCAATGGATCAGCCTGAAAGGTTCGAGATGGTGAAGCGCGAGGGGGGGGGGGGAGTGGCTGACCTCTAGCGGGATTTCACCTTTCTACAAAGAGGCTGCCGGCCGCGTGGAGTCCGAAGAACGATGCTTGAGCAAGTGCTTGTAATGTCGTGAGAATTATTACAAGACAGGCGCCAGTGCGTGGGGAATAGTCTCAAACCTGCGCAGGGTGATTCGCTGCGGTCGCTCGAGAAAATGAAGTGTGCAAGGAGCGCCACGGTCACTATAAAGGCTCATTCACATCGAAGGCCGAAGCGGTTTTTCAACGGAGCCAGGCGGAATGTGCGTATTCGTGCACACACTGCACGACTCTTCTGCAGCTGCCCGCGCGGTCCAGGAGGCATCTCGCACATTGGCGGACGTGTTGTCATCGCGTGGCCCCGCTTTCCCCACCTCGCCACCTGATCAGCCCGTGCAGACCTCAACCGGATCTTCACACCAGAGCCACCACAGACAGGAGGGTGTTCCAATTGACTACGGCAAAGCAGATACCTTCGGTGAAGAGAAAAAAGTCACAGCTTTGCCGCAAACGCGAAACAATGAACGCGATAGCATCAAATTGGAAGGAGACGTGCAGAATGGCAAGCAGATCGGAACGTGCCCCGCGTTTATCACGCACAAATGACGCACGAAACGTACTAGCAGGTACAGACGAACACGAATAAGCGTCTCAGTTGTTACTTCGCTCAGTCTGAAAAGCAAGCCCTTTTTCGCAAACGGAGACTGTGCAACGATTGTAGTGACCTTCGTGTGCCCGGTAACTACAACAGAATCGTTCCGGGGAAAGCTCCCCACTGCGAGATAAGGAAGCAAGAGCGTGAGCGTCTACCCCGCCTTTCTCCACGGGGCAAAGTTCGCGTGGGAGATGAGATCACGCACCGCTGCGTCGTGACGATGTGGCGACGCACGCTCATTGCGCCATCTCGCTGGTAATGCTGAAAACACGATAGCCCACCTCTCCCTCCCACCCCGAGATGCCCAGCACCAGCGGTTAGTGGTAGATATAAATAGCTTGCCGTTCGAACGTTGAAGGAGATTCTCATTCGTGGCTCAGTGACTAACGCCTCGCACTTGCATATCATAGGTCCGACGTTCGATTCCGTGCGCCAGAGTCTTTTTTCTGGATTATTTATCTTTTTTCATTTTCCTATATATAGGTACGTATACAAATACGGTGAATGACGGCGACGCCAACGTTGACGCCGGTGGCAAAATCCAGCTTAGAGTGTCCGTACAATTGCTAAGGCAATAAGACGCTCCCCAGGTGATCCGACTCGCTGCCTCGTTTTCCGCCCAATGCCTGAAAAGGAGGTTTCCTCCACTTTCGGTGTGAAGGATCCCCTGGTGTCGGTATGCACACCTGGATTTTGCTGATAAAACACGAAAGCCGATCGCTTATTGCGGGCCACTCGTGAATATCAGGCGGGTATGCAAAAACAAAAAAAAAACCTATTGGTAGTTGTGAATGTTGCTTTGCCGCAAGTAAACTCTAAACGAGGCGAAGCTAACTTCACAATTAACCTTTGCTCTGTCGATATTGCAGGCTTGCAGGTACCTAAGTGCGCGCGTGTTTTCGTGCTAAGCTCGAGGGCTTGTGTCGCCGAGCCTCGTCACGTGATCCTAAGCTCTTCACCTCGTTTTACATGGCCACCTTGATCGAACCATGTTTGAGCAACCAACGATGTCTTGCGATGGCGTCACCACATGATTTCACTGCGACATCGCGTAAAGTCACTTCGACGTCCGGATGACGTTACAACTATTGGCTCTATGGAACATCATCATCACGTGATAAGGTTCAGTCGTCGTGGGATGATTTTTTCGCGTCACTCGTCCCCGATGCCGCCGTCAGTCACTTTTCGCATTTCTTGAGAAATCTAAGACTTTCGCTTTAATAAGCCGTTTTGTCTACTTGAGTATCTCGGAACGCTTGTTAATTTTATTGACCGTGTTTTGGTTCGACGACCCTTGGCTGAAATGTTTAGATCAAAAGGTAAATTATTCTGAACGTGTTTAGAAAAATGTTTGACGATTACAGGAGCTCCATATGCTCTACTATGGAAGAGCAGCTAAGCTCTATGTGTTTATAAAAAGCGTTTAACGATTCAGAGTACTTAGTACTCTACCATGGTAGAGCAGAAAGCTGTCGCTGAAGCAGAAGAAATGGAGGGAAAATAGAATAAGTGGGTAACGATTTAGAGTACAGGGCTCTAAATATGGGAGAGCTTAAAGCCGTCCCGCACGTGGGCCTCACACTAGCTGTTAGGCGACTGAGAAAGAGGACACTTCTTGTCGATTCCTGTGAATTATCGCTATCAAGCAGAGACCTATGCTGCATCACTCACTCTCAAACTGACGCAACCACCATGTTTACATTAGGAGCCTAAAGAAACTCATGCGAGATATACACCAAGAAAACCAAAGAGGCCTGAGCGCATCAACAGTCACGTTTAATTTTCACACAAGCCTTGTATTCTTTATTGAAGCTCTTTAGGTGGCCTAGATGATTGCATGTTTCCGCTATATAATGCGCTATAGCTCAGCATGAGGTCTGTTGTACGCTGTAAGTTCGCACAAGGCAGCTATATCGGGCACGACAAATGACTGAATGTTTTTGAAGGCACCATCTTGTGTGCCTAATTAGACCCGACAAGTTACCGTCGGTATCCAGCCGCGTCGGAATGAACACGAGCGATGCAAGAAGTCACGGCGTGATGGCGCCACAGATCGGCCGAATTAGTGGCGTCACCGTGACGTCAGCGAGCCTGACATCACGTGGCGTCACGTGCTGACGTCATCCCGTGACATGGTGGCTTGGTCAAATGCGGTCCGCCTACGGATGCAGCGCGAATGCAGGTGACGTGCGCAAAGCTTGCAACGCCTCCGATCCCGGAGGCAAGGCAAAGCCACGTTAGGGGAAGGAAGCAACGTGAAGAAAGAGTAGAGCGATGATTAGTACATGAAACGAGAAGACGCAAAATATGGTTTTCGCCTTCGAGTAGATTTAGGTGAATGTGTTTTTTGTTCTTTTCAAGTTCTTCTTTGTGGTGCAACCTTGCTTTGCTCCCATTCTGTTTTCAGATAAATTGGCCGCTGAAGCCAATCACTTTGAGTTTTTTGAAGAAAAGTGGTGCCTTTCGTAGATTTTTTTTCCTCCTAGATGGACGTCATTCAAACAACACCTATCACCAAAAGGCCTTGTACTTGTGTAATAGTTAGGGGTGCGATATCCCCTTATTATTAATGGCTGTGTAATAACTGCAAGTATTTTCCTCTTCTTCTGAGCAACATCTAAGCGTCATAAAATTTCCAATTATCACCGCGCGGTCTGTTCACCTCGAAATTGCGAGCAATGACCCGTATATTGTTGTCCATGTAGTCATCCGAATCCACGTTATCCAGCCGCCATTACGAACCTCCTTTATGAACTACGCGGTAGACGCTGACACTGTCTAGTCCCACCACTTGACGAAACGCTTTTATTGCCTCGTTTCTTTCCTCAAGTTTTGTTAACGCCCCGTTACATTACGTTCAGCGCAAACCGTGCCTTCGATGTTATAGAAGCTTCGATTGATTGATTGATTGATTGATTGATTGATTGATTGATTGATTGATTGATTGATTGATTGATTGATTGATTGATTGATTGATGTGTGGGGTTTAACGCGCCAAAACCACCATATGATGATGAGAGACGCCGTAGTGGAGGGCTCCGGAAATTTGGACCACCTGGGGTTATTTAACGTGCACCCAAATCTGAGCACACGGGCCTACAACATTTCCGCCTCCACCGGAAATGCAGCCGCCGCAGTCGGGATTCAATCTCACGACCTGCGGGTCAGCAGGCGAGTACCTTAGCCACTAGACCACCGCGGCGGGGCACTCTAGAAGTTTCGAGGCTGTAGTATATTGTTTTGTTAAGATAGCGCCCGATTCGTGAACATTACAGGTTATTCTGGAACCTACGTCGCCACTAGCGATAATGCTAAAACATTGGATGGCAAGGATATAAATGCCGACACGCTTCGACGCTTGTCAGTTGATCGTTCAGGGTTTTAGTCTTCTGGGTTGGGTCAGGTAGATACCCGAACTCTGGCGGGAGCCCTTGCTGCCGGCGGCTGGCTCGCTGCTCAACGTTAGCGTCGGTGTCCCCTTGATGGTGTGGGCTCGGCTCACGACTGGAGGTACGTGAGCCGGGAAGCACCTTCACCAGATGTGACGGCGTTATCTCAACGAAACGATCTACCACAGCCTCGAAGCTTCTCGAACTTCGTAGGCGCGGTTTGCCCTTAACGTAGCGTAACGGGGCGATAACAAAACCTATGAAAGGATGTTAGAGGTATAGCGCATCCAGGACGGGACAGAGAAGAAGATACAGAGCACATACACGGCGCTTACACGGCGTCTTCTCTGTCCCGTCCTGGATGCGCTATACCTCGAACAACATGAATAACCAACAAGCCCGCCGTGCAACCTTGGTGAAAGGAACCTGGCAATATAAACACTGAGAGTAGCGTTATTAGACGATAAAATCTCGTCGTAAACGTGGTCGCTCGTCTGATTAGTGGGTTACAGGCAGATGCCCACCGTAAAGAAGGGTTTAGTAAAACGTTTCGTAACGTCCGTTCGATTAAGTGCTCGCGCCCTAAGCCTGGCGCGTTTTGCTTCAGTGAGACAGCGGTCAACTCTTCAGACACGAATTTCGGGGTGTGTAAACTAACGTTACCCTGACACGGTCTTCCCATTCTCGGGAATTACCGGTGAGCTTTCAGTCCCACCATGCGTGTAAAAGGCAACTTGTAAAGCTGGCTTTGCCTGCATAACACCTTTTAGAAGGAGAAGCAAGCTTTACAAACTCCTTCCACTTCCCAGTTTGTTTAACGATTGAGCTCGGATGATGGACGTGCGCAGCAAAGCAGGTGGGCCGACACTTCACCGCTTATTCACCTATGTCAAGGTGGGGTGGTAAATTTGACTCATACAATTACTTAATATGGGGGGTGGACGAGAGGGGGGTGTTGACCTTCACCCCATTCCCCTCTCGGGAGGGCAACTCTGCACGCAACTATGGCTCGGATGCGTTTCAGATTGTACGTGTTTATTAAAGGCAGCATTTTTAGTACTTCATTTTATCCCTACTCTTATTCTCTTATCTTATGTATATGCAATGATGCGTCAATGTAACGCGCAGGCATAGCTCGGCAAACTCACTCGCGAGTTGATTCACTCAGACAGGCAATGGGTCTGAGGGAGTACGGGATAGACACATTTTAGCGAGGTAGAGTCAGAATGGACCCCAAGTGCTAAATATATTTCCGGAGGGAGTATGAGTTAGCTCCTTCTTTTATTGCCGACTTATGGTCCTATCTATCCACCTATCAGCATTGCTGTCAGCCCTATATTGGTTAACCTTCACGCTCAACTCTATTCACACACGCCTCCACGAACGAGTGCTTGTGCGCCACCTCGATACTTATTGATAAGAGGCGTGACTTAGAAAATGGGGGGGGGGTGCCATAACCCTTACCGTGAACTCTTTTATGGGACATTTTTGATATAAATATCTTGTGTCAGTCGCATATTATCATGAGTCATCTGCTGCACCGATATGAAACCGTATGATAGTTACGCGCTGAAAACTGTTCCGCCACTTCGCTTATCCGACGGTCGGTTTTTGACTACTTGAAAGTCACATGGGGCCTCCAGGTCAGTCTTACGTACGCACTTGTGACACTGTGCATGGTGAAGGTCGATTGTGCCACCGGTATTTTTTGTATAGCGTCCAGTGACTGATTCGCTGGGACCTAATATTGCCAGCGTTGCCCATGGATGTGGTCGCAACGCGAGTTTGCTACTCGCGCATGCTTTCGTTCCGTGTCCGGTCGCAGCGCGGTCACGTCTGATGACAACTTGCCAAGCTTCTCTCGGTTGTCTGCAAACTAACCAGAAAGACATCCAGGGTAGCCAACCAGATGTCTTTCTGGTTAACCTCCCTGCCTTCTCCCTTGTGTTCCATCCTCTCTCCCTTTCTTCCTTCCTTCCTTGCTTCCTTCTTTCCTTCCTCCCTCCCTCATGGTGGGGCACAAACGTTGACAGTATGGCATACTTTGTAAAGGACCACTTTTTTTCCCTCTTGTGAAATATTCTGGTCAGGAACTCATATTGCAGTGCAGATTGAGGATTCTTTAGGAGCCCAGCCATCTGCCCGCCACTTCTCGTAGACTGGTTGCAGCTCGTATTTTTTCGAATGACGGCACATTTTATCGCTTTGAGTTCGACTTGCACAGTGCTGGTCAACAGCACCATATACTGAGGCATGGGAGCAAGTACTTGCTTCCATGCCTCAGTATATTGAAAATACTATTTACTACCAAATACCATCAAATAGAAAATACTATCAATTACGAACGTAAATATCGCACAGACATCGCAGCCAGGCAGACTGCACGTCGTATACTGACCTGTAATAGCCTGCGAAATTCACGAATTCAAAGACAAACACGAAATAATGAGCTTCTTAATACGCGCTAGCATTCAGCGCCAGTTTTCCGTATTCTACTCACACAGCGCCGCCATGCGATATCGGCGGAAGAGGGGGCATTTGACGGCCCGAGGAAAGCGTTCGTCTATGCACAGAAGAAATAGCGAAGGCGCCTTTAAAACACGACAGCCAGATGACGGCACACGTACAATTTAAGCTCTAACCACATGTACGCGTAAGAAGGCGTCAGCGAACGGCGCACAGAAGAAATAGAGAAGGCGCCGTTGTAACCCGACAGCCAGATGACGGCCCACGTACAATTTAAGCTCTAACCACATGTACGCGTTAGAAGGCGTCAGTGAACGGCGCACAGAAGAAATAGAGAAGGCGCCGTTGTAACCCGACAGCCAGATGACGGAACATGTACAATTTAAGCTCTAACCACATGTACGCGTAAGAAGGCGTCAGCGAACGGCGCGCCTCCTCTCCGTGCGCACCCTTTCCTTATGGAGAGAGGAAGAGCGAAGCTACCTGTATGTGTGCACTCTCCCTCACCATTGAGAGAGGGCATGCTAAAGGAGAGGGCACGACGCTCGGTGACGCGTGGCGACGTCGTGACGTGTTCGTGTGGTTAGGGACTTAGTGGCACACATATCTCGGGCCAACGATGATATCGTTGCTTTAGCAGTGGTGGTTCGTCGGTACAGAAATATGTCGTTCTGTATGAGCGCCGAAAAAACAGATAGAACGGTAGTTTTCGCGACGAGTGTCCACCAAATCCCGATCATAAATCTATCCTCCTGGCTTTCGAGCCCAAAGAGATTAGCGCTAATGGCGTTCAGGAACGCCGGAACGCTGACACGAACGCGGGCACGAACGCTGGCACGATGGTAACGAATTCGGCTGCCGCCGCAGCTTCGGGGAGCGCGCAAATGTGAAAGATAAAGAGGATGCTGCGTCAGCGTTAAGCTCCTCTTGACTTCTCGAACGAAGAGCGATGACTTCCGGCAGTAATCGAGGGCTCGGTGGGCCTGCTTCCGTCGCGTCCGACTCTATTGCGGAAGCTTCCGCTAAGCAGCGTACCCTTCTTTCGTACACGGCGTTCGCTGCTGCCTGGAACGGTGACGGCATAATTGTGTTAACTCCGCCCGTTGGTCCGGTCGGTGAATAATAGCGCATTCAATGCCATGTGCCACGTGATTGGTATCAGCTTTTCGAGCAAGGCTGCTGCTGGCCCGCGTACGTTAACCTCGTTTGTTGCTGTTTCAGCACCGTCGCTTGATTCACAATGCTCCGGGTTCTTTCTTTCTTTCTTTCTTTCTTTCTTTCTTTCTTTCTTTCTTTCTTTCTTTCTTTCTTTCTTTCTTCTTCCTTTCTTTCTTTCTTTCTTTCTTTCTTTCTTTCTTTCTAGGTGCTCACCAGGCTCCTCTGACCAGGCTCCACTGACAAGGGATCTGACCTTTCAGCACGCTGCCCTTATGCACCCATGACCCTAGCCTTTGACTGTATAGAACCAAACCCTTACAAGGTTTCAAGTTTTCACGGCATCTTCGCGCGTAACCGAGATTACAAACTGGGGTGCGAGGTAGATAAGATAGATAGATAGATAGATAGATAGATAGATAGATAGATAGATAGATAGATAGATAGATAGATAGATAGATAGATAGATAGATAGATAGATAGATAGATAGATAGATAGATAGATAGATAGATAGATAGATAGATAGATAGATAGATAGATAGATAGATAGATAGATAGATAGATAGATAGATAGATAGATAGATAGATAGATAGATAGATAGATAGATAGATAGATAGATAGATAGATAGATAGATAGATAGATAGATAGATAGATAGATAGATAGATAGATAGATAGATAGATAGATAGATAGATAAGATAGATAAGATAGATAGAATCCTTTTCATTTGTCAGACCTTCTGACAATGGCGGCTCTCCTTATTGGCCAGCAGTTTAAATCATCAGCGTAGAGAAGAAAATTTTGAAGGCGATCCAAATCCATGTCTTCGGTGTTCGGTAGCGGCAGCACTCGTGCCTAGACGTTCGTGCGCCTTGCTCTATTTTTTTCGTGATCTATGGGTTTCGTGACACTGCCGAAGTGCATCGCCGGGGCCATGTATATGGGAAAGCGCATAGGGGAGATTTGCTCCTTCATGTGCTGCATTGGCCGTGGCGGCCCCACAAGCATACCGTCGATTTTTTTCAATAAAATAATTCAATTAAATTTCATTAGTTATGCATATAGTTAGTTAATAATCGATGGGCTTTAACGTACCACAAACATTTGTGATTATGAGAGGACACTGTAGTGGAGGGCTCCAGAAATTCCTACCGCCTGGGGAAAGACGGAAGAAACAGGAATGGCAGAAATGTTAACGGGTCTAAGAGGACCGGTGTGCTATCCGTATACACTGGTGACAGAGATGAAGAAGCTTGAAAGACGTTGTTTACCGTGCGCCCAAATATAAGTACTCGATCCTCGAGCATTTTCGCCCAATGAAGAATGCAGCCACCGCGGCCGGTATATAGTTGATCCCTCGAGTGCGAGTCCGCAGTCCAGCACCCGCGGCCGGTTTGACAATCGATTGATTGATATGTGGATTTTAACGTCCCAAAACCACCATATGATTGCGAGAGACGCCGTAGTGGAGGGCTCCGGGAATTTCGACCACCTGGGGTTCTTTAACGTGCACCCAAATCTGAGCACACGGGCCTACAACATTTCCGCCTCCATCGGAAATGCAGCCGGGATTTGATCCCGCGACCTGCGGGTCAGCAGCCGAGTACCTTAGCCACTAGACCACCGCGGCGGGCCGGTCTGACAGTTAATTCGCTCTTATTTTAGGTAAAGCTTGTGTTTCCATGTGGTACGTGTCTTACGTATTTTTTTTTCTAATTGAACTTGGACCAATGATGCAATCATTGACATTCACGCATGTATTTGACATTCATGCATGATCCAGACATTCATGCATGTATTTGGTGAAAATGAAAAAGAGACAATAAACAATATTCTTCTTCTTCTTCTTCAATGCATGTTACAGGCAGGTTACAGTCGATGACTAGGCCGCAATTGCCTGTACGCCCTTGGTTTTTGTTTCGTTTCGTTTGTTGCGCGTATAGCGCCGGAAGTGACGAAACCTGGGCGTACGCGTTCAATCGCTTGATCGGTCGAGCGACATTTTTGTGAGCCATGTTCGCAGGATCCGAGGCGGTGACATGCACGGGCGTTTCCGTCGAAAACGGTTTTGCCAAGCGCGAAACTCCGAGGAGACTGTTTGAGCAATACCCCGGCTGGGGGTGTACGTGTCGTCTTACGAGGCATGTGTATACGAACGCGCGTGCAAGTACGCATACTATAGTGCAACTTGCTGCGGTCTAATTTTATTTTTTACTCCAGTGATACAGCATATCCTTGTTTAGGACGAAACCAAGTACAGTATGGTTTACTGTTGAAGAGAAACACTCGACTGCACGCCATCAATATTCCTGGCCCTCTAAGAACAAGTGGTTTAAGAAACAATCTTCATGCAAGTCAATAGTCTCTCCAACATCATCATATTGATGGTGTGCATCATATTGATGCACACCATCTATATGATGATGATGATATCTTGGGTTTAACGTCCCAAAACCACCGTATGATTATGAAAGACGCCGTATTGGAGGGCTCCGGAAATTTTGACCACCTGGGGTTCTTTAACGTGCACGCCAAATCTGAGCACACGGGCCTACAACATTTCCGCCTCCACCGGAAATGCAGCCACCCCAGCCGCGATTCGCACCAGCGACCTGCGGGTCGGCAGCCGACACACCATCAATATTCCTGGCCCTCTAAGAACAAGTGGTTTCAAAAACAATCTTCATGCAAGTCCATATTCTGTCAAGAGGAGTCGGAACTTACAACCACCAGTAGTCTTATACATATCTAAGCCGCTATGAGTCCGTAAGATAACGAAATCTAAACATGCTGCTCACGCGGGTGTTCCCTTTAACAGTGTACCCGTCTGTACATATCTCGTGGTATGGTATCTGCTCGGTATCCCTGGCCGAGGTTCTGTGCTGCGGAAGGCGAGGTTCCGGGCGCGATTTCTTGACGTCCGACGGGTCTGCGTTTTCGTCGTAGCGGGGTGCAGCCGAGTTACACTTTTGCGTGGCTGCCCAAATAATAAGGGCTGGTGAACGAGAATAATTCGAGTTAGCAGAGTTCGGGCTCGTTATATAGTGATTATCCGATGTGAGACTTTGTCATTGTAAGTCATCGTAACCGAACCGTAACAGTGTTATAGTACGTGATGACGACGTGTGACCTAATATACACTGACCGTTCAATCGTGAGTAAATGCAGAAATCAGGTAATTCGAGAGATCGTTGAGGTGTAGTTGACTGGTAGATGAAGTGACGTACGTGTTTGAAAATTGGAAATTGCTTTTTTTAAGGAGACAGCTGCGTTTGCTGCGTCGTGATAACACTTGTTGCGTCACGGGCTTTTAGCTATATGTAGGGCTGCTTGTTTCCAGACGAACTACTGTTGTAAGGCAGCGCTCACGTGACGAGCTTCGCTATCTTCCTCTCGTGCGCTTTCACCCCGTATCATGCCAAACCGAGAAGCCCTAACGGCTACCCCGTCGAAGCCACAAAACTTTGGGGGATTGAGAGATTTGAAAAGGAGGACAAACAAGTGCAGGAAATGTTTTGAAATAGAAAAAAGAGATTACCAAATGAGAGGCAAGGATGTTAAGTATCGTCGGCCGGCTTTCCCCGCGACGTCCCTCTTTACATCTCGCTCAGTCCAGCGACACCAAGTTTCTGTCGTAGGGAGCGTCGCTAACTTGGCCAACCACACAGAGAATGAAAAAAAAAAAACTCTCAACAAAGCCACTACACGAGTCATTTTCATTTCTTACCCCTTGAAACGACAGTTTTTCCTTCATTACGCGTCCTTGCTTCCGCGGTCTAGAGTGCTTTTTACCAAAGTCGGCTACAGCGTGATTCAGTCGAATTTTGATACATGGAGGCCGCTAATAAGTGTCCCTATAGCATCGCATAATGTGTATCAAGGCGCTGCATTTACTAGAGTCACGCTTATAGAGAGACTCCCAGTGCAGCTCGTCATTCGAGAATTTCGATATTCGAGTTAGTTGAGCTTGAAAAAGTTCGCAGAATAGAGCAGGGCAAAATAAAAAAAAGGAAAGGAAACGGCAGCAGCAATGCAGTTTCGATGAACACGTTAACATGACCCACATGTTCTTTTTTTTTTTGCTTCCATATCGAGATGTAGGAGCGACTAGCAGACCACAGGCATTCAAAGCAGATTTGGAGCGGAACAAGAGATTTCGTTTTGCGTGGTACCGCCCCTTGTACTCGAACTGGTTTGTAAAAAAAAATATTTAAAGCGTTTTTCAATATATCCATCACCCTGTCTCTTTCTCACTCTCTTTTACTCGTTGCGTCTCGACTACAGCGCAACAGGACAAGAAAAATTACTTTTTTTCTACACTCACACATTATAGAAGAGAAGGGCCAAATGCACGTTCTTTACGCTCGGTCGGCCGGCTACTTTGTAGCGCCCCCTATCGTGCATGCGTGTTTCTGAAAGCCTTACCCCGTCAATATGGCTTCGCAGCACTACTTGTGATTCCTCGCTGGCTGTGAATTTATACTGTATGACGTTTCTCCAGCGGCACACCCATGGATATATCTGCTAAGCGAGACTTTTCTGTTTTTTTTTCGCTTTAATGCATTGTTTGCAAGCCCAGATTGCACACTCAATCTGAATTGTAGCGAAGTGGTTTTTTTTTTCTTAGGCCCTAAGGCGTCAGTCAGTCTACTCGGCTGAGTCAATGGAGACAAACAGAGCCACAACTGCCGTGTGCCTTTGGTATATATTAGTATTTTCTTATTAAAAAAGATTCGTTGAATGTCAGCGCTTTCTTCGCAATCATCGCCCGGTGGCTGGTTTCGTTTTGCTTGTTGTGTATAGCGATGGATCGATACCAACCAGTCAAGCTAACGACACTTATGTTCTTTAGCCGAGCGTTTCGATTCGTTTCTGCAAACAGAGCTGTCAACATAGACAAAACCAAGCGTGCTGAAAAAAAAAAACTTGAAAACACCACTCCTGCGCGTAAGGCGCAGCACAGTCACACCGAAAGCTAGAAGAGCGGCCTTTCAGAAGCTTTTCTAATCACTCTTTGTGTAACTACTGCAAGCACACTTGCTTGATACCCACTAGGGCTTAATGATAGTTTTTTCAGGGCAGTAGGCTGGCTTTCGCTATGCTATTTTTCGTCATTCATCTGAGAAGTGTGGTATCCGCTAAACACCTGCAAGGACTTTTGTGCCAATTGTTCATGCAGTATAGTTGACGACGACGAAGAATCATGTCTGAAGTGGGTATGCGCCACAGTTAATAGGAGAACAATAACAAGCTTTTGTAATGGGTTCGAGCATTGAACGATCCACTCGTTACGTTATTCGCATTGTACGACGACTGGTTGTTCTTTCGCTGTTTTAAAACGCTTCACAACTCGTATTAACGCGATTGCTTTCCCGATATAAAGCCTGCCTAAGGCAATTTCGCTAGCAAGTCCCAAACACCGGCGTAGTTCAGTGGTAGAAAACATGGCTGGCACCCAGTGTACCCGGGTTCGAGCCCCGCTGTGTCATTGGCACTGGGTCTTTTTCTAATTTTGTGTGATGTGGTTACGGACACCGGCGGCGGCGGCGGACAGCTGTACGGTGACGCGTGACTCGACTTGGGATCTCATAACACCTGTCGCTGTAATAAAAGCTCGTCTGCTCGGGGAACGGTTATCTGTAGCTTAACAATCGTAGGTGCAAACTACATGGAAAGACGCGGTTGTGATACAAATTACACATAAAAACATGATAGATAGATAGATAGATAGATAGATAGATAGATAGATAGATAGATAGATAGATAGATAGATAGATAGATAGATAGATAGATAGATAGATAGATTTGGGTGGGTGGATGGATAAATGGATTGCAACTCGGAGTCCCCGAAAGAGAGACGAAAGGGAGAGAAATTATTTACTTTCGAAATAATTGTCCAGAACAAATTTCAAGATTTTGGCAGTATTAAGTGCGGATAAATTTAACGGACCCACGCTGTGGTCACTTGACGTAACGTAGTCTAAACTACACGTAAATTAGAAAAAAAAGGGAAGCACACCAAAAATAGAAAGATCTGGAAAGGAAAAAAATTATAACGAGAAATAGAAACGCATATAAATAAATAGAAAGACAGAAAAAAAACTGAGAAAATGTAAAGAAAGAGAGGTAAACATGGTTGCCCGGCTTCGCACCGCCTAAGGCTTCTTGGTAGCACTATACAAAGAGAAGTTGACCTAATTTTTGTTTTCGTTTTTTGTGGATCGTGAATTTCTATGTTCTCAGTTAACAGTATGTTATGTGCATTGAAAGTTATTTACTTTCTAATTATGTGTTCTTTAAAACTACTGTATCTCCATAAAGTAGAAAAAATCAGCCTGGTAGTGTTGTGGCCGGCTTTTGTAAATTTGTCATAGTTTTTCCCATTTTTCATCTGTTATTGTAGTCGTTATCGTTTTCATTAGCTCTGATTTTGAGATATATCCGAATCGCACACTTATCCGGCCCGCTATCCATGATTTCCCCTCTGTGGAGCAAGGAAAACAACACAGGTGATTCCTCCCAACACTGGATACACGCCGGATGCCCCCGGGCCGTATCTGGGAACGCGGACCCTCAAAATCAGCCGGCAAGCCATGGCCAGGCCTAAAAAATTGCCGGCGAGGAGCCCCGTGCACTCGTTTATTGATCACGTTCCTCCACCGCCTCCCCCCGCTCACCCCGACCAGCTGGTTTGGCGTCTGTCTGTCCAGCCATGGTTCCACACTTCGACTGCGAGCGTTATCCGCATAACTGCGCGACTGGTGTTTCCACGCGGAGATTAACATCGGCCGTGTTACCGTTGGGTGTAACTTATTCGTACCATTTTTTTTTGTTAGATGCGGAGCATCTAATACTCGAGGCTTGTAGTGCGGCGCCGTCCGCAAGCTTCCTCCTCCTTCTTCCACCATCTCTGCATCCCTTCCTCCTCTACACACCGCGCGCGCTTCACTCCTCCACCATCTGTGCCCCCTTCCTCCTCTACACACCGCGTTCGACATCTACAATTCTCCTGATTCTCCAGTGGACGCGCATGCGCCGTCGCGCTTCGAGAACATTCAACAGCTGACAGTGCATGCGCCGTCGCGCTGTATATATACTCAAGGTCGGCGCTCGCTCGCTCAGTTGCCGCTCGTCGGTTGGTTTGTACGGCGCGTCGACGTCCAAGGTCGCGGTGAAATGAATTCCAACGAGTCCACAAACACAATGATCGACGTCCCTTCGACCAGCGCCGCCCTTTCGCATACGTGTGTACGTGTTCACTCATTTAACACCCCCTCCTACAACCACGTTAACCAATTTAGCCATCGACCCAAGTAAGTCGCACCTTAACACCCCGTTAACGAATTATATGCTCCGCATCCTCCTCAGTGTTCCCCCGAGGGAAGCTGCGGGCAATTTTATGCCTGAAAAGAGTTGCTATAGATATTGCCCAGTGCGTTTACAACAAATGTGACTGGAACGCGCTACCGGCTTCCTTACCTATTCGTTTTTCTTGCGTGTTATTGAACGTATAGCCGTTCGCCAACTTGAAGCCAGAATGTGTTGCGATGAAAGAACAAGATAAGGGTTAGAACGAGATAAAGAGGAAGGCCGAGAGGTTAAGCAGATAATAGCATGCGGTTTGCTACCCAGGCTGTCTGATTCCCCCCCCCCTTAGGTCACGTGGATACCACCCTCAAGTTCTTCCTTTAGTTCCGTTAATGCACACGGTATGTCATAAAATTATAAATAATTTTACTGCGACCTAGCCTCCGCTTCTGTCTGATAGGGCACCCACCAGGTCGCCGTCACCCAATATAGATGCTTTTTTCTGACGTATGATAAAGGGACCTCGCAATACTTTTTTTTAGATCAGCAAGAAAACGCTGCTTATCTTAACTTGAGCCGTCCTAGAACACGCGAGCCAAGCATTATAGTGCATCATGCGACATTGAGTTACAATTATCAAAGTCAGATAAACGTTGCTCGCTCTTATCGAGAAAACACCATGTGTACTGAAAGCCCATTTGGCCGCTCTGAACATCGCGGTTGCTAAGTTACCATCGCCGCCGCGGAATGACGTCACATGTCCGCGCAATGTCTCGCGATTACGCTTGAAGTTATAACCTGCGCCTTCCAAAAAAAAAAAAGGAAGCGCTTAAGGTCATCGCGTACCGTATGACCGTAACATTTGTTCGTAATACGACCGTAACATTTCTTCGTAACATGACCGTAATATTTTACCGTAATTGATTGATTGATATGTGGGGTTTAACGTCCCAAAACCACCACATGATTATGAGAGACGCCGTAGTGAAGGGCTCCGGAAATTTCCACCAACTGGGGTTCTTTAACGTGCACCCAAATCTGAGCACACGGGCCTACGACATTTCCGCCTCCATCGGAAATGCAGCCGTATATTTTACCGTAATAATACCGTAATATTTGTTCGTGATATCACCGTAATATGCGTTTGTAATATGACCGTAATACGTAATACTTGTTCCTGTTATGAGCGTAATATTTGTTCGTCTCACAGTCTACGGGATTCGCAAAATTTGATTGATAAACAACAACATTTTTTTTCTTATCTTGGTTCCTGATTAATGACACCATATGAAAACAACGGTGACGTCATCAACTTAGGCCCGCCGCATCAACTTCGGTTGCCCCGCCGCGGTGGTCTAGTGGCTAAGGTACTCGGCTGCTGACCCGCAGGTCGCGGGTTCAAATCCCGGCTGCGGCGGCTGCATTTCCGATGGAGGCGGAAATGTCGCAGGCCCGTGTGCTCAGATTTGGGTGCACGTTAAAGAACCCCAGGTGGTCAAAAATTTCCGGAACACTCCACTACGGCGTCTCTCATAATCATATGCTGGTTTTGGGACGTTAAACTGGACAAATTATACAATCAATCAACTTAGACCCAATAATAGTCTCGTCGTAAAAGATAACTACATCGCAGGCCTTCTTCAAGCTGACTGAAAATTCACGTGCGCGGCATTGTTTGGGTGGTCGCGGGATGAAATCCTGCCGCGATGGCTGCATTTTCCATGGAGGGCGAAAATCCTTGAGGCCGGTGTGCTTAGATTTAGGTGCACCTTAAAGAGCACCAGATAGTCGGAATTTTCATAGCCTTCTATCACGGCGCCTCTCAGAATCTTGCGGTAGTTTTTGAACGTTAAACACCAAACAATTATTATTATTATTAAGTATTCCATTTGTTTCTCTCTTGTTTAAACACTTCTTCTGGTTGATAATTATTTCTAGTGGCACCCCGTTTCAAGTTGGACTGCGGTTTTCGTGAACTAATTATTTACCTTTCGTTTGTGAACATACAGTTTTCTGCAACATTTAGTGGACGGAGTTCTGGCGCTGCAATCGTTCAGCATTCATGGGAGGGTTCGGTACCACTTTGATTTATCCAAGGTTCGTGCCTATGGCTTACAACGCACTTGTAACGTTTTTCTTATTGTCGTTACGACTTTTATTTTGTATAAAAGACTGACTCGTCGTGAACCTCGGTAGCTCATCAGAATCGTCCTGCCTTAGTATGAACGATTCTGATGAGCTCGCACATTGCTAAACTACTGAGGGCAGAAGTTGCATTGCTAAACCTTGCCGACCTTCGACTTGGCATAAAGTGGCTGCAGGCCTAACGGAGCCGAAAGAGTGGAGCTTAGGCAAATCCATCTGCGGGTCATCATTTGCTGGCTAAATCGCCATGACTTGCACCTCCCATTGGCACAAGCGTCACAATTTCTTCATTATGAAACTCTATTACTTGTATATGTGTACAAAGACCAGTATTCGAAACGCTCTTGCGCTAGAAACGTTCGTAAAAGGGAAATCCACCCGTTGCGGCAATGCTCTTACCCTTAGTTTCCTCGCGCCCGCGCATTTCCCTCTCAGCTTCCTTTTTCCTCCTCACTCTCGTTTTTCCGCCCGCGCGCGTGTCCACCGCCACGCGGCTCTGCGTCGCCGCACGCGGGCAAACGCCGCTACTCTCTTTTTACTCCGCTTCCTTTCCTTCGGTCATTCGCGTACTCTTTCTTTCTCTTCTCTCCTCCAGCCGTTTCCTTTTGATTCGCTCCTTCTCTCCGCTCCGGCGGCCAGTTTGGTTTGAACACGGCGGCAGCTGGCTCGGTCCGCCAGTCGCACGAGTGCAATCGCCAACCACGGTTGCTCTTACTCGCGTTGTCCGTACTCTACTCTTTCACTCCGATCTCGTGTTGCGCGATTCCTTTCGCTTTTTAGAGTGGGGCTACTCCTAGTGAAGCAAGCCGTTCTCCCGGGCGCCGCCGGTGCGTATCAGTGCGTGTAGACGCTTACGAACTGTACATAAACCTCCCCGGCAAAAAACGTGCCTCGTCGTCTTTTCGATTGCCGACGGCGGCGCGGTGGTGGATTCCGCCGGCGCCGCCGCCGAAATTGACATTGCCCCGCGTCAGACGTCGTTGACATGGCCGTGATTGATACTGACGACGTAGTCGTGCAAGTGGCCCCTTCGTTGTCCCCGGCAGAGACGGCAGGAAGAAGAGTAATCGGTGACCGGTGTTGGAATAGCCGTCGCTGCAGCACTTCCCGCGAGCCGCTGCTGATTCTTCTTGCTCGGCGTGTCGTCGTCGATCAACGACGAGATCATTCGACGACGGCGTGGGGAATTGACGACAACGACGGGTTGTGCGTCAGCTGTCACTGTTGCCGCGAACGGGACGACATCTTCGTCGAGAGGTGAGCCCGGGTTCGTTGTTTCCGGAACGGGAGGCGAAGTGGCGCGTTCCGAAAGTTCGTTTCGCAGGGTGTACACAGCCCCCATAATTTAAATCCCGGTCGCATGTCGATGGAAGCGGAATGCTGGAGGACCGTAATGCTGTGCGATCTTAGTGCACGTTCAATGACACTAGAAATTCTCAATTTATGGAATTCTTTGCTACGACATGTCTTACAATCATAACGCAATGTTGTCAAGTAAGACCCTGCAAATTATGTCATTAAGTTGGCACGCCACCATCAGAGGCGTGTCGTTAAAGTAACCGTCGATTTCGCGCTTGAGGTGAATGAAAGCATTCACTTGTTGGCGATTTGGCGTAATTGAGATAACAGGTGGTCCAAAAAGAACACTTATAATAAACTAAACATGAACGGAATAGATAGAACAGTTGTCGTTACAGGTGCGAGATAATGATGCTTACAAAACGGGGCCACAGTACGTGAAAATGTAAACGAAAAAAAAAGCTAGGATGCTGGATTGAAATATACGGGTGTGAGACAACACGTGATTGCAAAAAGACGAGTTACGTGAATTATGGGTCTAGCACCGTTTCAAGCGAAGTATACCAATAGATAACCCCATTGTCAGTGCTAAAAGCAGCATGAAATTGTCGGCACGTTTTTTTTTTCTGTTACCCAGCAATAATTTTTTTTTGCTTCGTGCATAGATTAACCAGAGCGATTAAACACTTGCTCTCATACACTTGTCAGTTATATGGAACTCTTGGCAGCTACCTTTCATATTTTAAGTCACCGATGGAGTTTCGGACGTTGCGATGTGGGAATTCATACAGTAAACTGTCCGCCGTAGCGGTGTGGCGGTTACGGTGATCAGCTGCTTACGTGAATGTCGTGGTTTCGACCCCGGATGCGGCGGTCCCATTTCGACGGAGACGAAATTCTTGAAGCCCGTGTACCGCGCAATGCCAACGATCGTTGAAAAACACTAGGTCGACAAAACTTTTCGAACCTCCCTCCGCTGTGTCTCTCATAATAATATCGTCGTTTTTGGACGTAAAACCCTCCCTGTCTTACTATTAGCAGCGCAGTAAAACATATCCCTTGCGGTACCATGTGCTCAGATTTGGGTGCACGTTAAATAACACCCAGGTGGTCGAAATTTCCGGAGCCCTCCACTACGGCGTCTCTCATAATCATATGATGGTTTCGGGACGTTCAACCGCATATCGATTAATTATTCCTTGCGTTAGCACTTTTGTACGTTTATCTCACTGGATAGGTAAGAAAAGAACAGGGATAATAATGAAGGTGGAAATCATGATCTCTTTATTCGTTTATTAGATTGATAAGAAATATCAGTTAGCTACAGTGGCGGAGCCGATCAGTCTAAAAAAAATATTCAAGCAGATCTGTGACCCTGTGTGCTGAACTTGTCTGCACGTTACTTCTCCCGCGACAAATCGGCTTACAATAACCGCTGCCCCCTACCGCACATTGACAGGGGCGTAAGCGGAATTTTTTTTTTTGGGGGGGGGAGGGGGGGTGCACCTTCTTGATTTCGAGTTGGAACGAGGTAGTGACGTTTAGTCATGCTAGTAATAAATTACTTTACTAATTATTCTCGTAAAATCTGCCAATATTACAATAGAAATTACAGCTGACCAAAAGTAGTCACTTACAATACTATTAATGTTGAGAAGTGCCGAAATTACATAGAGTATAATTTATTAAACTATTCATTATTCATTCACTACTCACGTACGCTTTATTTACAGTGCACATACATCGAAATATCAGACTCCAAATTCTCACGCTTGAAGAATGGCGCTCAGACTAACTTGTATTGGTTAGTCTTATTGCGTTTTTGAAGGTCGCGGGATCGAATCCCTGCTGCGGCAACCGCATTTTCGAGGGCGGCGAAAATGTTGAGGTTTGTGTACTCGGAGTTAGGTTACGTTAAAGAAGCCCACGCGGCCGAAATTTGTGGGGCCCTCCCACGAATTTCGGCCACCTGGGGTTCCTCAACTATGGCGTCTCTCAAACTATGGCGTCTCTCATAATCATGCCGTGATTTTGGGACGTTAAGCCCCAGATATTATTACTATCTTATTGCGTTTTGTGGTCAATTATTTCATGACTTAGGAGAAGTGAAAACATTATATCTTGGTGAGAAAGGTTGGGAAACTAATCAGCAATTATTGTTTTTCAAATTACTAGTTTAAGATAATTCGTTACATCAGAAATATTTTCTGTCCACAAAAGCGATTAAGTACGTTATTTATTACAGCAAACGAAGGAGGGAAAATTGTAAGGGCTCGTTTCTTTTTTTCTTTGTTAGACACAATACGAGTTGGAACAGACAATTATGTCAATGAAACTATGGGGTACGTTATTTGTACCAATTTATGGTACAAATGTGAATAAAGTGAAAAGGACGAAAAGACAACTTTCCGCCGGCAAGGATCGAACCTGCAACCTCCGTATCGCGCGCCCGTGACGCGAACAGGCCGAAAAAAGAGTGTTCCGCATTCGGCCGCCATGGGTAAGGTCGGCGCTGACTAACATCCCCTGGTTTAAGTGTAGTAGTGTACCTAATGATGTGTACGGGAAATGACCGCCGCGGTAGATCATTTGTCAAGAGCGTCAGACGCGTAATTCGAAGGTGGCAGGTTCGACCCCTGCTAGCATCAAGTTATCTCTTCACCGACTCCTCTTTGTTCACATTTATATAATAACTACAACAACTAACATCCCCTCTACTTTCTTTGACATTAATGTTTGCAAGTTCTCAACAATACTATAGTAAAAAGTAATTTAATTTTTTTTCTAAACTCTCAAGTATAATGCGTTCACTGAAAAGTCTGGCTTTTCAGGCTTACTTGGCTATAGAGGAAAGCTGAGCAGCGGCACCAACCTATCGTGGAGGCCTCCGCCCACACTACCTGCCTGCTCATAATGTCAATTACCCGTTAGCTTGCAGACTGCGAGGTAAGTTAGTAGGTAGTTAACAAACGAAAACGTAGGTGGGGCTGCATGCTCAAACACTGCGTGTGTGAAATAACGACTCTGTGTGCACGCGTGGGTGAACTTTACGCTGAACAGGGAAGTTTCTGGAACAGTGCCACAGAGTTGCCTCTTTCCGAGCTCGTCACCGTCACTCTTCTCTGCAGTGTATATACCGTACGCCCACGTTAGTAGAACGTCCCGGAGGACTTCGAATGTACCGTGCTCACTGAGGTTTAGGGCAGCAACACCGCGACGACTTCTGTGCGAGCCGGGGTGTCGGTAGTATAGGGAATCTATCGATCTCTGCCAGAGGCTGACGACGTATACTTCAATGAAACCAGGAGAACGAAGCGAATGTTACTGCAGCTTCGCACTATAGTGGCGCCGAGCGTAGAAGTGTCGAGTAGGGCGGCGTTCTTTGGTTCGCTTTTTTTTCTTTCTTCTCTCTTTCTCGTTTCCCTGTTCTCCCTGTTTTCTGTGCCTTTTCGTATCTGTTTACTGCTGTTGATTGCCCCCTCTCCCTACTTCTTTTTCTTCTTTCTGTGTCTTTCTTTCCCTCGCTCATTTTCTTTTTCTCTCTTTCTGTATTTTTTCCCTTCGTTTATCTTCATTCTCTCTTTCTCTTTGTTTATATACTACGCTTTCCTTTTCCCTCACCCTCGCGTTCCCTTCCCTTGCACCTCGCTATATTATGTTATACAAGGCTCCACCAGCGTGACTAGATTGCCGAGAGGTGAAGACGCTCGCCCTCGAATCGTAGGTGCACGGGTTCGAGTCCCACCTCGGCGATTTGTTATACCGGTAATTTCTCTTTCCGTTTCTTTTGTTAGGTTTCTTTCCCTTTTTCTCTCTCTCCCGCTGTGCTCGTTCTTCTAACTTGCGAGAGTTAATGCGTTTCACGCCTGACAATCGGCGCCCGTGTTCTGGTAGCGAAGCGGAAAACGAAGAGGCCAATGAGATTGCGGGCCGGCTCACGGCGATCCCGTTCTCTGTTGACGGCGAATGGATTAACTAAAAGCTTAACTGACCCGCTGTAAAAGCCGCCGAAACGACCAAATTTACGGATCTTCCACGCAAGTCACATACGTCTTCACGCAAGAGTCCCGCATATAGTCTTCACGCCTGTCGCATCGGCACAAGTCGATAGTCACATAGTCTTGACGCAAGTCAAATCGTCACAAGTATGTCACATAGTTTTCGCGAAAGTCATATCGTCACAAGTCGCAAGTTACGTAGTCTTCACGCTAGTCACAAGAATGTCACATAGTCTTAACGAAAGTTATATCGTCACAATTCGTAAGTTACGTAGTCTTCACCCAAGTCACGTCGTCACAAGTATGTCACATAGTCTTCACGAAAGTCATATCGTCGCTAGTCGCAAGTTACGTAGTCTTCACCCAAGTCACGTCGTCACAAGTATGTCACATAGTCTTCACAAAAGTCATATCGTCGCAAGTTACGTAGTCTTCACGCAAGTCACGTCGTCACAAGTATGTCTCATAGTCTTCACGAAAGTCATATCGTCACGAGTCGCAAGTTATGTAGTCTTCACCCAAGTCACGTCGTCACAAGTATGTCACATTGTCTTCACGAAAGTCATATCGTCGCAAGTTACGTAGTCTTCACGCAAGTCACGTCGTCACAAGTATGTCACATAGTCTTCACGAAAGTCATATCGTCGCAAGTTACGTAGTCTTCACGCAAGTCACAAGTATGTCACATAGTCTTCACGAAAGTCATATCGTCATGAGTCGCAAGTTACGTAGTCTTCACGCTATAGTCACATGGTCACAAGTTGAAGATCACGTATGTTTTTCACACAATTAACGCGGCACATTACAGTATATAGGGAGCGCGCATGTATCGATCTTTCTATGCCTGTATAGGAAGCCACGCCTAATATTTTCTGTAAGCACGCTTACTGTGTAGTTCTATAGGCCACCGAAAGAGATTTACGCATAATCCAGGGCCACATGGCGGTGTCCAGATGTACGCCCGTGGATCTACCTGCAGGCGGGTTTATGAAGAGTGATCGTTTTAGCGTGGATCAATAAGGGAGGCCTACAAAGGTAATCTCCATTGTTTCGGGAAGGAGACAACGATTCCGCGTTCTCTCCGAACAGCGCGCACATACGCGAAAGTAAATGGCTATTGTGAAGAACCATCGATATATATCACGTGCGTGCTTCCTGCCGAATGCCACACGCTGGTTGGATGGGATAGATCGTTATAAGCTTATATAAGCGCGTGCCGTGCAGATATTACAGTAGGAAGCGTTCATTGAGAAAAAAAAATAGCTGCTTCGCGGCAAATGTCGTCCAAACATGATAGTCTTTTGCCGGAGCTTGTGCAGAATCCAGGCCCACTGCCAGGTGGCACCACCATAGCGTTGGCAGAGAGCTTTTTCGTGCATAGCGTCACATTTTTAGCGCAGTGTAAGGTTCACTATAGTCTTTAGAACTACGCATCTATGTATTTTCTAGAAAAGGAACACACCTAATACTCACGTATTGATGTTGCTCCTCATATATGCGTAATATTTGCTTTTTGATCGACAATGTTCACAAGTGTGAAGGCAGCCACCAGTTCAAGAGGGCCTGGCGCTAAAAAAAGTGATTAAACATTGGCTGGTGGCGTTTGGCTGAATCGTGTGACGAACAGACAGACAGACAGAACAAGATGTTTGCGTTCAAGTATCCCAAGAAATACTATCGTCTTTTAAAACCTCGCAAAGTAGCATTCATGAAGCTTGGAACAATCGTCGTCTAGACGAATGCATATATTGCTGGGTGCCAGACATTCTCTAGTTGGTTAGAACTTAAGCCTGGCCCATATAAGCGCCACCCACAAAATGGTCATTTGCCTGAGGTACACCGCCATAAGAATGTCACCTGCTGAGTTGCCCTCGAGTCTCAAGTATTTTGTATGTGTTCATGTAAGTACAAGGCGAACTAAAAATGATTGTCGATTATGAGTAAACTATTATTTTTTGTCGATTATGTGGCATGATGTCAGGGTATTTGATGAAATTCGCCAGCTGATCTCGGCTTACCAGTTACCTATTTGGCACGACGCTAACCGGGTCTCTTCAGCATACACATTTAATTAAGCCCATGGCACCCAGTTTTCGATGTGTGTTATGTGGGTCAATCTTTGTGCCCTTACACTAAAGCTGTCAAAATTTAGTATAAGCATTTATATTATAAACAATTATTTTTTATAAACACGCCAGCGGTCTGACTGTTGGCTAGAATAGTGCACTCGTGAGCTGCAAGCTGCTTTTTTTTTTTTTGCAAGCGTCTGCACTCTGGTCAAAGATTTTGTTCCGTGGTCTGCTGCGCGCGCAATTGGTGTATTTCAGCTTCCTTCAGCTTAGCGTTTCTTCAGCTTAGCACTATTCAGCTTAGCACGTTCCTTCAGATTAGCTTCCTTCAGCTTAGCTTCCTTCAGCTTAGCACTATTCGTTGCGACTGAAACTTTGCTAGAAGACGGCGCCACTGCTCCATGCCGCCCACGAAGTCACACGTGTCGTGGCAACATGGCGGCCGCTTATGGTGGACGGAGTAATAACGAGTGACTTTTAGGGCTGATTTTGCGCTGAAATGTGTGTTTTTTTTTACCGTCTGCTTTTCATACATGCCCAAGCACAGTAGGCCCCTCTATCTCCTACTTTTCACCTATTACCACAAACTTTGGGGGGATCGTGTCTTGTTCCTTTCAATCGTATACTGCGTAACGTGCTAGATAAAACCAGGAAACCAGACCCTTCTCGGCCATTCCTGGTTATATCTTGTCTTTTACCAGAAAACTGAAAGATGGGAGACTGGGTGAAGTTGTGACGGTAATGTAAGCCTTGACGTTCCTTCAACACAGAAACTATCGTGAGTTGCGCAACTACACAGGACACACGAGAAGGAACGGACGAGAATGGGCGTGTGCATGTTTTCGTCTGTTCCTTCTCGTGTGTCCTGTTCAGTTGCGCAACTCGTGATGGTTTCTATCTCAAAATACCGACTCGCTCAACAGTGAACCTATGGAGTTCTTCTTAAACAAAAGCAGAGCAGACTTTGTCGTATGCGTGTCTCTTTCTTCTTTCTTTTTTGTGTCGCTTCTCTCACCACTGCATTCATAGGACCCCAGAGATGCTCACATCATTTCAAAGCAACGAAGGGGCGGCCTTCAAAGACGCGGTTATTGTGTAGGTGGCCTTCAACCACAACACAGAAGAAGGCTGGATGCAGGGCTCTTATATCTAATTGGAGGAACACGACGTTATCGCCATTTGTAGTTTCGGTGACGTGCGCAATGAACCTTCCCTTCTGAGGTCGGATCCCACGACTGGTCTTAACCTTCCTTACGATGAATCTTATTGAAGGTGCACATATTGTTCAACCGTGTACTAGTTCGAGAAAATAAGGTGGATTACTGTGATTACGGTCTGGACAAATAACTAGGGGGAAAAATGGCAGCTCCCACCTATGCACCTTGCAATGGGAATCAACATTATGCGAAGCACATTGAGGGAAGGTAACCGTGCTGTAAGTTTTTTTTTATTCAGCGACACGTCGTGAAATGATGCTAAATGTGTGTATAAATGTTGCACGCGCACACATATGTTGAAGAGTTGCAGATATTTATATAACCAGTTCTTCGCACTTGCGCAATGATGCCAACAGAAACATGAGTATTAGCAACACCAGAAGCGATAAGCTGATATGAAGCGCTGGTGCTCGTGAGGATGGTAGCCCTGTACACTGCTAAATAAATAAACTTCAGTGCATGGCACCTAACTACAATTTACGTTAGCCAAACGTGACGGGTGTATCACAGGAGTACATATGTAACGTTCATAAAGTTGGATAACCAGCACTGCAACCGCAGTTCACGTTTCACGAACGTTAGGTTCTATTTGAAAAGTAGTTCCGAGACCTGTCGTCTCTGAGGTATAGAATGCTTGATTGCCACTCAGAATGCATGGGTTCAATTCCCGCTGGGACCCTGACAGTTATTCTTAGGATTCGTTGGGTCAACGCTGCCGATGTCAGGTTCTTCTTATCGCTCACGCTTTGAAATTGCCCATGCGTGTTCTCGTCGTTCCTGGATAGATACTAGGTGTCAGTCACCTGTGGAACATACCCGCATGCCAGTGGCACATACCCGGCCTTCGGGTATGTGCCACTGTCTGACTGGAAGCGTTTGACGACGTACTCGGTGATATTTTGACACTATTCATGTCTTGACCAGCGCGTCATATTCGTCAAACCAGATTGCCCTCACTACTAATTTTGGTTCGCGCCAAGTCAAGGGAGTGATCACGAGAGCAACCAGACGTAAGCGGGTAGATAGATAAATAGATGGGTAGATAAATACGCAGATAGACGCTGAAATCTGCATACCAAGAAAGATATTATGAATCTGGAACGTATTAACAGAAAGGCTGTAAGGTTTATTTTTGGCAAATATCGTAGGTTTGATTCCCCGACCACCTTAATGCAATTAAACGACATTTCTACTTTAGAAGCTCGGAGAAAGTTCATTCGTCTTTCCTTTCTTTACAATTGTTTGTGTGGTATTGTAAAAATTGATCTCCCTGACTGTGTTAAACCGCTCTCAGTACGACATACTCGTCATGGTCATGAACATGCTCTAACCCCAATTTTTACCCGATCAAATGCTTTTAAATATAGTTTTTTTCCTAGAACTGTCGATGACTGGAATTGTTTGCCGTGTGACATCTTTCATTCTAATAACTTTCTTGGTGACCTTGAGTGTCACCTTTTTTCTTAACCTTTTGTTTCTTTTGTATTGTTGTCTGTTGTTTTCTACAATTACGTTTTGATGTATCCACTCCTGCTTGGGCCAGCACATTGGCCTGCAGTATTGTGAAATAATAAATAAAATAAATAAATAGGTGCTTGCAGTTCGCAAAGAAATGCTTCGAATTTAAAAAGAAAGCAAAAATAAGGCACCAACTAACAGTACAGCAGCGCTCATTCGGCGTTTTTTGGTGGCATGAGCAATGAGGGATACTTTTGCTTGTCTTCCGACTACTTCCAGTCTTGTTGCTGGAGTTCCGTACATCCAGAAAATGTGTTTACAAAATTAAACTGGTGCGTAAAATTGATGAATTGAAAGGCTGTGAAATTGAGCTCGTTGGTTTGACTTCATATGAGGGAATTGCGCGAACATGCTGGACGCATGCGTTGAGCCACCCGCCCCCCCCCCCCTTTTTTTTTCATCATTTCCATTTCCCAAAAAGAGTATATATTTGTGCACCTGCGGAATAGAAGATATAAACAGGCAAAGTGCCTGCAGTTTGCTATGGAATGCTTCGCACTTAAAGCAACACCCCTTGAACAAGAAAACAAACAAAATGTTCAGGGTATTATCTGTCGTAGCCTTTTTTTTTTACTCATCAATTATTGATTACGCCGAGTCTTAAATCAAGCGTAAAATCGCAGTTGTGGTGTCATGGGCGCGATGCGGCGGGAGGGGGGGGAGGGGGGTGGCGCGTAACCCCATGTGACCTTCATCTGAACTTTGCGCACTCTATATAATCTATCGCTTCCCTTCCTGCTCATTAGAAGGGACGTGATATTACAACGGCGTTACACAAGTGGATTAGTGAGCGCCATGTGGGAAAGTTTGCGTCGGAGAATACCCACTCTCAAGGGGTGGAAGAGGATGAAGAGGAGATTACGCACAAATTCGCGAATGAACACCCCACCCTCCCTACTGTCCACGGAACACTGGCACGCGTGAAATAACAATAATAGACGGTTGGGCACACACGCACGGAACAAAATCTCATTCGTTCCTCATATGCTTTTTTCTCATTAGCTTTTTCTCTCCCTCACCAATGGCGCTCCTAACAACCATCCTCTTCCCCACGTCACCTTTCTTCCTAAAAACCCCCTAGACTTTTCCCTTATTTTTTATTTCTCTCTCTCTTTCTCTCAACAAAAACGCGCCAAACGAATCTCCTTCTGTTGACCTCTTCCTTTTTTCCCAACAGCTCCTGTATTGTCCCTTTGCTTTCCTTCTCCACGTTAAACGTGTCGATAGTTATAGCGCGAGAACAGAACCATGACAAAAGGACAAGAAGGCTTGTCTCCTTATTGTCCCTTTGTCGTCGTTCTGTTCTCGCGCTATAACTATCGTCCCGACATACCAACTAGCCCAAACCGCCACACATCTAAGTTGAATGTGTCCCTCAAATTGCTCCTGTCTGTGCACCTTCTCCCTTCATGGTGCCTTTTATAGTCTCCCCTTCTCTCTTCGGCCTCGGCGAAGGCACTGCATTCCTCCTCTTCAAGTACCGTCTCTTCCAGGCAACCCTATAAACTCTTCCTTTCTCTATTTCTCTCTCTCCCTTCTCTCTCTCTCTCTCTCACCAGAGGCCCTCATCAGAGCCCTTCTTCTTTCAACCTCCACTCTCACCCTCTTTCTCCCTCACCAGAGGCACGTACGTCCTTGGCTCTCGCGGCAAAGATCAGAGACTTAATTGGAGACCAGTGACGCGGTGAGGATAAATGATTATGGCCGGTGCCTCTGCCGCCGGAGGGCGTGCGTGATTCTCGAGCCTGGTGTGATACGCCACGCGCAGCCATCATCGGGAGTACGCTGTTTTAACCGGATTATACGCCCTCTTAATGTCTCGTCGCGCCCTAATTAGTCAACCGGGAATGACCTCTTCATTAGTGACGAGATATATGCTATCGTTTTGTTCGCTTCTAAACTCTCTTTAAAAAAAAAGCCCGCACATTTAGGCGAGCGAGTGATCGCGCACACGTTCTCTAGAAAGTAGAAACACGACGGATTGAAAACGAAGACCAAGAGTTTAGGGGGTATACCACACGAGACGAGCGCTGACTATTATCAAACGAAATTTCATCAGAAAAGGGAGCGTTAGGGAAAGAAAAAAACATTTGTGGAACTGCTCATGCATCCGAGATTATGTGATAGATTATTCAGCTCGCAGAATGTAACTAAAAACACCACGTGTGCCTGTTTCATCTTCTACGAAAAAAAAAAAAACGTGCTCGCGCATGCGCACCACTTGTTCCGAAAAAGATTGGTTTAAGCTCGCACTAAACGGCGCAAGGCTTGAAACAGATTGATTGATTTGTAGGGTCTAACGTCCCGAAACCACAATACGATTATGAGAGACGTCGTAGTGGAGGGCTCCGGAAATTTCGACCACCTGGGGTTCTTCAACGTGCACCCGAATATGAGCACACGGGCCTACAACATTTCCGCCTCCACAAGGCTTGAAACTGGACGATTCCGACAGACTAATCTGTTTGATTCTAGGATGGTTTTAGGCATGAGCTGGGCGATACTATAGGTTATTTCTACGTTTATTCTCAGCGTATAGTTTATTCGAGTTACACCCCAGACAGTCACAGACACGGCTCCATAGACAGAAACTGTAGCGCGCAAACCGAGCGGTCACACCTCTTGTTGATCTACAGCCACGTTGTCATTGGCGTCTATAGCCTTCCGTTGCTCGGGCATCTTCGCGCAGCTGCCGCTGCCTTTCCCCGTTCCCCATAGTACACTGTCACTGTACGTTCTCTTTTTTCTCGTACACTGTCGCTGTACGTTCTCGCTGTACGTTCTATTTTTTGGGGGGCTAACCTTTGCTTTCTTCGTTTTTAGCGGACCAGTGGTGACTTTACCCAATTTTTTGTGGCGAACACCTGTTTATGATGGTGACAGTTTTCTGCGATCGACTCGGAAGGAATGATTTGTCAAACAGCGTGCGCTGTCGGAAAACACTTATAGCCGTCATAAAAATAAAAAACACAAGGGACCAATCAGAAATAAACGAAAAAATGTGCGAAAGAGGGGAAAAAAAGACAGCCCGAATATTAAATTTCGTCTAGTCTATATAAACACAGTCGGCATATGGTCCGAGTTCAAATAGAACGGCCGAAAAAAATGAAATACTGGGTGAGAGTGGTTGGTGGTACAACGTAAATGCGATTAGACGCTCAAGTTAATCTCGCGTTTTCGTTATTCTCAACGACCCTGCCCTCATTTTTCCGTCTAATCGAATATGCAGAATGTCCGCAGATAAAAAAGAATAAACGTAGATAACGCCGAGAGTGAGGCAGCCGCATCGTCTATTACTGGTCAGTGCCTAGCGTGAGAAGAAAAAAAAGGAAGAACGACTGCAATGACCGGGCTGAATTAAGCGAACGAAGGCAGATCGGTCCTTTTAACGCGTCCCTGAGTCCGTAACGCAATTTGTCTCCCTGTGCAGGAATTTCTTCCCAAACGGTTACCGTACGTTTTTTTTTTTTCAGTTTAAGCGCTTACTTCCCCGACATATATAATTTAAGAAGCAGCAGGTATTCCCGCATAAAGACCGTGGCATAAGAGACGTTCACATGCGTTGTGGCTGGAAAGACGAAAACAAGAAGAAATAAAAGACAGTACCAGGCAGATCAAATTAATGGGACTACACTCGGTCGGGCCAGACCCGATAATTGGTTCGATTCTCATTCGTATACTGTATTTTTGGTGGCGCCACTAAGGCGGCTCCCGTAAGTTCCCTTTTCTTGTCGTCTTGTCATTTCGGATGAGCTAAAATGCGGGCAAGGTCATTTTCTTTCTACGTCGTTTCTATTTTTTTTCACTCGCTCTCGATGTGCTTTTGCCTGGAATTAACGACCTCTCGGTTAATGCAACCACTCGGCTAGATTGACTGTAATAAAATAAGCGCGGCCGTTCATAGCCGGAAACCGAACCAAAAGAAATCATGTATGCATTGCCGGGAATCTGTGGAAAGGCTTTACCTATAATTTGTGCATGCGTGAGGCCAAACTTAATCAGTGCAAGGCAGACGCACGCTGTTCTGATTATTACCTAACGTTTCCAAAACTAACCCAACTCGCCCTATCAGATCTTGGTCAGAATTTCATTTGTGTGTTTCCAAAAGGCCTCATTATTTGAATAATTTCAGAAAATACCCATGAATGGTTGTGCGTGTCAGTAAATGCTTTTTTTTAGTTTTCAACAACAGTCAATTGCCTACGAAAACAACAGCTTCATCTAATCCACATTGCAACAGAAGGCGACAAAAGCTCTGTTGAAATTCCTGCGTGACACGGACTTGAACAAGCGGCTGTAACAGCAATGTCAAACACCGCGAAAGACAAGACTGGATTATGACTGAGTGTGCGCGCATGTGCTGCCGCATGTGCAGCGTTTATTTCTCTTCCCTCGCTGATCTCCATCTTTAATCTCCCCCATCCTTCTCCCATGCGTAGGGTAGCAAGCCGGCTGCTTATAGGCTGGTTAACCTCTCTGCCGTTCTCTTCCTCCTATTTTCCTTCCTTCCTTCATCTAATCCAGAGCGCTTGGAAAGAAGTACTTCACCTTACTAGATTTGTGCAGCGCAGTGAAGGCGCTTTAAAGCCAATCAGTTTATTCCTTCGATTTTCAGCTGCTGCCAGTTTCCTTA